>JASEVX010000007.1:81520295-81923284 GCA_031761405.1 Serripes groenlandicus
AGTCGATATTTTGTTCCAATATAAAAGTTGTCCGTTTATCATCGAAATGTGAATATGAGCACGAGCATACAGTACCTAACTATTCATTTTATAGTGCAGTGCATTCAAGCTTTAAGTCCAATGAATTTGCTCAACACGTAACACACCATCTTAATAATTCCTTATAAAATTGTTGCAAACACAGACATTATTTGGTCATTTAACATCCAAAATTACATCAATTGTTAACAGCTCAACGCACAGATAGGATTGCATGTAAGTTCACAAAAGTGCACCAACAAGTGCAGTGAAGCAATTTACTTACTTACTAACTTAATCCTCTTCATGGTGTAGAATATATTAGGCATCAGCAATAGATTTACAAAACAATAATGATATCTTATTTAGATATGAGCCGGTCCACGATAAAACCAACATTGTGGACTCGTAAAGTATCGATCCGGATCAGCCTAAGCATGACACGTAGGCTATCCGGACAGACACTTTTCGTTTAATACAACCATATATGTCACTTGTATGAACCTATAAAGTAAAAAGATCAGAAGATCAAACATACCTGCACATCTTACCTCATCTCAATATATAGGAAAGACTGTGTTGCAGTATCGATACATCGGTTTGCATTGTACTACGAGGAGCGTATTAAAATGATATATCGCGAGACCGGAGATGTACATTTTCCTTCCCACGCTTAGAGTAGTACAATACAAACCGAGGTTGTGCTACTATGGCATAATTTTCAAGTTATTATATATTCTCACTTTAAGACAGGATAAGGATAAAAATTAAAAACATTCTACATTTGCATCAAAGAAATAACACAATATCCAAATAGATAAAATTTATGAAAAGCGTGTTTAGGACTGTCCCCTTCTGCAATTTAAATGACCGTTGGAGTGAAATCAAATCTCACTGACGTCATGTCATATTTCAGTGACATCCCATTACCGACTATGTACCGTACACAAATACGTGACAAATACGGAATTTCAATCGCCGTGTTGTATTTTCTATTGAATAGCTTCATGTTTTGCACCGGAAAATAAACATGTTTATATAAAAACTTGTAAAAGTATCAGAAATGCTTCTCTGTTTCATTTGGAATGCAGATCAAACAGATTGAGAGCGTGTTATATTTGTACGAGCTGGGGTTAAATCACGAGTGAGATCTCTGTATAGAATACTGGCTAACAGTTGTATTATTAAGCGGAGTATTTACTTTACCAATGTAATATATAAAACATATAGTCTGTATACTGTTGATACACTTGCAAAGTTTACCACAATTCTACATCAACTACATCTCAAGATTATTTGCATAGCACACATATCAGCATATTTCACTTTCTCTACTCCTGTAACCGCTTTGTCCGAACTCGCTCAGAAGGGATCCAATAAATGTTCAAGCCGAGAACACGTTCCAGCTTACTTATGTATTGTCACTGCCGATTTTTGTAATACTGAAAAAAATGCTGTTCAATCTGGGTTGTTTCAGGGTTGTGGGGTTATCATTATGACTGGTTCGCTGATGTAAGGATAAATAGAACAGTTATACTTACACAGGAAACGCCGTGATATAACTTACAAAATGTTTAAAGCGAAGTAAAACACTATACAACAAATAAACGCGCAGCGAACTTCGAGATTGTGGTAAGTGGTATGTGATACATGGTATTCTGTATATAATGACTATTTCTTGAAAATCAACCTTTTTAACTGTTACAAAGTCACAATAAATCGATAATTGATTGGTTGGGGGTTGATTGCACAAAGTAAATGCCTGTTCTAAGCACCATCGCGATACTATTTCAAGTAATCTTTCAGTTATCGAGATGATCTTTTCAGAAAACTAGAAGCTTTAACGATAATCGGTTAAAAGTATCGCGAAAGCTACCTAGCTAGCTCGTTACCTTTTTCGGCGATAGCTGATTAACGTCGGTTTTGACCTAGATTTTAAGCAAATGACCTATATTGTAGACCAATCAAATGTTGTATTTAATGAATAATGTCGAAGAAATAAAGGAAATGAAAACGTTTTGATTGGTTCATAGTTAAGTTGGCGAACCTACGAGAGGCACCAATAATGTGAACCTTTTTAAAATTGTTTTCCTTAAACAATAATTTTCAATGAAAAAAATCAATGAAAACGTATGAAATATAATATTTAAGAGCAAAATATTAATTATTTTTGAAACATGATAAGTTTTCAGTTATTTATCGTCAATTGAAATGTATACACCTCTTGGGAGCCTCGCGTAATCTCCAGTCATGTTACGGGGTATTCTCGGCCTTGATAATCTATTTATAGAAACTGAAGCTGGATGGGGATTGCCGATGAGCCTTTGGTAAACACATAGATTACTGTTATGATTTATTAGTTGATACTGGGATAAAGATATAAACAAGTTGATTCCATCGTTTCCGTTTAGTATTTTTAAATACTTTCTGAGAGTTTACATAATGTTGGCTGACACGTGGTTCTAAATCGAAAAAGATAAACAAAAAACGCGCAAAATACACTAGAAAACCGATTCTATATATTTTAAAGAACAATGTTCTAATCGAACAATGTTCCAACTGGTTCAAGATATTAATGCATTACCAATTCAAGGAGCTGTCGAATTCTTAGATATACAATATTATTGCACACATTTCATAATTCATGAAAAATAACTGATTGTTTTGATTATTAACAAAACCTTTGTGATATTCAAGTCAAATAATACGCGCATGTTCCATTTCTTAGTGATTTCTCATATTGATCGCCGTTTATCTTTTTTAAAGATTTTTCTTGTTTACTATAAAATGTTTCGTCAAAATAAATCGTTAATTGATTGCTTGGAGTTGAATTCCACGAAGAAAATTACAGTACCTGTCACATACGGAAAAAATAAATCAGTTAGAAATAAAACAGTTAAAACGATCGCGACAATTTTTCACGGACATTTTGTTGTCGAGATAACTTTTTTGGTAACCTTTCATGGTGATCTGTTAAAATAATGGCGATAGCTATCTAGCTATCTCGTGGCAGAAATATGGCACCATAGAAGGAGGTTGTAATAAAAAAAAGCCCTTTAAATGTGCATTTTTATTTTAGAATATTATACCCCTTTGGTGTTTATTCGTGCTCAACGCTAACAGGTTTCTTCCATAGTGTGCTGTGTACATTAGGAAGCTATACCGATAAACCTACGGATGATATGTTCAAAATGTTTTGGTATTCTAAAAGCACATCATACATTTTTCACCACCCGAAAGATCAAACCCATGCGCGAAATAACTAAATATGGCAGACTACGCGAAAGTTGTCAGCCCTTCAGTCCTGACTAACAAAAAATTCATTCGGACTGACAACTGTTCAGGCAATAATTGATTGAACAAAGAGAAACATATATATGAAAAATTTGCTTTCGGACTGACAGGTTTCAATAGATTTCGTGTAGTCTGATATGATGATGATGTGTTTTCTATAACGACAAATAAACAGGTTAAGAAATCAATTCATTCCCGCGATGTTGGGGTAGAGCACCACCCATTGTGTATGCTTAAATACCTTGTTCCACATACTTTCCCAGTCGCGGCACTACGGTCATGGTAGAGTGCCCTTGGGCAAGGCACATTTTCTAGCCTAGTACTGGTTTGTTTACCCAGGGATCATGAATAATTAAATTTAATTGCGCGCTAAATGACCTTAGCTGTCGATGCGCCATAAAACAATATACATTCATTCATTCCACATACTTTTGCTAACTTTCTGCTTTAACGAGTTCATAACTCACCCTTTTCGATAGGAAGGCAATCACCAGTAATTGAAAGGTTACTTGACATTACAGACAGTCCCTCTGTTTGTAGATGCTGTTAGATTAGACAGTTGAAAACAGTGTACAAATGCGGCCATATAAATTCGAATCAAACAGTGAGCGCCACCTATTGTGTATGCTTAAATGCCTCATTCCACTTTCTTGTTCCTACTTTCTGCTTTAATGAGTTCATAACTCATCCCTTTTGGTAGGAAGGCAATCACCAGTAATTAAAAGGATACTTGACATTGCAGACAGTCCTGTTTCTACCTGCTGTTAGATTAGACAGTTGAAAACGGTGTACAAATGCGGCCATATAAATTCGAATCAAACAGTGAGCGCCACCTATTGTGTATGCTTAAATGCCTCATTCCACATTCTTGTTCCTACTTTCTGCTTTAATGAGTTCATAACTCACCCTTTTCGATAGGAAGGCAATCACCAGTAATTGAAAGGTTACTTGACATTACAGACAGTCCCTCTGTTTGTAGATGCTGTTAGATTAGACAGTTGAAAACAGTGTACAAATGCGGCCATATAAATTCGAATCAAACAGTGAGCGCCACCTATTGTGTATGCTTAAATGCCTCATTCCACTTTCTTGTTCCTACTTTCTGCTTTAATGAGTTCATAACTCATCCCTTTTGGTAGGAAGGCAATCACCAGTAATTAAAAGGATACTTGACATTGCAGACAGTCCTGTTTCTACCTGCTGTTAGATTAGACAGTTGAAAACGGTGTACAAATGCGGCCATATAAATTCGAATCAAACAGTGAGCGCCACCTATTGTGTATGCTTAAATGCCTCATTCCACATTCTTGTTCCTACTTTCTGCTTTAATGAGTTCATAACTCATCCCTTTTGGTAGGAAGGCAATCGCCAGTAATTGAAAGAATAATTGACATTGCAGACAGTCCACTGTTTCCACCTGCTGTTAGATTAGACAGTTGAAAACGGTGTACAAATGCGGTCATATAAATTGGAATCAAACATTGACTCTACTTTAATCTAATTTTAATTTTGGTATATATGAGCCGTCCCGCGAGAAAACCAACATAATGGCTCCTGCGAAATATATCGCCCCAGATCAGCATGCACAGTCCACGCACACTGATCCGGGCCGACACATTCTGTCTTAGGGGGATAGCGGTATAGAGTAATGATTCCTGAAACAGAAAATCCACAGGAGGCGAAAAGTGTCTATCCGAATAAGCCTGCGCGGCATGGTTAGGCTGATCCGGGTCGATACTTTACGCAGATTCCATAATGTTGGTTTTCTCGCGGGACGGCTCATATACTTAGGACTTAGTCCGTATTCACCAACATGTCGAGGGCTTGGCGTGAAACGGTTGTAACTAAAAACCTATTTAGAAAAACCCTGGTTTAGGGGCAATTTTGACCCCTTTGTAAACAATGCAAATTTAGGTGCCATTGCTCAGAACGAGCAATGGCACCTAAATTTCCATTGTTTACCAAGAAAAATGATTTAACGCTTTTAAAGACTTTATTGCGAGGTGATTAACCTTGGTAACAAAATACCAATTTTAGTTACAACCGTTTCACGCCAAGCCCTCGATGTTTTATTTGATTTTTAATTTATAACAGTTGGTTTATTAACGTTTACTGTGTATGGTGTTGCATAGTTTTATACCATTATAATTAAGTATGTATTTGCTGCACGAAGTATATCGCCATGATATTAAGCCGTCCCGCAAGAAAACCAACATTATGGCCTGTGCGTAATGAATCGACCCAGATCAGCCTGCGCAGTCCACACAGACTGATCCAGGTCGACACATTACGTCTTAGGGGGATAGAGGTATAGAGTAATGATTCATGAAACAGAAAATCCGGCTGATCCGGGTCGATACTTTACTACGCAGATTCAACAGTGTTTGTTTTCTCGCGGGCCGGCTTATATAGTTTAAATATTTCTAGTTGTTCAGAGATATTGGAGTCCAAGGACAATGTTCACATATGTCGTGACTTTTAAGAATTTGTAAAAAGGTAAACAGTTTTTATCTGATCTTGGATTTAAACTGTTTATCAATTTACATAAACACCTTCTTAAAATGTCACACTTTAACCTTGTTCCACATACGGCACATTTGCAACCGACGCCTTTGAAATAATCTATGTAAAATAGGACAATATCTCCATAAATTAAAATATGAATTATTCAACATTGTGGCAAATGAGAAGTTGCTCATTATAAGCAATTTCTCCTTTAGTCACACAGTTTTCAAAGCTCGTCTGCTGCAGAGGCGTCATAAAGTGCCTTTAAGTAGTAAAGGGTTATCGCACCTATCTATACATTGATGCCGTAATACGTAAGCCTGCTGCTATATACCGTTGGTTTGCGTCGATCAGAAAACGATATCAGTATCTTACACTCGAGCCTCCTCCCATGAGTTAAGGGTCTAATTTACACACGGGTCTGTAATAAGTTCAACCCTTTGACTGCTGGAGTCAAGTTTGCGAAGCATTTGTCACTATTAGGTATACAGCCAGACCAGTCGGCACGTCCGCGCCGTTTAACGAGGGCATATATTGTTTGCTGCACTAAATTGTTGAGGGTGATATTCATAGAATTGGCTATGGACTCTTCCAAATGCAAAAGATGGACAAAGTCCTTTTAAATAAAAAATATCATTGAAAGGGTTCAGTTACATTACCGTTATATCTGTACGACTACGATTTTAGATACTTTCATAAAACATAACATAAATATGTTAGTATAGGCGTCCTGCCCAGAATATAAAATACAATTTTCTTATATGAGGTTAACAGGAGTTGTTTTTACTAGCTATCCTTTAGACATTACAAACATTTATAAAAAGCAACTTTTCGTTTTACCGCAAATGCGTTCAAACAGCTATTGTTGAAACCGGGTGTCCCGGGTTCGATCCCTAGTCGCGGCACTACGGTCATGGTGGAGTGCTCTTGGGCAAGGCACATTTTCTAGCCTAGTACTGGTTTGTTTACCAAGGGATCATGAATAAGTGAACTGTCGCCGTGATATAACTAAAATAATGTTGAAAGCGGCGTAAAACTCCAATAAAAAAAAAAAGAAAAAAAAAGAAGATAAACAGCTATTGTCGAAGAGGTGATTAAACAAGCGAAGACTGTATGTTTTATTATACTTTGAGCCGTCCCGCGAGAAAACCAACAGTATTGCCTCTGCGTAATTTATCGATTCAGATCAGCCTGCGCAGTCCGCACAGACTGATCCGGGCCGACACATTTCGTATCAGGGGTATAGAGGTATAGAGTAATGATTCCTGAAACAGAAAATCCACAGGAAGCGAACGTGTCTATCCGGATTAGCCTCCGCGGCATGCTTAAGGTCCACAAAGTTGTTTTTTTCTCGCGGGACGCGCCCCTATATGTAAATCATTACCATGACTGCGGAAGATATTCGTATTTACGATTCTTTCATATATTCGCATACCTTCGCGTCTATAAAACATATAGGTGGACCGTTAAGACTGTGGTGAGACTGCCGGCAGATGTAATAAGACCCAACTTCACCCAACTCGGTTTATTTGTTATATGATTTTATACGGTACTTTTCGCATGTAATTGTACATTAACAGTTGTTATTGTGTTGTTTTTTTCAGTAAACCAGGTTTTCGGTGATATTCAAATTTACTACACCATTAAATACGGACAGAAGAAACTGAAGAAATGTCAGAAGCAACTGAAAAACTGCAAACCGAAGATATAGAGGTTACTGAACGTGCATTGCCAGATGATGAGAGGGGAAAATGGACGAATAAACTGGACTTTGTAATGGCCTGTGTTGGATTTGCAGTTGGACTCGGAAATATATGGAGGTTCCCGTATCTGTGTTATAAAAACGGAGGGGGTAAGATTTGTTTGTTGTTTCGTTTGGTGTAATGAAGTCGCTTTCAACAACTCTTTTTATGGCAAATTACGCTAAATACATCCGCTGACTTGCTGATCTAAGGTACTATAGTCCCTAAAAAAAACCTTTGTTTGCGCAGAAATGAGTGTATACCATCACCAGAATGTATTGAATATATGACATTGAGTTTAAATGCATTGTGAATGTGTTTAGGATGCACTGGAAATTATTGATTTGATCACTTTTAGTATTTTGACCTTGTTTGAAAGAAAAAGTAGAGAATGCTAAACACCGGTTTTGTCCGTGCCCGATTTGGTCCAAAATGACGGTTACCATTTTCGCCTGGTGAGTTCTTTTTTGCATAATGCATGACCCCACATTTTCTTTGGATTGTTTTAAAGCTTGGAGGTAACTCTTGTCAATGATATATGGTGTTCTACATGAGAAACGCTTAGAAAGTGAAATCGAGGACTGAAACTGGTCTATTTACATGGAAACAAAGAAGGAACTGTGTTGTAACCTTAAAAAAATCATCGACACATTATATATAAACAGATCTATGAATGAAAGCAAAGTTAAAACATAGTAAGAAAAATAGAATGTGTTCATCATGAACAAATTCTACTTTTGCCACAGTATTCCTGAAGTGCCTTTCCACATAAGCCCATGCTTGTTGAAAACGGTTGAAATCATTTGTTCTTTAAAATCTTACAAGTATGACTTTCAATGTGTCCGCATTAGGAAAAGGTATAAAACGGTTGTCAAAGGAAATTGGCACACCAGATATAAGCAGATCGATAAATGAAAGCTTAGTTAAAACATTGTAGCAATAGGAGAATGTGCTCGTCATGAATACATTCTACGTTTGCCACAATCTTTTAAAACGTGAATAGATTATAGTGGCCTAAAAACACGTCAATAATTTTCTTAAAAACAATCCTTACAAAGAAGACTCTCAATGCCTCTGCGTAAGGACAATGCACGAAACGTCTTTTGAAGCATATCCAGAAATCCTATATAGACAGATCTATAAATGCATGTCTAAAAATTGTAAAACGCATATAAAGCTCTATGAATGATTGATTGTTTGGAGTTTGACGCCGCTTTCAACAATATTGCGGTTTTATGTAATGCTAAACGATGAGATACTGAGTTCTATCAGTGAGATATAATCCATATCACCCACACTGTGAGTGATATAGGTATGACGTAATTTTCCTAGTTTCCGGTCATGTTATATATATAAAGAAACGTAATAGGTATAGTATTAGATCGGATACAAGCATGGTCACGTGATATAAATCTTATCTTATCTATACCCATGTATAATTCCGTATTCCGTAAATTTACACAAATCGGACTTATTGTCATTGTCTGACATTGTGTAGTAAACAAATACATTCACACATATTCGTCCGCGTGTGACCAGGTACGAAGACCGCAAATAGTTCCATAATTTCATCATCAATTATCATAAAATAAAAAGAAAATTTGTTTGTTTTGAGTGGATATGGAATATATTTCAACTCGAAGTGGTACCATTTTAATATTTTAACTCGCGCTACGCGCTCGTGAAAATATTCAATTGTATCACTTCTCGATGAGATATATTCCATATCCACTCAAAACAAACAAATATCCCCTATATATCACGGCGTTTCCTGTAAGTTACCAGTACTCCTGGTCCATTGTTCCTGACACCAGGATGTCAGTCGTAATTCTAACCCCTTAACCCTGTGCGCCAAGGAGGGCAGCCATTGCTACCATTTTTAAAGTATTTGATATGACCCGGCCGGGGTTCAAACACGCGACATCCCCCACCGTGACGGACGCTCTACCTCTACACCACCAAGGCGGTCTATGAATGAAAGTATGGGAAATAAGTAATTTTTGATAAGCTGCGTCTGTATAAGTAAAAACGTAGATCGAAACATTGCTCTATGAATGAAAGCGTAATTAAATATAAGTGTGTGCATCAATTTAAATAATTTCGCACATTGCAAGCCAATTAAGAAAGTATTATAAATAATACAAGAAGAATTTTGATGCAAGGCATCAAAGACGCCGCGCATGCTTTTGAAGCATAACTTAAAGGAAGCAGATGCAGTTCAGTACATTTAAATAACCTGTGCAAGCAGACAGGGTGTAAATAGTTCGAACAAGAAGGGCAAATGTCCCTTTATTTCAAACAAGAAGGCCAAGATGTGCCTATATTGCTATGCCTATATTGCTACCATAGCCTATATAAAAAGGTTACCAAGAGCAGAAAGGATCAATATTGACGTAGGGATTAAAGGTTTTAACATGCTACGATCTATGTGATATTCAGCATGTGAAGTTTAGTCGTGAAATGACAAGATTAGTCCTGAAACCATTTGGTTTACGGTTTGCTTAACATTCACTGCAACTATAGTGTGTCATACAAGCTGAAGTTTCTCAATATTTTTTTCACCAATAAACTGTTTTAAATCCTCTAACTAGATCCAGTAGATAGAAAGACATAGCTGCTTAAATATTAACATATATTAAGGTGTATTGCCTCTAGTTATACGGTAAATGTGACACAAGCTTAGGAAGGAGAGGTGGAAGTCTATTCTCCTTCCAGTTTAGTCGAAGTATGATAGCAAAAACGGGAGTATATAAACAAAAAATACTAAGTAATTAAAAAAGAAAAGAAAGATATGTATGATCAAGATTGAGCATTATGAAAGTTCACATGTATAGTCAACATATAGCATGAATTATTAAGTCTGTTTTGTTCGTTTGTAATGTCACTTTAATCGTTTTGAACATGCCAGTAGAAAACTGAAAAATAAACAAAAGAAAATGGTCAAGTCAGTTCCCCAAGAGCAAAGAGCGAAAACAGTTGGTACGAATCGTTCATCTCGAACGAAACATGAAAAACCGGGTACGAATCCAATGAATTTTAGAAATCGGATGAAATCGTGAAAACAGCGAAGCATTCATAGCGGAAGGAAGCAGAGACAACTTAATAACTCTATGGGAACCGATGACACCTTGTCGTCTATTAAATAAGAATGATCAAAATCGCCAAGCGATGACATGCTGCATTTGCAAATAATAGAACGGGTCACGTTACGGCCATGCGTATTGCATAGTTGGGTTAACGTTGTTTTTACAGTTTCTATTATACTGTAATGTAATATGTAGTAATTAAAATGAATCATCATTGATTTCTTTAAAGATTACCCATTTTTTTAACAATCTCAATATCGTAAATAGGCAAAAACATCGCACTTTTCTGAGCTTTGATGAATCGTGTCGTAAACCAAACTATAAAAAAAGCGTAGCCTAGGAAGTTAGGGGAAAGTTATTAAATACCCATTTACATGTGTCTAAAGTGTTTTAATAACGGTAGAAGATATACGTATTTTGTATCTTGCTGTTTCTTAAATCATCTGATACAATTTATTTATTCATAAAGTTTTGTTTTGTTTTCAAACATATAACAGAGTTTTTATTAACAATAATAATGTTGGTTGCTCCCTTTTCTATTACGTCACCCCATGGTACAAAATTAAAACCTTTCCCATACTGACGCCGCGCTTCCACGCGGCGTCAATGACTGCTCAGTAGCACACGACTTTTCAACGTAATTTGAGCCATCCCGCGAGAAAACCAACATTGTGAACTCGGCGTAAAGTATCGACCCGGTTCAGCCTAAGCATGCCGCGCAGGCTAACCCGGACAAACACTATTCGCCTTCTGTGGATTTTCTGGGGAAATATTAGAAACCTGCAGCAGATATTATTATTTTAGTTAGAAAATAACCCTTTCATTTGTCCCCACTTTCACTCCGTTAAAATGTTTCTGGCAAAAACATAAACTTTATAAACCCTCTACCAAATACATCAAGTCTGCAGCACATTATTTTGAAAATATATGAACACAAGCCAAAATAACGAATTAGTATATATAAATATGTCCAACATTGTCGAATTGCTTAAAGGGAGTGGTACGAAACATCCCTCATCATATGATTACGCAATAACATATGATTACGCAATAACATATGATTACGCAATAAAATATGAATTAAATTAAATTAATTAATTATATATTAATATATCTAATCAATAATATATTAATATATCTAATCAATAATATATAAATATAGGTAAGAAATTACATGTTATGATTAATATCTAATCAATTATGCTTTTAGAACGTTGCACGTTGCATGGTACAACATTCTATAAATAATATATAAATTGCAGTTCTAGGAAATGATTTAAGATTTTATTAATTCGGCGACACGTTCGGTCCACAAATGATTAACCTAATTCGTGTACCTATATGTCTCTGGTTCTGTGTATTACAGGTGTTCCCAAAAGTTTGGCGCGTAGGAATATACATAATAACGTTTAACGCAGAACGATTTGCATTTCTCTAAATAAAATCCATTTTAACAGCCGCAAAATACAATTTTAGTTTGAAAATAGAGTGTCCAAACTATATTCTACATCAAACTGATTGTACATGAAAAGACTATAAGAAGATTCGACTTTGAATTCATCGCACTATATTGATTAGCGTATGTATACAAAAGCTCCTATATATATAGAAATGGTTGTTATAGGTCAAATGTGATTAAGGTCACAGTCTAAACGCATAGGAATCTAACATTCAACAAAATATAAACTTTAAACTTAAAAAATGTCGACACTGTTAGTTCTCTTTGTTTTGAAAAAGGGGTGACAAAAGCCGGTTACCTCTTTTATGAAGAGTACTGACTTAGTGATCCATTATTATATGTGGGATGATTTTCGTTCATACACGGTTATCTCCCTGGAATAATAATTTAATTACTAAAATGACAAGTTAAAATGAAATATTTAATTGGATGAACGACACATGCGATGACGCATAAATAAGTAATCAGAAGTACAAATGCATCATACCTTAGTAATCGGCACAAGCAAAATAGTAAATAGCAAGTATCATAACATAAACACGCATGCATGCAAGTGGAAGAAAGAAAGATGCAATTAACATCATACACCATGCACTAGTAAGAAGCACACATGATATAAGAAATGCATGTAAGATGTAAGAAAGAAGACAAATGAGCATGTAATGTTTATAAATAAGAAAGTCATCTAGACCCATAGCATTTTGGCGGATATTTCCTTCCATAAACGTAATTCCCCGGTCTCCCCTATCGTTCAGCAAATAAATCTGGCGATCATCAACGCAAGATTATACCCCGTTTGTAACTTTCAATCTTGAGGTTATAGTGTTATTTCTCCGTAACAGAGACATATAAACACACTTTATTTCGCCTCCCACGAAATTCTAGCAATTTCATTGGTTAAAGCGTGTCACGTGCAGACCCCCTATATTTCTATAGGGGGTGAGTAAAGTAAAAAAGTCAGTTCAAAGGCTGGTTTTCGTAAATTGGCTCTCAAATGTTACCAGTTACCAAGAAAGAAATGAAATGAACTGAAATAAATGTGTTCATGTTGAACCGGTGTATTTTATTAGATAATATATATATTCCGATTCTTTAATCAATATTGATAGATCTTTTACTCATGACGTCATATTATGCTACCAACAAATATCAACAAGTTACAGTATAGTTCAGTTTAAAGTGGTCGACGAAATAAATACATTATTGGGTTTGTTACTGACCCACTACGGAAATATAGGGGGTCTGTTGGATGAATAAGGGGACTCGGCTATCACCTCGCCCCTTATTAATCCTACAGACCCCCTATATTTCCGTAGTGGGTCAGTAACAAACCCAATAATTTATAGTGGGTATTGCACTGAAACTTGTATGTTGGGTCTCAAGTTACGTTTCCTGACAAAAGTCTCATTCAGGACGCCGACTAATTCTATCAGTTTACCCTATGGTGACACCCACCCTTTCCCACATACAACAAAAATTCTACAGCAGACGATTATGAAAACATTGAGTCAAAAATGTGGAAACTCTCTATAAATGAAAGAACAATTATTGAATAAAGTTGATAACATTGTGGATACAAGGACTTATTTCTAATAATGAGCAAAGTTTTCAAAAGTCGTCTGCTTCAAAGGCATAAGAAACCGTCTGTATGTGGGAAAGGGTTAGACATGGGGTTTACTGTGACAAATCAAATAGTCAAACTTTTTCCTTTTTTTTTCGGCGATAGCTGATTAACCTGGGTTTTGACCTAGATGTTAAACAAATGATCTAGCTTGTAGACCAATCATATGTTGTATTTAATGAATAATGTCAAAGAAATGAAGGAAATGAACCGTTTTGATTGGTTCATAGTTAAGTTGGCGATCCCCCGAGAGGCACAAATAAGAGAAGTTTTAAATGAAATGTTCTGCATGTTTTCCTTAAGAAATAAATGTCTGTGAAAAAATCAGCGAAAACGTATGAAATATAATATTTAAGAGCAAAATATTATGTATAATAGATAGCATATAGTTGAAAGCTATGTGCCAAAATGTGAAATTACTCATGATGAGCAATCTTTCGCTTTGCCACAATAATTTGAAAAGTCGTCTGCTGCAGAGTTGTCAGTTTGCGTCTGTATGTGGGAAAGGGTTAAGTAAATAATATATACTTTTTGACAAAACGGCTATATGTCAATTAAATGTATCTTTATGTTCTAAAGGTGCCTTCCTGATTCCGTACTTCATTTGCTTGATCACGTGCGGGGTACCACTGTTGGTGTTAGAAGTTGGACTGGGCCAGTACATGAGTCAGGGGAGTATTGGAGTGTGGAAGATTTGTCCTGGATTTGCAGGTGAGTGAGCCGTGTTCTACGGACACCTATATAACAGGTGTTGTTTTGTCGACACGTGAAGATTGATTTGAGTTTATCTTCGTTTTAAAAGGTATTTCAGTTATATTACGACCGTCAGTTCAACTAACGCGTGTTTTATAGCTTGATGGAAGATTCTTTTAATAAATAAAAGGTGCAAATCATCTTTGCAAAGAGGAGTATTTTTAAAAAAATTAGTTGAGAACACTGTGGAAAAGTAAACCTTCTATTCATTAAATGTGCCCTTTCCTCCCGAACACTACTTAACCCTTTCACTGCCGAATTTCACGAAGTCGCCTCTTCCATGCTGGAAATTGGTCCACTCCATTTTTCTCCCAAAAGGAAATTTGGTACAATTCAATGTCTAAGTGGCAAACAATGCATATTTCAGGAGAGACAGCTCATTATGACCTGGCTGTCTCACCTGAATCTGCATTGTTTGCAAAAGCATGGATTTGCCTTTTGCAGCGCAAGTGTTAACACAAGTCGAAGAGGTGTTTAACAACGTCTTAAAATGGGTAAACTATGTTTGCTTTGTGTAAGAAAGACATTTAAGGCTGGGATCCGTTAACGTTTAAATATACAACCGAAATAGATAAGGCAGGATATCATATATCAAATATACTAACACAAAAACAAAAACGTATTTATAATAAATGTTCTTGCCGTGTTATCATAAAACGATTGGTCAAGTCAGTCGAAAACCGAACTTAGGGATTTTGCCACCTGATAAAGTCCTGATCAGACTGCGCATCTACACAGTCGAATCAAACATTCTAATCGTACAAGCATTCCCAATTCATATAGAGCACGGATTTGGCCGACAACTGATTATACCAGTTAGTATGCCGTTTGTCATAATTACCGGCGAAGGTGTTCTGTCGTGTATGCTATGGCAAGTTAGTTAATTACCAGCTTATTTAATTATGTCTGTTCTTCTATTTTGAATGATAAACATTCGTTTTTGTGTATATGTCATGTTTATTGTATTAATGATATGTTATATTTGTATTGTTTATATTTATATGATGTGTTGTTTGACTAGAAACTATGAAGTTTGCGTCATTAAAATATCGATCTATCTATCTCTGTCCGCTGTCTGGCAAAAATATAGAAGTCGGGCCCTTTTAAAAGTAGAGACAAAATAATAAACGAAAACTTTACTTTTATTATATGAAGTCAGTAATTTCACACAAATGTTGCACCATTCGTGGATATCTGCAGGTATTGGAGTGGCATCGTTCGTGATCACCTTTCTGATGAATATTTACTACATCATTGTGTTGACCTGGGCCATCTACTACCTCTACAGCTCGTTCGCCACCGTTCTCCCTTGGTCCAGCTGCGACAACGAATGGAACACACCAAGGTACTTTTGTGTTTGTTTGTTTTATTAAGGTTTAACGCCGTTTAAACATTATTTCTATTATATCACGGCTTCAGTTCACTTATTCATGATCCCTGGGTAAACAAACCAGTACCCACCCGCTATTGGGGATTGAACACAAGACGCAACGTGCCAAACCTTGACGCTTACCATTCGGGACACGGCTGATTCCGAAAGGATCTGTTAACACACTCAGCCAAAATAGATAGTATTCATGTTTTCTTCCATTATTGTGACGCATTTTGACAATCTGTTGTAGAGGAGCAATTGGCAATTTTTCCTTTTGACACAATATTTTCAATTCTATCCAATAATTAAACTGTTCCATATGGTGGCGATACGTTTTCAAAGTTGACTGCTGTAGATTAAAGTAGGGTCAATAAAACCATGTATATGTATATCTGAGTAATACTATTCGTATCAATGTGTTGTAATGGTAAATGTAATTTTGATCGTCTTACAAAAACATGTAGCTTGTGGTAGCGATGGGTCCATGTAGAGATTTTGGGGATTACGTAGCCCTCCGCGGTGACCCGCACTCACTACGCAAGTAACTTCAAGAATCCGACCCCCGCGTGGTCTTTATTTCCCTACGTGGAAAATCCTATAATTTGTCGCGCCTACCGTGTGGCTGGTGGTGCGTGAGTGGTGCGTGGGGCACGTGGTGGGGGTACGTGGATAGTACTTGAGAATGTTCTTATGAAGATTTACTGCCCTTCGTGTGCGCTTCGCTTACGTGGATCGGATGAGACCGTGGCTTAGGGAAGAAGATCACATATTATAAATTCATTTCAGATGTTATGTTGGGAATGGACACGCACCAAACGCTTCAAGGTTTCTACAGTTATCCCAAAATAGAAGTTCGAATGTTTCAATTGGGTTAGTTGCGAGTGAACACAAAACTGTCGACGCTGTTGTTGAATTCTGGGAGTATGTTATGTATTTTGTTACAATTGTTTTCTGTTCTAATTAATATGTCTTGTCTATCCAATTCTGAACCATCTAGATGATTGATAGTCATCACTTCAACCGGCAATAGTATTCCTTTCTCAACCGGATTAGTTTTGAACTAGTTTGAGGACATGTCTGGTTTGGTATTGCATGCAATGTCAGAG
This sequence comes from Serripes groenlandicus, assembly GCA_031761405.1. Classification (NCBI taxonomy): domain Eukaryota; kingdom Metazoa; phylum Mollusca; class Bivalvia; order Cardiida; family Cardiidae; genus Serripes; species Serripes groenlandicus. The sequence continues at coordinate 81,537,252 of JASEVX010000007.1, forward strand.
TGACACTTTTACATATCTTATGCGCCGTCTTTCCATCCGTCAATCTTGCCGTCCGGTGTATCTATATAACGAGGAATCCGCTGTGGTCGAGTGGTTAGCGTCAGGGATTTCGAAACCGGGTGTCCCGGGTTCGATCCCTAGTCGCGGCACCTCGGTCGTGGTGGAGTGCCCTGGGGCAAGGCACATTTTCTAGCCTAGTACTGGTTTGTTTACCCAGGGATCATGAATAAGTGAACTGTCGCCGTGATATAACTGAAATAATGTTGAAAGCGGCGTAAAACTCCAATAAATAAATAAATTATCTATATAACATATTGAAGGCGACACACATGATCCTTTTAACACATTTGAGTATCGTTATAAAGTCAATACTATGAAAGACTATGGAATTCCAAATCACATTCTTCATATGAAATTGAAGAAACCCAATATCATATTAAAAACAAGATTACAAAAAGGTAATTGCAAAGTCCACATTCTTTATATGCATTTCCCTTAAAGCGACTGAAATCCAGATGGCACGAAAAAAAAAACAAAAAAAAATCGAATTCGCCCTGAATGTTATTCTTTATGTTATCAAAGTTAAACCAGGGTAGAAAATGTATCGTTTTTTATCAATAAAGTGAACTTGAGTCGTTTTCAATTGTCCCGATGAAGGGGTTTCCAATTTAAAAATACTTACCCCGTTACTGACAGGGTAGAATTTGCGATGGAAAAAGTATCGAAAACAAGAAAATCTCACCGATTATAGGGGTATGTAATATGTCAGTTATCATATGTTAATGCCCCAAATACAAAAATAACACCTATTTTCTTAAAATTTGATTATTTTTTTCGACAGTTGGGTATCTGGAGTTCAGTCGCTTTAAAGACACATACGTAGTCATAGTCCATAACGTATACATATACATGCGTCTTGCAGTACAATACAAATATGGAAATAATTCCATGGTCATTTTAACAAACAAAACCTAGTGTTTTTAGAAACTTTGTACCGACACTTGATCAAGACCTTCGTTCAGCGATATCATTGAATCATGTCACGTGATTGATTTATTATTTAGTGTTTAACGCCAACTTCATCCATTTTTCAGTTATATCACGTCGTTTAATGGGTAAGTTACCAGTACTACTGGTCATTTTATCCTGACATAAGCCAGTCATTCGTAATATTAACTTGACTAACTCGATTCATGTAATATCTTTATGACGTTAAATACAGCTTCAAGTGATAAACATGTTATATTGTCATTGAAGGAGAAAGGTGTTACAGATATCCGACGGTTTCAACCAGCCGGGGGATGTGATTCCTGGATTGGTCCTATCTCTGCTAATAGCCTGGACTCTCGTCTATTTTTGTGTTTGGAGGGGAATCAAATGGAGTGGGAAGGTAGGCAATTAATAGATCCGATAGGCAAATACGATGCAGTATTTTAGCCAATCAAAAAGATCGATATGTTCTCTCCGGTACATTGCCGAACTCGGTTTCTACATAACAAACAAAACGGCCAAGTGTTGCATGAGAACCGGGTAGTTTTTAACGATTAAATGTTGGTTATCAACGTACAACTACGCTGCAGCAGTCGATTAAAAAATAAATATATAAAGGCAATTTGAACCTTGCCTATACATGAAAGCATAATTGCAAAAATGGCAAACAGTAAAATTAATAATTCTGAGATCATTTAAGTCTGCTAAAACTGGGTCAAAATGCATGTGGGAAAGGGATGATTTTGACCTGTCCTCGTCTGAGCAAACCTTTACTCATCCCTCATGTACAGACTACATGAGTTCCAAATGACCGACCCTCTTCGATAACAAACAACTATGCATTATATTTTGCATCTTTCTAAAAAACAATGCCGAACATGTACAGTAACACCAAAATCAACTTTCAATGCCTTCAATCTAAATCTTTGTCGCCTTTGTTTGCTACTCATGTATTACTATTCTATAAATGATAATCAATGTGCAGTAACTTGTCAGATACAAGTTTAGCCTTAACCGGGCATCTGACACTGCACTGTCACAACAGGCCCAACCTACAGAGATCTTGAAATTAAGAAGAAAAAAACCCATGAATACCGACCTCGTAAGTTAAGCGCCAAGCTTTGTTCACAGGGACTTGCTCCTCTTAAAAAAGCTCCTCTAAAAATAGATGTGACCTACTATGCATAGATATGTTAATATCTATGCATAGTAGGTCATATCTATTTTTAGAGGAGCAAGTCCCGGTGCTTTGTTCAAGAATAAAATGTGGAAACGGAATTTTCTAATCGTTAATAAATACCGACCTTGTTAGTCAAGCTCAGAGCTTTGTCCAAGAAGAATGCAGAGTCGAAATGTCCTGATCCGACTATGCGCGGGTGCAATGTGATCTAGATCTACGATAACAGCAAAGTCCCAAAATGCTCGCTGTTCGTTAGGTATCATTCATTTAAAATAAACTATTACAATTGCCTTTATTAACATGTATATATTTTTAGCCGGTTGTTGTGAGCATGATAAACATGAAACAAAACCGGTAGTAAAGGCTTCTTTCCCTATCGATCAGGGATGTGGGGATCGAATTTCCTCTGATGCATCGGTGTCAGTATAAATAAAACCGGAAGTACTAGTTATATGCCGTGTGTGTGTAAAATTGAAATACTGTTGAAAGCGGCCTGAAATAACTTTTGAACTAACAAAGAGGCCTTTTTTACGCACACATATAAACTTTTATATCAACATAATTTATGTATAAACATGCATGCACGACGTAGTGAAACTAATTGGTACAACACGTTCCCCTTACATTACACCTCCGATACTACAATATAACAAAAACACCAAATATATTTTTTGGTACTAGCCTCGGGAACTGCCGACCAGCTGTTTAATCTCAAATAATATGTAATCTCATATTATACATCTCGATCTACATACACCACCCTAAACATATACATACTGCACAACTCGGATACGTAAAGATATAATGAATAAACCTTATATCTGAACTACTACCACGATATCATTCACCAGACCTATATAAAAAAAACATTAAACAATGCAGACCCTGATCGAAGTCTATATCCCTCTAATCTGAATATGTAGTGTTTGAAATATCTTACGAACTTTAGTCACATTGAATAATCAATACGCATATCAAGAAATACGTCTGTTCGCTGGTCGTTCCCAAAGCTGAATGACTACGTAATCACGCCACTGACCTAAGTGGCACGTGCAAACTCGGCACGCCACCTATCGGAGGATACCATACAAGGGGAAATCATTTTTCATCTAATTCGCTTCTCTGCACTGTAATTCTGATGTTTCAGGCTTGACTGGATCTTCGCTTAAACAATGAAAAATACATTTCTCGTTTCGTAAATGCATTTTTTTTACCTGAACCCTTGCGCTATACAGACGTATTTAACGCCTCTGCATCAGACAACTCTAGAAAAAATTGTTGAAATAGGAAAAAAATACATAATGAGCAATTATTTCTCCTTTTGTCACAATGTTTTCCACTCTATTCAATTACTATTCTGTTATATTTCAAATATTCTGTATTTAAGCCTTTTGATGTTTTCGCACGTTCCAATCTGGATTACGGCTTATGTACTAGATCTCATGGCGAGAATTCGGTTAAACTTTCCCCGCAAACAGATGCTTTCTCACGTCTCTGCAGCCGACTGCTTTTGAAAACATTGTTGCAAAAATAGAAATTACTCATGATGAGCAATGTCTACTTTCGTCACAATGTTTTTACTCTATTCCGAGGATACGCTTTGATAAACCTTCATTTATAAAGTTGTTCAATGTATTTGCCTAGATGTTTATAAAGTCGTGGTTTTTTTTCCAGCTAATCTCTTGTATGTGGTAAAACGTTTAACCCTTTTTCTATTGTAAGCGCCATTGAACAATAATTAAATGTGCCATAGTGCTCTAATTAAAACCACATTTGCCAGCAATGGTACGTACATGTAGGGTACGGTAAGCCTGCACATTTGTAAAGTTTTACCTGGGTCTACGCTGTTCGCTAATGATGTTATCAATACGTAGGAAACCTACACAAATAACATGTAAAATCAGTGGTGATGTGTAAGATACATTCAAGTTACAACAATTGAGCAGGATGAGGGTTGAAAAGAATCTTAGAAACGTAACCTAATTGGCCTCGTGTCAGGTACCATTATATGCTATGCCAAAAGACCATGTTCTGTCAGTTGCGAGCCATACAGGCCTCGTGTCAGGTACCATTATATGCTATGCCAAAAGACCATGTTTTGTCAGTTGCTAGCCATACACCTTAACAGCATGAGTCTGTCCATGGGGAAATGGGGGGAAATATTCGACTTTTCCTGAATAGTGTAGGTATGCCTGCAACATCTTCGCCGTCTCATCAGAAGCTATACAAGTTAACAGAAGCTTCTAACACGCTTATGTTAATAGTATGTGAGTCTTGTAGACTGTTTGGATGCGCGTACTAATCTGGATCTATAATGTTCACGAAAACCATAGTGTACCCTTTCCTATGGGTGAGCTCATATGTAATGGCACGTAGAACAACGGTCTCACTGATATGACCATTTTGGCTACCCCCAACATGGCGTTTGGAGGTCAATTTCAAATATTAGAATATAAATAGCTCCTCGTATTAAGCTCTGTTTAAATGTTAGCCTTAGACATTGGACCCATTTGAGCCGTCCCGCGAGAAAACCAACATTATGGCCTCTCCGTAATGTATCGATTCAGATCAGCCTGCGCAGTCCGCGCAGACTGATCCGGGTCGACACATTCCGTCTAAAGGAGATAGAGGTATAAAGTAATGATTCCTAAAACAGAAAATCCACAGGAGGCGAAAAGTGTCTATCCGGATAAGCCTGCGCGGCATGCTTATGCTGATCCGGGTCGATTCTTTACGCAGAGTCCACATTGTTGGTTTTCTCGCGGGACGGCTCCTTTTTCTTTGTCAAGGCAGTTCATAGTGTTTTATGATGGGATGAATGATGAATGGCTTTCGTTACGGAGTTTATCTGTTTGACGTCTCCAACTGTTACTCAGCGTTTTCAAGATTGCTGATGGATAACTTTAGGATTACGAGCCTGTACGATTCAATGCAGAGCTCTTGATAAGCAGCTTTTTTCTTGCTCTAGAATCCTTATTCGACCCCCAAAACCTATGTTGTGGGTACTCAAAAGAATCGTCTCAGTGAGACGATTCTTTTGAGTACCCACAACATAGGTTTTAATGAGTGCTAATAGAGATATCATGGAAGAAAGATATATTTACTCCTCCTTATCTAGTCCTCTGCCCGATTGTATATATATTGTGTGATACGTTAGGTCAAAGATTTTTCTATGATTTGATTGATGCACTCTATAATAAGTAAATGTGTATCTACTTTTTGTAATGTTAAATATATATGAGCCACTCCATGAGAAAACCGGTGATAGTGACAGCATTTTCGATTTTGGGATTTTTACATGTTCATATAATCCAATCTGTCTAGTTTTGTTTGATAAATATGTATACTTCGTATGGCGAATATTGACGCCGTAATGGACGTTAACAATAGACGTGTGTTACTAATTGGTGAAATGACGTCGACGTCATTTTCATGATTTATGATCGACGGTTTAACAATTTCTTCATTTACAGCAAAGTTATTCGTAATTTTATCAAAATGGTTTGAGTATATTTTAAGTCATTCAACGTATAACTTCAGCTGTAAAGCAGTATTACATCGAATAGTGGTCCAATTTAAAGCACGGCGTTTTGAACAAGATTTTAGGGTCGCGCTGAAATACAAGTACATGTATGACATAGTGTTGGAGACTTATTTCCTGTGCTACTAGAACAACTAAAATAGCTTGTAAGTTTATCATTAACTTTTACACATGACTTAAGTTGTGAGTACATTGATTGAAAACATTGGAAACAAGTGCCTTGATATTGTTTCTTGCAAAAGCATCCCACAGTTTCTTATGTTGAATACTATCGAATGCTTTTGCAAAGTCAATGAATAAACAGTAAAATCTTCCTCTATGTTTTGATAAAAATACTTCTGTATTAATGACATTAGAATAAAATTGTTATCCGTAGTTGAATATCTCGATCTAAACCCAGTTTGCGATTCATCAATAATGTTATACTCTTCATACCATAAGGTTAACCTTCTATATACAATATGTATAAACACTTTACACAGAGTATCAATTAAGGAGATACCTCGATAATTATTAGTATACATGTATATGTTACTTTTCCTTTCTTGGGAACAGGTGTACTACTACTTTTACCCCAAACTTGCGGGAAATTATCTGATTCAAAAATATAAATGAACAAAGTATTAAGATAAGGCAGTGTTTATACAAGTTTGCATTTGTCTGGACCCGGTGATCGGTTGTTTTGTTGTACATGATTAATGCTGAAAATTATCTCATCGTCAGTGATTAGCTGGTTCAAAGATGAGCTATCGTTATTTGATGTGATATCGTCCAAGACAGAAGCGTTGGTACCATTACTTGTACTATCCAGTACATCAGTATTCAAAAGTAAATTGAAATTAATTGAAACCAGTCAGTGTTGGGAATAGAATTATTAGAGATATATTAAACTTTATTACAATTTTTCAGCATTGACCAGTATTTCTTATTGTCATTTCTGGAATCAATAAGTTCAGTTCTCTTACTTTTACAATAAATTTGTTTACACTGTTAACATAGCGCCGTAAATTTGTTACGTTTGATTTCGTAGTGAATGAGATCGGTTGGATCTCCTGAATTGGTAAAGACCTTTAAGCTTATCATTTTTACATAGTGTACATTGACCATTCATATGATCAAACAAAGAGCAGGATGCAATCATAAATAGATAACAACATGTTCTGTTGTGTTTTAGTCAAATCAATCATTCAGATCTGCAATATTCTGTATTCATGGCAGCTGGGATAAATAGATAACAACATGTTCAGGTGTGTCTTTGTCAAATCAATCATTCAGATCTGTAATATTCTGTATTCAAGACAGCTGGGATAAATAGATAACAACACGTTCAGGTGTTTTTGTCAAATAAAACATTCAGATCTTCGAATATTCTGCATTCATGACAGCTGGGATAATTAGATAACGACACAAGTCTGCATAGGTTTTCAATCAATACCGATTTCATTTATATTTCATACTTAAGTTGGCTTTTAACATTTCTTTCAAACATACTCTCAGGAAGAATGTAAATCTGCATGGACAAGAGCGATCCTGACCAGACTGAACATATGCATAAGCTTATCAGGATTTCATTAGTCACACATTCATAAAGATGATATTACCATATATATATATATAATTATATATATATAATATAGCATAACTCTACATTAATGCCATATGGCATGTACCATGTAGAATCTTGATTTGGATGCAGAATAAATAACAACCACCAGGCCGATCTTTCATTATGTTGGCTCATGTAAATAGTGTACACCACCGCTGCATGGCGGCATTACATTGAACAAAAAAAAATGACACTTACATTTACAGACTGTCAGTTGCCTAGAATGAATAATGGGTTGAATATTGCTAGAAAGAACTCATAGTAAAAACTACATGTTATCACTGTATTAACAGAAGTATCGTTGAAAGTACAACTATCCAACATGAATCACAGGATACAGCATAAACCTAACAACTGGTCAATATCCTTCCATCAAACTGCATTTTCCCCATGGTTTAAACAATATCTAGAATCATTGTTGCTTCAGGAGATCAGAAGATTACAACATAAACAGTGATTCCATGATCCTTCTTGACATTTTATACAAACCATTTTGATATATGATCCATTTCCCCATGATCTCAATCCATGTCAAAATCTAGATAGCCACTGAATAAGCAGTATCGTGTATATAGTATAGGTATCAAATGACGTGTTTTCAAACGATAACCCCCCCCTTATATGCATGATATTTCTAACTTATGTATGTGAGAAAAGACTTCTCGAAAGCATTGATGACTATATCTCAAATGGTTGAAATTAAGACCATACTGGGATACGTGGATTGATCTAGATCTACACTGGTTCAATATTCCACAAACGTTTTCTTTTTTATTTGGTCAAATAATTGAAAATCGAAACTGAAAATGTGTTAAATGTATTGCTCCGTATATATTTTCCCTTTATACATAATCCATGTACATGTATGTAAGTCTACGAAAATTGAAACCAGATTGTTTACGGCTTTCACGAATGAAACTCGCATCTTAAACAGATTATATATCTTCTATTATAAATGCAGATTTGTGTAGTACATGCAGAATTAAACAAACATATTTCCAGGTCAGCCTCCTGCAAGTACATCACCCGTTAACCCTTTCCCTCATACGACAATTCTGCAGCAGACGACTTTGAACGTATTTTGTCAAAACATAGAAAATCTCCATAATTGAATGACAAAAAGTGGAAAAATTGTGGCAAAAGGAGAAATTGCACGTTTTGTGTAATTTCTTCTTTTGTCAATATGTTTTCAAAACACCGTCTGTTGCAGAGGCGTCAGAAAGCGTCTATATGAGGGAAAGGGTTAATTAAGAAATGTTTTCATGATCAATCTCTCCATAACGCAATATAGTGATTATATCACTGTTTAACTGGAGTCGGTATATTGTGAACATAATAGATTGAGCTGTTTTCTACTGTCTAGGATGTTTTCGACAAGTGTTGATTAACATCTACCCGCACATACATCACACATGAGCATATATACTGTTTGTCCGAAATATACCGAAGGATTCTATTACCTATACACCTAGATGCGGATTAAATTGTATGGAGTTGCAAGCTGGTCTGTTTCTTTAATGTTTCATGAAGGTTTGTTTTCGTTAAGCAACGCTCAGTTATACATCTATTATTGAATAATAATGACACAAAACAATGTGTTTTGTATCCGCAAGTTCAATCGATTCACACGGTTTTATTTCATAGACTTTTGTTTTTCTTTGACTATAAGTTCAAAACCTTATTGAGGGCTTTATATCATTCAATTTACTTTTCGCAGATGCAGATAAAAGAAAAATCATACAGTCTTGTATAACATCATAGCAGTGTTAAAATAAATTCAGTAGGTATTTTAATTGAAAGTTGATGGCAATGAATAGGTATACACACAAATGTCACATATTCAAAACCAAAAATAAAAAAATGGAAATGAGTATGTGTCAATGGTAAATATTATAAGTCAACCTCAAAAACATATTTTCAACTCATAAGCATAACTGGATCATTGAAAGGGGGAATATTCACAAATCACGAACAATTAAGGTTAAAATAAATATTGATATATACATATATCTGTTTAATAATCTTACACGCTCGTGTTTGTTGGATGTTTGAATTAATAATAAATTCTTCCAATAAATGGGGCAGATTAACCGGCTTGTAACTTCATTTCATCCAATTCAAACTCTGTGTAAACATGTAATTTTACTTCAGCGTCACTCACACACAAATGACGTCAAACTTTGAGTGATGATTACGTCATTTCTTATGCTATGTCACTATCACCGGTTTTCTCATGGAGCGGCCCATATATATATATATATTTACGAGTAAATTATTGAAAAGAGTTAAACAGTATTGTGGCGAGCAAAAGGAGAAATTCTTCATGATGAGGAAGTTCCTCTTTTGCTACAATGTTTTCGAAGGACGTCTGCTGCAGACTCGTCAGAAACCGTCTGTATGTTGTACACGGGTATAGTTATTTACCTCTGAACATTACCTGAGGAAACAAAATTGTTTTCTATTTCCTAACATTTCATCTTATACGTTTTGTTTTCCCGATGGTGTAATGGTAAAAACCTCAGCCTCGTAAACGTAAGCTAATGATTCTATCCCCCCCGATCAGGTAAAAACAAATACATACTTCATGAGCGGCAAACGACTTTGAACATATTTTGTCAACAAATAGAAAATCTCTATAATTTAATGGAATACCTATGACTAAAAGTGGAAAACATTGTGGCAAAAGGAGAAATTGCTCGTTTTGAGCAATTTCTTCTTTTGTCACTATGTTTTCAAAAAGCCGTCTGCTGCAGAGGCGTCAGAAAGCGTCTATATGAGGGAGCAACTGGCCAAAAGGAATGGTCTAAAACACAAAAGGCAAAGTAGACATTCACACCACTTGTTTCGATTTCGATTTCGTTAATTAAGTACTTAGGTCTACTGCTCATATACAAATAATCATATATATACACACGAACATATAAACATATTGATTTATATACGAAATAGCATTAGAAATGTATTAATTCTGTTAATATTATTATTGAGCTTAAGTTGACACTAGTCTTAAGGTTCGTGCTTCATTAACTGAGAATATATATATATAGTTTCCTGTCCATAATGCGAGAGTTGAATTGACCCTTTCCCACTTACAACAAATCTACTAAATTTACTATGCAAAAATGTGAAATAATTCCATAAATAGATTGATTGATTGGGGGTTTTAAAGCCGTTTTCAACATCTTTTCATTCATATCACGGCGGCCAGTTGACCTACTCATATGTTTCCTGGTTTTCTCACACCAGTACTTCACACAACATACTCTCCAAGAAACTGGCAATTTCATAAATGGGGGATTAATTATAATATAGAATTGAAAACATTGCCACTTTTTAGCAATTTCTCTCTTTGTCTCAATGTTTTCTCCAAATTCGTATGCTGCAGACGCGCCAGAAGCGTCTGTATGTGGGAAGGGGTAAACACGGACGATACCACACATTTTTTTTTATATATCCAGGTTGTTTACTTCACTGGCTTGTTCCCGTACGTTATCCTGACTTGCCTGCTGATTCGGGGTGTGACACTAGATGGCGCTGCCGACGGATTATTGTTTTATATTCGACCAGATCTTTCTAGGTTGAGTGACCCGCAGGTTTGTTTTTATTCCGGTCTTCTTTTAGATGAATCTTAAACGTATTAAAAAGTGTTTGTCCTCCTGCATATATATATGCAATTGATAAACACATTTGATCCGTCCCGCGAGAAAACCAACATTGTGGTCTCTGCGTAAAGTATCGACCAGGATCAGCCTAAGCATGCCGCGCAGGCTTACCTGGATAGACACTTTTCGCCTCCTGTGGACTTTTGTTTTATGAATCATTACTCTATACCTCTATCCCCCTGAGACGGAAGGTGTCGTCCCGGATCAGTCTGCGCGGATTGCGCAGACTGATCTTTGTCGATACATTACGCATAGACCATAATGTTGGTTTTCTCGCGGAACGGCTCATTTATCAAATGTTTCAGAGATGTTTCACTTTCCAACATTTTGTTGTAAGGGTATGATACAAAAAATCAAAAGGCACTAATTCCTTTAGCATGCGCTCTTGGTGTGTATAATTAACTTAAGTTTTTGTCTTTTCAAGCATAAACTGGCATAATTCATTTGTATAGCAAAACGTTACATTGGGTAAAACAAAATCAGGACTAAAATGCTGAAATGTGTATTGATTTGTTTGCTTCTATGGTATTTTACGCTGCTTTCAACAATGTTTCAGTTTCAAGGTGTTTCCTGGGTAAGTTATCAGTACTACTTATCATCAGCGGGCCAGTCATATTGCAAGCCCAGCAATCATAAGCACCAAGGAGGGAAACCCACGAATACCATTCGTAAAGTCGTTGCTATGACCCGGCCGTGAATCGAACCCGTAACCTCCCGAAACCGAGGCGGACGCTATACAACTACACCACCAAGGCGGTCTAAATGTGTATTAATTAAACACAAACCAATCAATATGCTACATTATTTTGAGTATTGACCTTTCCAAACTAAGAATTTACAGCAGACGACTTTCAAACTATGGAAATATCTATAAATAAAAGTTAAATTATTACTTACTGCAGCTGTCAAATACAATGTGACAAAAAGGCGAATTGCTTATAACTGTGTCAAAGTTCGTCTGCATGTTCCCTCATATAGACGCTTTCTGACGTTTCTGCAGCAGACGGCTTTTTGAAAACATAGTGACAAAAGAAGAAATTGCTCGAAACGAGCAATTTCTCCTTTTGCCACAATGTTTTCCACTTTTAGTCATAGGTCATCCATTCAATTATGGAGATTTTCTATTTTTTGACAAAATATGGTCAAAGTCGTCACCTGCAGAATTGTCGTATGAGGGAAAGGGTTAACAGACCGACATTCCTTCCTTTCTTCTGACCGAGCCCCGGTAGCTCAGTCGGTAGAGACGCGGGCTGTCAATCCAGGGGTTGTGAGTTCGAATCCCGGCTCGGCCAACTTTCTTTCCGAGGATTGACAAAAGTCAATGCGACATGCGTCATTCGTCTTCCACCAATGGGCTAAGTCTATGTGGAAAAGCAGCCAGTTGCTTGGGAAGATTGTTGTGTGGAGTACTGGTGTGAGAAAACCAGGAAATGCATGAGTAGGTGAACTGGCCGCCGTGATATAACTGAGAAATTGTTACAAACGGCGTTAAACCCCAATCAATCAATCAATCAATCAATCAATCAATTAATCCTTTCTTCAGGTATGGATTGACGGTGGGACGCAAATCTTCTTCTCCTATGCGGTCGCTCTCGGTGCTTTAGTGACACTTGGTAGCTATAACAAGTTTCATCAGAATTTCTATAAGTAAGTTTTTTACATTTTTCAATTATAGAAGATATGTATGAACGTTTTGTATTAAAGATTACGGTTTAAGTTCTGCGTCCTGAAGGCTAGCTTGTACATAACAAATACGTAACTGGTGAGAACAAACTATTAATTACATGTGGATACAAACAAAGATTGAGTTATACTGCATTTACGTTTTTAGCTTACATAAGCACAAAGTGCGAGGTGAGCTTTTGTGCTTTCTCTCACCGTCCGTCGTCCGTTGTCCTCGCCGTCGTTTGTACGTCCGCTGTCCATCCGTCTGTTAACAATTTCCTACAAATGACTTCTTCTACTAAACAAATAGACTGATTTCAAAACAACTTCGCAGGAATGTTCCTTGTGTGGTCCCCTTTAATGTTGTTCAAATAATATAATTCTAAGTAGAACTTTGGTAGCTGCGGCATCAGAAAAGGAGAAAATTGCCAAAACTCTAAAACCTTCTTGTCCAAATGTACTGGCCCAATTTGAAAATCTACCAATATTGTTCAAATATTGCCGATTCGTTAAAAAAAAAACGTCCACCAGGGGCTGGGCTTTTTTCTTCTCGTCCGAAAGTACCTAACTGATTAAAAAATAATTTGGCACAAATGTTTCTTGGGTGACCCTCTACCAAGATTGTTGAAATTATTCCAATCTGATGAAAAGCATGGCCGCCAGGGGGCGGGGCTTGTTTTCCTTATATGTTGTATAGTGAAAACTTTAAAAAAATCTTCTTGTGCTTAATCACTGGCCCGATTTGAATATATATTAGCACAAATGTTCCTTGTGTGATCCTCTGCCAAGGTTTTTCAATTTACTCTGATCCGTTGAAAAACATGGCCACCAGGGGGGTTGCTTGTTCTCCTTATATGTATAGAGTAAAAACAAAATATTGAAGTTCTATTAAATCAGGTGAGCGATATGGGGCCATTATGGCCCTTTTGTAATTACAAATGCATCATGTCCCGCAGTTGACATTCATTGTTTTGCTGTAAATGCAATGAGCCCCTATACTTCTGTCAGCTGATTGTTTCCACAAGTCATAACAATCCTAGCCAGTACAGGACTCCGCAAAAATAAATATATAGCGTTGAAACTCCATTTTGTATTTTTCAATAACGTTTACAAATACTGTTTGCTATTCACTTTCTTTTCGATAACGAAATGCGTAGATTCATTCCTAATTACATCATTTCCCTATTGCAGACGCATATTGCCGCTTGTGTAGCAAATGCATTTTTAGCACACGAATTTTGAAAAGAAATCGTGAGAAAAGGAGACATTTCTCATAACGTTTTCAACTCTAATCAACAATTTACTTTCATTGATCGAAACATTCCATATTTTCAAGAGATGTATTCAAAGTCGTGTGCTGCAGTTTTGTTGTATGTGTGAAAGGGTTAATTGTCATTAGTATGTTCGTGTTCACTTGACCGTAAACAGGCTCAATGAAATGACTAATTCCACCTAGCTGTCAACAAAATATAAGCCATTTAAAAAAAAAAAATACGCCCACCAGCCAGAAAAAAAAGACACAGAAACATGTGTTTAGTTATTTGTTATGGTAATATGTAAGCTTATGCAAGGGCAAGAGTTTAACCCGAGGCTTTTTCAGGGATTGTATGATAATTGCCACGATTAATAGCTGTACAAGCCTCTATGGTGGAGTCGCCGTGTTCTCCGTACTAGGCTTTATGGCCAAACAACAAAACGTCACCGTAGCGGAGGTAGCCGAATCGGGTAAACACACTACACGACTAGTTGGGGGCGTGCGTTCATTAACAGAGCACCAAACTACTCAATTGTTTTTTTTTTTTTTTTTTTTTTTCATTTATTCATTCCATTGGCAAAACATTTGTGTTTATATCAGTGTATGTATGCTTTAACATCTAATTTTCATCGTAGTAATTGTCAGTAACGACTTTATCTAATTATCTTTTTAACGTATGTCACGTGAACTAGAACAGTTATTCAATAACGACTTTATCTAATTATCGTTTAGATGTTAATCTCGTGAAATAGAACAGTTATTCAGTAACGATTTTATCTAATTATTGTTTAAATGTATGTCTCGTGAAATAGAACAGTTATTCAGTAACGACTTTATCTAATTAACTTTTTAATGTATGTCTCGTGAAATAGAACAGTTATTCAGTAACGACTATATTTAATTATCGTTTAAATGTATGTCTCGTGAAATAGAACAGTTATTCAGTAACGGGTTTATCTAATTATCGTTTTAATGTATGTCTCGTTATTAGTTTTAAGTTGTGTCCTTTTTAATATAAAAAATCCTTCAATTTGGCCTGGTGACCTAATTTTTAACCCGGCATGACCCATATTCAAACTTGACCTAGATATCATTAAGATAGAATTTTGACCAAATTTCAAGCTGCTGTAGCCAAAACAGATGCTTCTACAGAGTTATCAAGATTTTCCTTCAATTTGGCCTAGTGACCTATCTTTTAACCCATCATGACCCATGTTCGAACTTGACCTACATTTCATCAAGACAAACATTCTGATAAAGTTTCAACATGCTCAAGTTGAAAATAAGGCCTCTAGAGTGTTAACAAGATTTCCGTTCAATTTAGCTTAGTGACCTAGCTTTTGACCCGACTTGACCCATATTCAAACTCGGCCTGGATATCATTTAGATAAACATTCTGACAAAATTTCATTGACCTAGTTTCTTATCCAATATGACCCATATTCGGACTTGACCTGGAAATCATTAATATAAACATTCTGACAAAATTTCAAACTGCTGAAGCAAAAATTGCGGCCTCTAGAGTGTTAACAAGCTTTTCCTTCAATTTGACCTAGTGACCTACTTTTTGACCCGACATGACATGACTCATGTTCTAACTTGACTAACATTATCAAGACAAACATTCTGATAAAGTTTCAACATGCTCAAGTTGAAAATGTGGCCTCTAGAGGGTTAACAAGATTTTCCTTCAATTTGACCTAGTGACCTAGTTTTTGACATCAAATGGCCAAGTTTTGAACTTGTCCAAATTTTGATAAAGATGTATGTTCTGATAAACGTTCATGAAGATCCGATGCAAAATGTAGCATGTAGAGTGTTAACAAGGGAAAATGTTGACAATGCACGACCGCCGTATTTCCAGATTTTTCATTGCAGGGATTTTCTCAAAAGGTTTTTGAGCTACCCGCTTTCAAGCTACTCGTTTTTCATATATTTAAAAGAAACATTTAAGATCCTTATGTCTAACTTAAATTTCTAAATAATGTATACAACTTCATCGATTAAAACTTTACATTGTGTACGTTTACTTTATATAATGTGCATACTGTTAAGCTTGTTGTGAAACGTATTAAACTGATCCCTGGACAATCAAGAAAAATTGTCCATTTTGAAAAAACAGAGGGCAGCACAACAAATGTACATTTCCTGTAAGCTGGGTATGACAATATACGGAGGTATTCAGTATAGCTGAATCCCCCGCATACAAATGACGTATCCTTGTGAGCATTGAAGAGAAGGATTGTTCTTGTAGTAACATTGACTTGTATGAACATTGCAGGTCCGGGTTTGGTGTTCATGGCTTATCCTAAAGCAATCACTCAGATGCCTGTGCCTCAACTATGGGCGATTCTCTTCTTTGTCATGATCCTTTTTATTGGACTAGACAGTCAAGTAAGATTATTTTTGTCTTAAATACGCAGCGTTTTTGGAGATTAATTAACCCTTTCCCTCATATAGACGCTTTCTGGCGCCTCTGCAGCAGACGGCTTTTTGAAAACATAGTGACAAAAGAAGAAATTGCTCAAAACGAGCAATTTCTCCTTTTTCCACAATAGTTTCCACTTTTAGTCATAGGTTATCCATTCAATTATAGAGATTTTTCTATTTTTTGACAAAATATGTTCAAAGTCGTCAGCTGTAGAATTGTCGTATGAGGCAAAGGGTTAAACCCATTTGTTGACATAACAAGATCATAACAAGTTAAGTCGGCGTAAAACTTATAGTTGATTGATTGATTGATTGATTGGGGTTTAACGCCGTTTTTAACAATTTCTCAGTTATATCTCGGTGGCCAGTTCACCTACTCATGCATTTCCTGGTTCTCATTGACTTTTGTCAATCGTCGGAAAGAAAGCTGGCCGAGCCGGGATTCGAACTCACAACCCCTGGATTGACAGCCCGCGTCGCTACCGACTGAGCTACCGGAGCTCGGCAAAAATAATAGTAATACAGAGTTCAATCCCACCAACCTTACTTAGCGCTTTGTAATAATTTGAACTACTTAAACGCACATTTCATCATTCGCGCCGTCCCGCGAAAAACCCAACATTGTGGACATTTACTGCGTAAAGTATCGACCCGGGTCAGTATAAGCATGCCGTGCAGGCTTACCCGGATAGACACTTTTCGCCTCCTGTGGATTTTCTGTTTCAGGAATCATTACTTTGTACCCCTGTTTTCCTGAGACGGAATATGTCGTCCCGGATCAGTTTGCGCGGGTTGCGCAGGCTGATCTGGGTCGATACATTACACACAGGCCATACTGTTGGTTTTCTCGCGGGACGGCTCATCTTGTGTTTCCCTGATATTTTGGAAAAACACAAATGGTGGCATCTTTTAAGTAAATGACTAAGTTGACATACATAGTTTCATTGCAGCTGTACAATACTTGTCAATTAAGAAATGAAATATTTTGGCAATTTATTAAGGATACAAAGATGTTGCAATATCCCTTTGTAAGTATTAAAGTATAGTTTAGCGCTAAGTAAGTTTGGTGGAATTGTACCAAGTTCAAGTTATTTTTGTCAAAGGATGCATCTCGGACTTAATTCCGTGTAGACGGAGATAGTGAAGGCTCTGGTGAGCCTGTGTGGATGAGTCTTCACTGTACGCAGATATATTAACACCTAAAATAGCTAGATATGGATCATATATAAAGCTTGTAAAATAAAAGTATGTCAATCGCGTTCGGCGAAAAGGGGTTGATGCAATTGTATTACAGTTCATTCTTTACGCCTGTGAAGTCTTATCAGAATCTACACGAGTTGACATAAGTGTATAATATTGAGCCAAACAACGATAAAACCAACATTGCGTAAAGTATCGACCCGGATCAGCCAAAGTATGCCGCGCAGCTTAAACCGGAGAGATACTTTTCGCCTCCTGTGGATTTTCTGTTTCAGGAATCATTACTCTATACCTCTATTCTCATGAGACAAAATGTGTTGGCCTGGATTAGCCAGTGCGGACTGCTCAGGCTCGTGTGAGTCGATACATCTCGCGGGACGGCTCATTTAAGGATGGGATGAAACTGTTTTACTTATCAAAAGATACTGATATCAACATGTATACACGTAAATATACTTTTAAATCCAAACTTATGCCTTGTGTGAACAATTATACTTTTACCTTGCAGTTTGTATCCGTAGAAGCCATTTTGACGCCGATATTCGACATGTATCCGAGAGCATTGACTGGTGTTAAACGACGTATGATAGTCACGGGGCTATATTGTATCATATCCTTTCTGTTAGGCATAAGCATGGTGACTCAGGTATATTTTATTGTTCCAAAGCAAAACCAGGGGCGTAGCTCCCTTTAGGCACTGTAGGCACGTGCCTACACATTTATTCTCAAAATGCCCCAAAATACAGCTGCAGCGATAGGCATCTGCGTAATGTATCGACCAGATCAGCCTGCGCTGTCCGCGCAGACTGATCCGGCCGACACATTCCGTCTTAGGGGGATAGTTGTATAGAGTAGTGATTCCTGAAACAGAAAATCCACAGGAGGCGAAAAGTGTCTATACGGGTAGGCCTGTGTGGCATGCTTAGGCTGATCCGGGTCGATACTTTACGCAGAGTCCACAATGTTGATTTTCTCACGAGACGGCCTACACATTGATTATTGCAAAGCTACGCCCCTGAAAACGTTTGCTTTTTTGATACATCATAAACTGAACTTATTGAATTGATAATGGTGACTTAATGTTGTTTCAGAAGCTTATAAATTCATGTGTTCGTTGTCATCAACTGAGCTGCGCCGAGTCCCGGTAGCTCGGTCGGTAGCCACGCGAGTTGTGAATCAAGGGGTTGTGTGACGTTTGACAAAAGTCATTGCGACAAGCGTAATTTGTCTTCCATCAATGGGCTAACAATATATATGAAAAAGCAGACATTTGCTTGAAAAGACTTGTGTGGAGTACTTGTGTAAGCATGGAAAGACATGGATATGTGAACTGATCGCCTTGATATGACTGAACATTTGTCTGAGCTTGTGATGGCTATAACTTGTAAAATTGTAAAAAGACTAAGACCTTTTTTAAAACAGAACCTACATGTAATTGCTCGGGTTTGACGAGCAATATTTATCACTGTTCAAAGGTCAACTTTATCCCCAGCGTCAACTGTCAAAGTCTGGTGGAGTGGTATAGCTACCGCCTTGCGTGAACAAAGGACACGGTGTCGATGTCCGGCCGGGTCATGCTTAATACTTTAAAAGGGATAATACATGTATACAGCTATTTATGCCTCTTCAGGTCAATAGTGAAAAACTATTCTTCCAAGTGAATGACTATTTCGGGTCAATAGTCATTTGCGAGGCAGAATAGTTTTTCACCATTGAACTCAAAAGTAGTAAATAGCTGTTTATTATATATCTTCATGAAAAACGCATATTGTAACTAGTTTATTTATTACATTGCTGTAACATATACTCTGATGGTAGTTAACGATTTTCTGCAGTATTTCTCCCCATTTTGTTTCCTCACATTCGCGTAAAATCTTCTCAAGTAGGCATCCAACTCCGATACCGACACGCTTTCGTCATTAAATAGCTCATCTAATGAAAACTGATCATCAACCATCTTGTACTGCTTCAACAAGTGCTCAGAAACTTTTAAAACACTTTTAGTTAAATGAGTCAAATAGTATTTTTTTTATTGAATCACACGTGACTGCTTCCCGTCCAATCAAATACTTTGTTTCATAGTAGGTATATAATAATACATATTATGGATTTACTTCGATTCCTTGGCGCTCAGGCGTGTTTGATTAACATTACGACTGACTCGCTGGTGTCAGGATGAATTGACCAGCAAAACTGGTAACTTACCCAGGAAAAGCCGTAATATAACTGAACAAATGTTGAAAGCGATACAAAGCTACATACTGACAAACAGTTCTATACTACAGGGAGGTATGTACGTGTTCCAGCTGTTTGACTACTATAGTGCCAGCGGTTTGGTGCTACTCTGGGTTTCGTTCTTCGAATCCGTCATCGTTGCCTGGGTATTCGGTAAGTTGTGTTATTGCCATCTCTTAGCACTCGTACTTCGACACAAGTAAAGATGACTAGATATCAAGTTATTGCCGTCTCTTAGCACTCATAATTCAGACACACAAGTATTACTAGATATTAAGTTATTACTGGCTACTATCAATCATACTTCAGACAAGTGTAGAGATGACTAGATATGAAGAATAGCCATGCTTTTTTACCAACAGTGAAGATCCAGATCGGACTGTGCGGATGAGCTGGTTGCAAATGCCCTTCCTCTCAAATGTAGACCATATTTGAAATGAGGATTGATATAAGGAAATTTGCCCAAAAAATAAAGTTAATTACATAAATCATTTGAACACTTCTTCGAAAATAATACTTGTTGAATTTTGTGAAAAGTATATATCAAGACAAGCATCTTAGCTGTCTCAACAATATCAAGGTACTTGCATGGGCTTCTGAGAAGCGTTGGTTAACTTGTGTAGATTCTGAGCATATGTATAGGCTGACATGAACCGACTCTGTTCAGAAATGTCAACGTGTACATTTTAACATGGGAGGTTTCATTTCTCACTACTCAGTTGGGTGTTAACCCTTTCCCGCATTTAGTAAATCTGCAGCAGACTACAATGAAACCATCTAGGCCAACATATTGACACTCTATCAATGAATGTGTAATTAATTAAAACAGTTGAAAACATTGTGACAAATGGAGAAAATGCTCGTTTTAGATCAATTTCTCTTTATGTCACATTGTTTTCAAAGTCGTCTGCTGAAAATGTGTCAAAATGTGTCTGCATGTGGGAAAAGGAGTTTATGTTTGCTTAGAATAAAAGGATCACTATGTCTTATTTTCGTTTCTTCGACAAACAGGTTCTGATCAATTCCAACAAGCGATAGTTCTCATGATTGGACACAAAGTACCGATTTGGTTCGTGATCTGCTGGAAATATATAACTCCTGCCATATCTATGGTGAGTAAAGTTCATTCTGATTATAGAGATTGATTTGAGTTGAATGCTGTTTTCAACATTATTTCACCTCTATAGACATTAACATGGGTCATAGACTACTATGTATACATTTACATGCATTTTTTAATACAATACAAACACAATACGTTCATGAATCGAAAAAGACTAAGATAGTGTTAGCGGCAGCTATAGCTCTCATATACAGGTGCTTCTTCTCTCGAACTACATATCCATACATCATTGGCCTGGGGCTTTAGCCCCTGGTCATAGTAGTAATACCATTTGTTTCGGAGTTGGCAGCCTGCCAATTGCTGTTAGCACCAAACAACGCATGAGAAACTGCGCAAGAAAAATAGTTCATCATGGATTCAACAAAACTGCATTTAAA
Organism: Serripes groenlandicus; assembly: GCA_031761405.1. Lineage (NCBI taxonomy): Eukaryota > Metazoa > Mollusca > Bivalvia > Cardiida > Cardiidae > Serripes > Serripes groenlandicus. The sequence goes on from JASEVX010000007.1 coordinate 81,558,516, forward strand.
AGGTTAGGATCTCCCCCATAAATATCATTTTAAAGTTGTTGGAACACTTAAGGCGTGAGTACTCCAATATAAGTTTAAGAAATGCTTTAGAAATTAATGCACCGAGAGGTCAAATATGGACGCTTGTTAACATTATTAACATACACGAAGAGGAACGGACAAAAAGAATAAGTCACGTGAAAAATACAGTGGCGGATTAACCGGGGGGCCGTAGGGCTCGTGCGTCGAAAAAGTAATGGTAAACAAAGAAAAAGCGTGGCAAATGTAGTGGCGGATTTAGCGGAGGCCCATAGGGCCCGTGCCCGACTACAAACACCCCACGAAAGAAGTCACGTGAAATATACAGTGGTGGATTAACCGGGGGACCGTAGGGCCCGTGCGTCGAAAAATCTAACCTTCCAGCAGCCCCCAGGCCGTCAGCACTGCAGTGCTTTTATATTTCTATAGCAACAAACTGAATTTCCTGACAGACTGTCAGCCAACTAGGTTGCAGAAGAATGACATTAGTCATGCTATTGAGAAGGTTGAACTAAAACAAAATTGTTAAACATTTCCCACATACAGCATATCTGCAGCTGATGAGATTGAATACATCTCGAAAATATAAAAAATCTTAGTTAATGAATGCATGATATTAGCATTGAGTTGAAAACATCCTGACAAAGGAGTAATTGCCCATGTTGAGCTATTTATCCTTTTGTCAAAAAATGTAAAGAAGTTTCCTGCTGCAAATGCAACACAATGCCTCCATATGAAGAAAATGGTAAATACCTGTTTCAGTATCAAATGGAAGATGGCGAATGACACCAACGGGAGAAGATGGAATTTATGAATAATTGAACATTTTAAGTCTATCCTGATTTATAAATCGAGGGCTTGGCGTGAAACAGTTGTAACTAAAAACCTGTTTTGAACACCCTGGTTTAGGCGCAATTTTGACCCCTTTGTAAACATGCAAATTTAGGTGCCATTGCTCAAAACGAGCAACGGCACCTAAATATCCATTGTTTTCCAAGAAAAATGATGGAAACGTTTATAAAGACTTTATGGCGAGGGAATTAACCTAGGTATAAAAAATACAAATTTTAGTTACAACTGTTTCACGCCAAGCCCTCGATATGCGATAGCGATATATAAGGGGAGGTGACCCAATGTTGGGTTCATGTGAGACGTACTTATTTATAATACGCCGGGTACAAGACTGGTATATGTATTATTTCAGGGTATATTCCTGTTCATGCTCGCAGATTTTCAACCATTGACATACAATAAAACGTACATCTTTCCACGTTCGGCCCAAGGTTTCGGTATGTGCTTGGCGATCGCTTCTATAGTATGTGTTCCGATTGTGTTCATCTTTAGATTTATTACATCGCCGGGGACTCTATATGAGGTTAGTACTTATAGCCATTACTTTATATGGAAGTTCTTTGTATTTGACTGACCGTTTTGCTATTTTCTTTCTGAGTGTGTGTTTCTTGTCCCTCTGGTAGATCTCCTATGTGTTTTCGCGACTGCTTCGTATACATGTATGCAGTCGAACCTGTGATAACTATCAATACGGAATAGCAATTCCCCTATCTGCAGCATCCCCAGTTTTAGATTTCAAATCACTCATTTTCTGAATAAAAGACCCTGCAATTAAAGACCACCTTTGAACAATGACCAGATTGTTCTTTTTCTTCCCCTTTGTTGGTGTTTAAACACAGGGTCTTCTGTACATGGCATTTTGCCAGCCCAATTTACATTTATGTGAGCCGAACTCTCTGAAAGCCAACCATAAGGCCTTTGCGACAAACAGACTAACAGATCCTAACAGACTGCATATCCGCATAGTTTGATCTGACACACTTTTGACAAACAGTGTGCATTTTGAGCTTATTGCATGGCTAAGGAAACACATCTATATCAGCATTTATGTTAATAATGCTGAGGTTGGTTATCCTTGAACAACTCCTGTAACTATTTAGATGTGTATTACCTGTTTGTGAACACAGGATACCTTGTTGTCTACACTCGATCATTGTTCTTATATTAATTACTAATATCGTAATTTAATAGATCCGATATGCAAATTAGATGAATTATATTAGCCAATAAAATGTCTTTATTTTCTCTGTCCGGTACGCTCGATTGTTGAACGAGGTTCTGAATCAACACACAAAAGCCATGTGATGCATGAGTACTGGGTAGATTTACATGTGATGCATGAGAACCGGATAGTTTTAACGCGGATTAATGGTTGGTTTGTTTACGATGCATGACGATAGTCGTGGCTTAAAAATACGATCGCGGATCTATGATATTTCATTATCTCCATTTAATGTATATTTGATATAATTATCATTTCAGAAATGGAAACATATAACAACACCCACGTTGAAAGAATACCAACAAACAAAGATATTATATAATATGTAGATGATTATTAAAAAAATAAACATAATTCAAAACATTTGAAACAATTTTTTCAATTCAATTTCAACTTTTATTTACCCATTGTACAAATACATGTATAATAAAGGGAAATATAAAACAAAAAAAGTATCGACTTTATAAAATTGGGGAAAGCCGACACATTGTTAGTGTGTTAATGAAATTATATGTTCTTACTTAAATGTTTAACTTTAGCATTTCTGCGATTTGTATGAGGAAACAAGGTAAACAAAAGTGTGGCAATAACCGGTCGTTATGTTTCTGCGATCAGTGAGATCTCGTGTGATTTTGTGTAAATGCCCAGTCTCGCCAAAAGTCTTCCCTAATCGCCTTTATGTTGTAAAGACTTACATGTATATTTTGACCAGAGAAAAGGGAAGTTTTGCCCTTTCACTTCTATTTTTAGCTCAACTATTCGGAGAATATGAGAGCTATTATACTCACCCTTGCGTCTGTGTCGGTGTCGGGGTCGGCGTCACACCTTGGTTAAGCAGACAAGTACATAAATTTCACCATAGCTCAGTTACCACTGGAGTTATTGAAGAGAAACTCTCCAAAATGCTTCCAAACTATCACACCTATGTAAATAATTAAGTAAGATAACTTTGTACTGCAAATTATGACCATTTTTTTACTTAGAAATTCTGGTTAAAGTTTCGTGGGCAACTACATTAATCAAAGCGCTTAAAGCGCTAGTGGTATAGGGGTATATGTAAGTTGAAAATATATGGCATAGATAATATAGACAAACATTGTTGAAACAATGACCTTTAAACAAACCAAACCAAAAATGCACACATATTGCCTGCCTAATTTATCAAAGTTTCACCCTTTTCTTGTATAAAAAATATAAAAAGATTGACAAAAAACAGAGCAGCGACCCTTAATTAAAATATTTCCAGTTCAGAAATCACTAAAGATTCCCAATGTATATTGTAATCATGCTGATAAATGAAAGACAATCGAAAGCATGCTAGAGTTATGTTTCTTTTGCACTGCACATCTGTAGCTCTGAGTGTCCTATACAACAAGTCTTGAATTGATACATTGGACATCTATTGAGACAATAACCGAAGAAATGAAAAATGAGTTTTACACCTAAAAAAACCATATCAGATTTGTGTTCAAAATATTGTATCGATCTCTTAATCCCAATGTATACGTGTGACGACTTTGAAATGGATCCGCGAAACAGAAACAAAGTTTTGACCCATTAATGCAACCGTAACGGACAGACGGACGGATGGATGAACACAAAGACGGACAGACAGTCAGTCGCTCTGGACAAAGTACAACGCTTGGGAAATACTCATTAACGAAACAAGGGCATGTGTTTTTCATGCGAAAGTCATATAATAAGTGAGAACATGAAAAGACAAAAATATACACACTCCAAACGCAGCATGCTAAAGTTATGGTAATGGTGCACTGCAAATGTGTAGTTCATAAGTTACCTACAAACCAAGTTTGGAAATGGATACAATGGAAATTAATTGAGACAATCGCTGAACTAAATAACGAAAAATGAAGATAACTAAGATAAGCAGACCAGAGTTATGTACCTAGTATTTTGCCGTTCTCCTGATCACACGGTATAAGTGTGACCACTTTCAAATAAATCTGCCATACAGAAACAACGTTTTGACCAATACATGCAATCCATTACGGACGGACGAATGCACATTCAGGCAGACAGCCGGCCGGACACCGGATTATACCTCCAAGCTTTACAGACAGAGGCAACTTATAAAGTATTGATTACAGAAGACTGGTTCAATGCTTCAAAACACGTCTGTGCTTAGGAAAGCTTAGATTATGGTATTTGTAAAGTATTTGCAAATTAATTGTATCTCCGAAATGGGACCGTACAAGGTTAATTTACAAAAACCTATTTAGACTACACTTCTAGTTTATTTGTCAACAGATACGTCTAGGACTAGATTACACGTTGAATCTTCAATTAGCGCAAATGCATATACATTATAATTTTAGTCCCAAAATCGGTAGAAGCGCCTCAATTATAAAATACATAATGACCTTGCGGTTATAACTCGTGTGTATGTTGACATTTTCGGCCAACTTTCTTTCCGACGTTTGACAAAAGTCAATGCGACATGCGTCATTCGTCTTTCACAAATGGGCTAAGTCTATGTGAAAAAGAACCCAGTTGGTTGGGAAGATTGTTGTGTGGAGTACTGGTGTGAGAAAACCAGGAAACATATTTGTAGATGAACTGGCCGCCGTGATATAACGTAGAAAATGTTAAAAACGGCGTTAAACCACAATCAATCAGTGTTGAAATCTTATCTCTAATTTGTAGATTTAATTCCTATGTCCTAGTTGGGTCGACATACAGCGACACGTGAGAATATTCAACACAACACGCGACCTGTTTTACCAACAATTCTCCAGTAGCGGTGAGACCGTTAGTACCATTCTTTCATGGCATGTATACACAGTAGGACCTCTCTCTTTGGACGGATTATGTAATAACAAGTCCTTACCCTTGACCACGTAGACTAAATATACAGCAAACAACATTTAACTAAGCCTGAAAGTATTATTTTGAATAGTAATTAAAACATTGTGGAAAAAGACAAACTTGCTGATTATCATTTATCTGTTAAGGTTAGTCAAATGTGTCTTAAAGGGGCAAAGGTTAAAATAATAACTGTAGACAAATATTTTCGTTATCTAGGTTATAGAAAAAAATTGTTTCATGTTTCAAAGCATTGTTTGGAAAGGAGGAATTGCTCATTGTCAGCAGTTGCTCCGTAGGCAAATATACTTTCAACATTCGTATGTAACTAAGTTGCTATAACGGAAACGGTTCAATCCTTTCCAGTTTAAAGTCGCTTTTTGACGCATGTGCAGCAGACGGCTGCAGAATAGTTATTCGTGACCCATTTCCTCTTTTTCCACAAAGCTATGTATAAACTATATATTTTTCCTTTTGATGTAAGGCGATATTGCTCGTTATCATTACTCTCTAGCATGTTATTCAAAATGTGTCCGGAAAGGAGATAGAGTAAATGAATGTCCACAGTAAAACGTTTAAATATGAAAAGAATTAATTTGAAACGTGTTTGAAAGCATTGTGTGAAAAGGAGAAATTGTTCATTGTCAGCAATAGCTCCATTTTCAACAATATTTCAATATTCGAACTGTTATATTATGACGGAAAGGGTTCCGCTTCCATGGGGAGGATGTAACCATTTCCCGCTTACAGACGCATGTGCAGCAGAGGACAATCGGAAACATTCTGACAAAAGGAGAAATTGCTTATCGTAGGCAATTTCTACTTTTGCCACAATGGTTTCAACTCCTTTCAATAATTTTATTTACAGTGATTTGCACATTTCTCTATGTAAGTCGACTGTTGTAAACTAATGGGGTCACAGCACGGTCGATGTTACCTTACACCACTGACATTAAGGTCAATCATAGTTCAGAGTGTGTTTCACTCGTTTGAACTATTTTGTATCCGATGATTAATAAATGCAAGCGGATGGTTTTTCGTGATTCGGTCGAACCAATGAAATCGTTGAAAAGGCAGATTATAACCAATCAAAACTCGATTTTGGTGTAGGTATACACATGTGGACTGTGGTTGCAGCTTTAATCCGACTTTTCGAAATCAGCATGAGTATGGGATAGGCGCGAAACGCCCCTATCCCAAAAATCAATATCTCCGTATCCACTTAATGCATTGGATTACAACTATATTCAACCCTTCCCTACGATCAAGTAAGATAACTCTATTCTGCATATAATGCAAATTATGGCTCTTTTTAACTTAGAATTTCTGGTTTAAGTTTTACGCCCAACTAAACTAAGAGCCCCATAGCTCAGTAACTACTTAATGCATTGCATTGAAACGTTACACATGCCTTCCCAACCATAAACACCTATGTAAATACTGACCCTTTATATTCTGGTTAAAGTTTTGCATGCAAGTACATTAGAGTCCATACCACAGTAACTTATAAGCGACCATATAGTCGAGCCCGCTGTCTTACGGACAGCTCTTGTTATTTATAGAAATCTTCCATATTTTTGCCGAAATAGGTTTTGAAGTGAAAAAGGGTTAAATGACGATTCCGATCAGAATACATACGTTTGCACTTGAGGTCATGTCGATCTACGGATGTATCTAATGTGCTTTTGAACAGTGAAACCTATGATCAGACTGTGCGAAAGCGGAGGCTGATCTGGTACTTTAGTCAAATATATCGAATTTCTCTAAAAATAAAAGAGCAATAATTGAATAAAGTTGCAAACATTGTGGTAAAAAGAGAAAATACTTATTTCGAGCATATTCTCCTTTTGACACAAACAATTCAAAGTCGACTACTAGAGAGACGTCAGAAAGCGTCTGTATGTGGGACAATACTGCAAACGACAGCTTCAGAAAAACATCGATAAGGAACAATCCGCAAATACATTACAGTGATGTCTTTGTCTGCACTTTCCTACTCATATACGAATATATAATGCACTTGGCTATGTCATCATTGAATGAGTATACATCGAGGGCTTGGTGTGAAACAGTTGTAACTAAAATCGGTATTTTTTTACCAAGTTTAATCACCAGGCCATAAAGTTTTTATAAGCGTTAAATCATTTTTCTTGGTAAACATTTGAAATTTAGGTGCCATTGCTCGAAGCAATGGCACCTAAATTTGCATTGTTTACAAAGGGGTCAAAATTGCCCCTAAACCAGGGTTTTCAAATTAGGTTTTTAGTTACAACCGTTTCACGCCACGCCCTCGACATTCTCACGGTTGAGTTTCTAGATATCGTATGCGTGCACCCTTTAAACCAATCTAAAACTATTGCGATCAATATAGACCAGATCAACCTGCGCGTTCGTGTAGATTGATGTGATATTCCACCTTCAATACTACTTCAGTTAACTCTTTCAGCGCCGAATTGTTTAGAGTAGACTCTTCCATGTTCAAAAATCGGGCGTCTCCATTTCTCATTTAATAAAAGTTTTTGGACTATTTTGATGAGTAAAAACGCAAACAATGCTGATTTCAGGTGAGACAGCTCGTTACGAGCTGACTCGCATGAATCAGTATTGTTTGCAAACACCTCAATATTGTCTTTGGCGCTGAAAGAGTTAAATCACACTGTTAACTCAGTTACCAGTACTACTGATCCATTTATCCTGACACCAGGGAGTCAGTCTTAACCCTTTCCCTCATATGGACGCTTTCTGACACCTCTGAAGCTTAAAACGAGCAATTTCTCCTTGTGTCACCATGTTTTCAACTCGATTCAATTATTGTACTTTCATAGAAAGGCAGTTTTCAAATTGTTTTCGGGTATGTTTTCAAAGTCGTCTGTTTCAGATTTGTTGTATGTGGGAAAGGGTTAAACGGGTTTACAGTCTTTGGTATAACCCGTCCGGGGATCGAACCCTCGACCTCCCGCACCGATATGGACGGTCTACCACTACACGACCTGGGTGGTCGAACCCTCGACCTCCCGCACCGATGTGGACGGTCTACCACTACACGACCTGGGCGGTCGTTTGAAACAGCAGTTTAGAAGATGTGAGTGGTTAAATAGGATGGATAGATTTCTGTTTGGGTTTTTTATACTTCTGAGATCATTAGCTGGACAGATTGCAAAGTCAGATCCCGCTGGTTCGTGCAATTGTTGATTTGGATTTACATTGGTCGCAAATGATTGCGACTCATATTATATATGTCAAGATATGAAATAAACATTAAATTATATCAATTATTAATGATTTGCTTTTTGTGTACAAAATGTGTTTTCTCGTGTCATTTATAATTATTTTTTATAAAAATAATGTGACAACACGTTGTTCTTTCTTGTGTATGTTATAAACTGTCTCTTAAAAAAATTATGGCTCGGATGCAAGTAAAATGCATACGTTTTAACCCTTTATCACAAACAGACGATTTATGTCGCCTCAGCAACAGATGACTTTAGAAATCTTTGTGACAAAAGGCGAAATTGCTCCAGACGAGCAATTTCTCCTTTTGTCACAGTGTTTTCAAATCCTTTAAACAATGATACTTTCATTTATACTGAGTTTCGTTAAGTTAACCTACATGTTTTTTTAAAGTCCTTAACTACAGGAATCTTCTATGTAGGAAATGGTTGGAACGAAAACGAATGTATTCAAGTCACAGGTTAGAAAGGGAGGTAACACTGAATGTGTGATGTAGACGATTGGTGGATTCCGTCCCTTGTATTTATACGTACAATGTCGATAATCGCACAGTTCTCGCCTTTAACCCTTTCCCACATACAACACATCTGCAGCAGACGACGTTGAAGACATATCATAAAACTATAAAAACTCTCTGCATATGAACGTATAGTAATTGGAAGTTGTAAAAATCATTGTAGCAAAAGGAGAAATGATTGATCTTTATTCAAAAGTCGTCTTCTGCTTAAACAATACTTAGATTAAGACAGTATGCACAGCTTTAAAGGGACTGAACTCCATATGACAAAGACGCCAGTCAAAAGAGAGAAATTGTAAAAAAAATATGTTACCTTGATGTTTTTGCATGTACGGCAATGCTATTTTCTAGCTGATGTACTACATTACATGCGCAGTTTTAATATTTCGTAGAGTTTTCGTCGTTTTGCTTCGTAAAATCTACTGAGTACGTCGAACTAGTAAAGCTAACAATATCTGTGTACATTTATCACAAGATCTTCACAACTGAGAGTGAAATTCTTGCACATGCGCATCATCGAATAATCAGGGTAGATGAATATTGTTGCTGGAATTCAGCGGGTAAATAATTCATTTGAGAAAATATTACTACTGGGTATTTTTCCAGGCAATTTGTACCGTTATCCTAGCTCTAAAACTATGAACTCAAGATGAGCAATTTCTCGTGTTGCCACAATGTTTTCAAAAAGTTGTCTGCTGCAGAGGCAGACTTTTCGGATGTACTGGCTGATCTGGGTGTACACTATTCACAAAAAGCCAACTAGTGTTTTTTCCCGTTTTTTCCCGAGAACGGGCTCGAATGTGAGTTATCACTAATCACGTTAAACTGACTCATTAATGACCACAACAAATAGACGATCAATCAGAGAACAAACCGAGGGCTTGGCGTGAAACGGTTGTAACTAAAATTGGTATTTTTTTACCAAGGTTAATCATCTCGCCATAAAGTCTTTATAAGCATTTTTTCTTTGTAAACAATGGCAATTTAGGTGCCATTGTTCGTTCCGAGCAATGGCACCTAAATTTGCATGTTTTACAAAGGGGTCTAAATTGCCCCTAAACCATGGATTTCAAAATAGGTTTTTAGTTACAACCGTTTCACGCCAAGCCCTCGAAACATGGATGGGTCTAGTTGTTAGTAATCAAAGGTTATGATAAGAACGGGACAGAACAGAACATTATTTTGTTGATTTGATCTAGAATACAGATTATCATCATACAAAACCTATTAAGATAACATATGTGAAGGTATTAAAAACAAGAAATATCTTTAAAAAAGATAAACGGCGATCAATATGAGAAAACAACTAAGGAATGGAATTTGCGCATATATCAGAAAGGTTCTTTTCACTTATTTTGTTCACTGAAATGTATTTCTTAAGGAAAGCAATTAAAAGTTAGTATGCAGAACATTTCATTTTAAAACTTCATCTTATTAGTGCCTCTCGTAGGATCGCCAACATAACTATGAACCAATCACATCGTTTCATTTCCTTTATTTCTTCGACATTATTCATTAAATACAACATTTGATCGGTCTACAATCTCGATCATGTGTTTAACATATAGGTCAAAACTGAGGTTAAACAGCTATCGCCGAAAAATACAAAGGGTACATGTTTATAATCCTCCCAAAGATCTAAAATAGAGGTTGAGCGTACAATTATTATACACTTTTGGTCTTTTAATTTGTTTAACAATATTTAGTACAAAATACTTCTTATGCGTACGTTTGTGCACATTTTATCCTTCGGTGGTCGACTTTCTTCACTTTTTGTTATATTTAAGACGAAATTAGCATCCAGAATCTTTATTGTAACATATATATATGCTTGCGATATGTGTCAGATATTGATGTTTTACATACTAATCGTTTGACAGTCTCTTGTATTTCATTTTATGAAAGGTCATGAAAACAACATATAAAACAACCGATCTGAATTTATAGATTTGACGAAAAATTACAAATGCAACACATTTTACTATCTCATGTTTTCCTGGAAAATACGTTTATTTCCCCATCAAGATCAGTCATGTTTTGCTACTGAAATGCTCCCAGAAGTCACCACAGACGATATAGAGGAGAAAAAAAATCCCGGGGAAGCATGCCCCCGAAACCCACCCAAAAAAGGTTGCGTACACACTCTGTATAGCCTAGCTACGCCCCTGTGATTGCACATGGATGAGACTTAAATAAAGAATAAAATATAAAAAGAATACATAAATATCGAAACGATGTTTCATAAAAGTTGAACATGGTGCCCTATACTGATTAGTAAGAGATTTACGCAAAGCAATTGTTTCATAGACATATTTTTATAGATGTTTAAGAATGTATTATTTGAAGATTTCGGTGAGGAAAGTATCTCTCTTGTTATCCAAGCAAACCTTATGACGATTCTTTTGAAAATACACAACATAGGTTTAGAGGGTCACACAGTGATTTAGGAACATGCAAAACGTTTCTGCATGCAGCTGTGTTGAACCGTAATTTTCACACATACGAATATGTCACACGTGTGACAAATTCGTACAAATATGTCACACATTTGTGAAAATTCAGTTGTGTACCTCTACCCCCCCCCCCCCCCCCCCCCCCCCTCAAAGCAAAAACGTATACGTCACATGTCCAAAAAAACAAAAAACATTTTTAAAAATATTGTTCATACGAATACGTCACACATTCCAAAAAACAGTCTATGCCACTTAGATAGATCAGGGGTCATATTGATATAGCCCTCATATTTTACAGGATGCTAGAACATATTGAGTAAATGACCCAGGTACAATTTTGGGTCATTGGACCAAAGGTCAAGGTCACAGGGGGTAAAAATGTCAAATTCTTTAGCACTCAATATTTTGATAACGTTTCGACACTGATACTTCATATACATATCTCGAACATATTGATCTAACACATATATCTAATTCGAACATATTGATAACTCGAATATATCGATATCTAGAACATATAGATATCTCGAACATATCGATAGCTCGAACAAATCGATATATCTAACATATTAATTACATGAATGCATCTGTAACTCGAATATATTGATAACTCGAACAAATCGATATATCGAATACATTGATAAAACGAATGCTTTTAATTAGAACATATTGATAACTCGAACATATCGATATCTGGAACATACCGATAACTCGAACAAATCTATATTTTATTAATAAAATGAATGCATCGTTAATTCGAATATATTAAGAGATATCAATATGTTCAAGTTAAATACATTCGTTTTATCAATGAATTCGATATATCGATGTGTTCGAGTTATTGGTATGTTCGAGATATCGGTATGTTCGAGTTATCAATATATTTGAGTTAACTATGCATTCTTTTTATTAATAAGATATAGATTTGTTCGAGCTATCGGTATGTTCGGGATATCGATATGTTCCAGATATCGCTATGTTCGAGTTATCAATATGTTCAAATTAAATACATTTGTTTTATCATTCGAGATATCGATATGTTCGAGCTATCGGTATGTTCGAGATATCGATATGTTCGAGATATCGATATGTTCGAGTTATCAATATGTTCGAGTTAAATATGCATTCATGTTATTAATATGTTAGAGATATCGATTTGTTCGAGTTATCGGTATGTTCGAGATATCGATATTTTCTAGATATCGATATGTTCGAGTTATCAATATGTTCGAATTAGATGTATGTGTTAGATCAATGTATTCGAGATATCGATATGTTCGAGCTATCTGTATATTCGAGATATCAATATGTTCGAGTTATCAATATGTTCAAGTTAAATGTATTTGTTTTATCAATGTATTCTAGATATCGATGTGTTCGAGTTATCGGTATGTTTGAGATATCGATATGTTTGAGGTATCTAAGTGTCTTAATTGGCGAATGTCTAATGTCTAGCTGACCAATTAGACATTCGTTTTTTTGCATGTACAATGACCTCCGACGAATTTGGTACCTACATCTCTTCATTTGCGAATGTCTAATTGAATGTCTAATGTCTAACTGACCAATTAGACATTCGTTTTTTAATGTACATTAACCTCCTGACGAATTTGGAACCTAAGTTTGGTAATTTGCGAATGTCTAATCGAATATGTCTAACTGACCAATTAGACATTCGTTTACTGCATGTACAATGACCTCCGACGAATTCGGTACATAAATCTCGTTTTTTTTAATGTACAATAACCTACGACGAATTTGGGTTATAGATCCTGTAATTTGCGAATGTCTAATCGAATGTCTAATGTCTAATTAGACATTCGATGTTTAAAATTTGCGAATCTTTCTGAATGTCTAATCGAATGTCTAATGTCTAATTAGACATTCGATAATCAAAATTTGCGAATGTCTAATCGAACGTCTAATGTCTAATTAGACATTCGAATATTTGTTTTTGAATGTCTAACGTCTAATGCTCTGCCAACTTCACACACTTACTGATATTCACTCAAAAGTACGGCGGCTGGTAGCTAAAATTAATAAACGAGCGATAAACGAAATTTGAAAATTTCGTTGGTACTTACAGGTGGTGAAAATATGGGGTACAAGAATTTCACAACACCTACTTCGTACGAATATGTCACACATTTGTGAAAATTCAGTTGTGTACCTCTACCCCCTTTTGTGACTATATGATTGCTCGATTGTCCGTCTGTCCGTCGCAGTTCAAGTCCGGTCAATTACTGCATGATGCATGGACCGATTTAAAAAAAAATCACCACAAGAGGTAACCACATCAAGACAATGTGTGGCGTGCAAGACCCAGGACCATGGCTCAACGGCAGGGTCACAATGCACTTTTGGACATTTCTTTTATGTAACGTGAAGTGATGGTGCAGTTTGTGTTGAATTATAACTTCTAAAATGATAACCGGATTTTAGTTCCCTACTGGGTAAATTTTCACCCCATCCGGGCAACACGCAGATCTCATTTTTCAGTTTCGCCGACTGAAGGTCATGGTCACCGTTTAAAGTAACAGGATTGTGTGTCTGCCCCCAACAAGTCCTAAACCCTTCGAAGTATTTTCCCTCAAACTTTGGTCAAACGCTCAACGAATCAAGACGAAATGCAGAACCAATGTTCCAGTCGCATTAGTTCAAGGTCAACATTTAAGGACATCAGCCAATTGTATAAAACTGGTTAATTCTTTGGTTTGGTCAAACTTAACCAAAATGATTACCCAATAATTACTTTAAACCAATCAAATTATTTAAATGTGCAATTTGGCCAAAAGATAACCTATGGACAACTTAGCTAAGGTTTATACACTTGGCTGCAGGTTCCTAGCGAACACCCGACGTTGAGACGACGTTGGATTTTGATCACATCGTCGCCTACCATAAATTAACTTCGGGTTAACGACGGAGCCTCGACGTTGTACGGACTAATAATATCTGTCATGTGTTTCCGGTCTGGATAGAAAAATCCGACCCGAGGGCACCTGCGTTGCTAGGTAACGAGGCTTGTATAATAAAATAATTTGGGGGGTGCGAGATAGAGTTTTCCAGCACGGCTGAATTCACCGGAAATGCCTATCCGGTGTGCTAGAAATAGAGGTCCGACGTTATATCAACGTTGGATTTGGCTCTGAACTCAGATAGTAAACTTTCAGATGATTATTTTAGCCGGTAGGGGACTTTGTATTGCATGGCAATACTACGAAGACCGGTGCTGACATTTCAAGTTCAATAATATTTCAAGATTTCACGATTTCAACTTCACGAATTCATGAAACTTCGTGAAACCGTGATTTCTTGAAGTTGAAATCGTGAATTCGTGAAGTTTAAATCGTGAAATATTGAACTCGAAATGTCCCCACCGGTCTTTCGTATAATTCTCCATTCATTTGTGTTTATTGCAAAGGTGACACTTAAAACGTAGAGTTGTTTTGTCACGGAGTTTTCATAATTCGCATGATGACTAGATTTACAAGTAAAGTATATGTGTTGTTTTAAGAACACTAGATCTAAGGTCAAGGTTACATTGTTATGAAGGTCAAATAATTTTACTTTGTCATACGTTAAAGTCGAATCGTTCAGCCAACATTTGCGGCCCGAGTGTCTTCAAACGTTTCGGTCTGTCGTATATATACCCCCAAAAACTTCGTTTATAAGGCTATACATATTAATATTGTTGAAAACTTGATAAACCCAAAAGCCCAAACAAAGAAACAAACTACATTTATTGATATACATGTACAAGCATTTTCATTTAAAAACACACAACTAAATAGACGTATTAAAAATTGAAAACAATGACAATCTTAGCAAACCATATTAATACCATTTATTCAGAAGGAAGCCATCTATTGTAGTTAAAAGTAATAGATATCTGTCATTTATCGAGAGACATCTCTATTACTTGGAATTATCTTTGCATGGCTGTTTGTGAAGCCCGTACTGAAATGCTTAATCTTAAACTAAATACGACTTAAATTAAATGCAGCTACATTACAACGTACTGATGTAGCAGCAGCTACACTATTAATTCATGTTCCGGGTACGTTTACCTTCTTGAATATTGAATGTCAACAATGTCATACCAGCAGATCCCAGAAACACGAAGCCTTAACCAGGCGTTTGCCCAATTTGGTTCTTTGATAGTACGCTTGATTTCTTGGATAATACCACTGTTTCTGCCTAGCTTTCTTAGAAAATAGCGCACACTTACTGGATTAGGAACATTGTCCAATAAAGCAAAAGATACGTAAATTCTTGGTCTTGGAATATTCATACTTTTAATAAGGTCTACAAAATGTCGATCCACCTTCTCTAAAACGAATCTCGTTGCTGGATTTTGTAATATGGTTTTAGATACAATCATTTCTTGGACAAGAAGTGGTAATAGCTTAAATGGAAAATGCGTCTCCCTTGTTTTCCTAGTTTGCCGTCTCATCTTGATCAGTTCCGCACGCTGAGCTCGGAATGATTCAAGAGTGTGCACCGTTACTGCTGGTTCTGATCTGGGACTCTGTGCCAGTTCCGATTCTGGCTTCGATAAAGATTTTGATCTGGGACTCTGTGCCGGTTCCGAATTCGATGACGGTTCTGATCTGCGACTCTGTGCCGGTTCCGAGTTCGATGACGGATCTGATCTGGGACTCTGTGCCGGTTCCGAGTTCGATGACGGATCTGATCTGGGACTCTGTGCCGGTTCCAAGTTCGATGACGGATCTGATCTGGGACTCTGTGCCGGTTCCAAGTTCGATGACGGATCTGATCTGGGACTCTGTGCCGGTTTCGAGTTCGATGACGGATCTGATCTGGGACTCTGTGCTGGTTCCGAGTTCGATAACGGATCTGATCTGGGACTCTGTGCCGGTTCCGAGTTCGATGACGGATCTGATCTGGGACTCTGTGCCGGTTCCGAGTCTTGGTTCAATGACAATTATGTGTCTGTGTTAAGTGTTTGGTCGGAGTCTACTGTTAATGGTGATTCTGGTCCTGGACTCGGAAATACGGTTTCTTCGAGCAGTTCAAGTACTTGTTTTATATCCACAGATATGCTTACGTAATGCATACCTTGATTTTCAGGAAAATATCCGAGAGTTATCAAAGGTAGGTTCATGTCATAATTTCCATCATTTGACACTATGGTGGAATGCTCAGCTCCAGCTGCAGACACTACCAGGCACTGCATAGTGTACTCGCGCATAATGGCAATTAACGTCAGATTATCGCCATATGCTCCATACGTGCGCGGTTAAGTTTCTTTGTTGTCCTATCTTTGCGACTTCTTTGTAAATGTTCGTTAACGTTTCGCTGCTTCTGTCTTTCAGTTTCCAGCGTTAAGCTAGTAATATTGTCTACCCTGACCCACTCTCGAACGGTCACCTTGTTTCTGTATTTTGGATTGTTAAATTGCACCAAATATCTGCCTCCAGACTTGGCGTCTATTATCATTCCATTGACTATGTGTCGCTTTGTCGGAACCCTTGATTTAGTAAAAGGGTATCTTAATAATACACTCTCTCCGATGTTGTATTTGCTTGGCCTTTCGGCGCCTTTCAACTGTCGCCGACGAAAGGATTTGTTTGCTTTAGCCAATTTTCGTTTCATCTCTTTCCTGCTCAATAACTTTGGTTCGCCGCTGTGGTTCCTACCGTGGTAAACCTGAAATGGCGTCATATTCCCAATAACTCTTTTAGCACTCGTATTTATGGAATTTGCGATTTGCTTTAAGTCACTGGCCCAGTTAAAACCTTTTTTTCTTCTGCAAGCAAAGAGGATTTTTCTTCTTAATGACTGGTTGGATCGTTCACATTTTCCCTGTGATTGCGGGTGATAAGGGCGACCGTGAATGATTTTGATGTCTTGTTTTTCAAGTAACGACTTCATCGCCTTGCCCTGAAATTCCAGACCGTTGTCACACTGTATGGTTCGTGGAAATCCGTTATCTAGCATAACTTTCTCTAGCGCGGTTGCTACTTCAGCCAAGGACTTCGACGTCAATGGTTGTGTCATAATGTATCTTGAGTGAATATCAATTACTTGTAGTATATACTTGTATGCTGACCTTTGATATTTTACTTCGAACCCTTTCATGCTCACAATGTCAATTTGCCATCGCTGATTAGGAGTGAAAGATGTAACAGTCTTTGGAACCGGTTTATTTGTGAATCTCGGATACTGCCTGTGATAGTACGAGCTTCGGTGGAGTATTTCTGTAATACGTTTTTCGCTGAACCCTGTATAGCGTTGCTTTAGTTTGCTCCACAAAACACGCGAGCCGCAGCCATTACTCTCTATGAATGTTTTCTTTACATGACGTGGTAATTCTTCCTCAGCAATTACTATTTTACCAGTACATAATAAGCGTCCTGCCCTACCGAGAGAAAAGTCTTTTCTTTTCCGAAATAAATTCAGCGCGTTGATTTGATCGTCCGTTCTCCGATTTACTGGAACTTTGAATTTACCCTTTATCTTGGCAACAATGACATCGTACTTTGCTTTTGAAATACAACTTTCGACATTCTGCCAGATGGGAGATCTGAAATAGAAAAAAGGGTAAATTATTAGCAACTGTTACTTGTCTCATTTTTAAACATAAATACGTAAATCAGACCGATTTGGCGATACAGTTTTATGTTGTAAAGAATTTTACGAAATTTTACGAAAGTAAAATCAAAGGTCAAATGGTACTAGAGTATTACAATATATAAAAGGGCCGTAACTATGTGAACAGAATATGTCGACGATATGCGCATCTCCACTTGATAGTGAAGCTTCCCATGAAGTTTCAGTGAAATCATGAGAGCGGTTACTGAGAAATAGCCTGGCATGAAAAGCGGGACGGACGGACGGACGGACATTCGGACGGACGAACTCATGGAAGTGTACTAGTGGGGTTATTTTCTTTGATGTTTTCTTGTGGGGTGCACCCCACAAGTATGCTATTTATTCCGTAATTTAATTACATCCCTTTTACGGAATGAATAACATTAATATACAAATAAAATACCCATTATAAAAGAAAAAAAGAACTACTTATCTAAGTGTCTTAATAAGGGTGGCGGTGGGCTTTAGGAAAACAGCGCACCCCACAAGTACTCTCTCATGCGGACGACTATATACACTCCCGAAATAATTCGGGGAGCAAAATAAATCAATATCGTAGAACAACAGATCGAGTCAATGTCATCGAATGCAATTATTCAAATGCACTTGAAAAGCTATCAAAATGTTCAAAAGTTCATTACTGTAGGTATGTAGCATAACAACAAAAATAGGTCAATAGGTCAAGGTCAATGTGAATAATGTCAATTGCTTGAAACTACTTAGCAAAACTATTAACTTGATACAAATATAGGGTTGTAGCTTAAAAACAAGAAAGTAGGTCAGTAGGTCACCGTCAATGTCTTTCAGAACTGATTGTGTCGTCTGCTTGAAAAGCAGAACTTCGTCAACATGAGGCATATCAAACAGTTCAGTGAACGATTTCTGTTTTCCCACAGGAAATAGAAGCAAACTATTTTTATATTTTCCTTGCCTATATATACTATATAAAGAACATTCTTCGTTTGCTTTATATAGTATATATAGACTAGGAAAATATAAAAGCAGTTTGCTTCTGTTCCCTGTGTGTTTTCCTACATACGTATATGTATAGCTATTATGCCCAAGGGCGGGACCGCTATTGACTCCTGGGCATAATTTGAAGTCTTGATAAAGGACCATGAGACAGGGGTACATACAAACAATCTACACTCTGGTCATTGTGGTTTGAGACAGAATATTTTTGTTTTCCATATAAAAGTTTATGTAACCATGTGACCCCCGGGGCGATGCCAATTTTGACACAAGGGGAATACTTTGAACAATCTCTTGGTAGAGAATTACTAGATGATGCTATGGACATACCAATATCAAAGACCCTATAGGCCCTGTGGTTTCGGACAAGACAATGTTCAAAGTTTTCTGTATATACATGTTCAGTTGTGAGCTCCCGGGGCCGCTATTGAACACGTGGGCGTAATGTAAACAACCTTTTTAGGGCACAACTAGATATTAAAGACCTAGATCTAAGGCCGTGTGGGTTTTTTAGTCGTGTCTGCCATATATAAGTCTGTGACGATGTGACCCCTTGGGTGGGGCCATTTTTCCGAAGGGGATAATTTGAACAATCTGGATAGAGAACCATTATATATCGGGGACTAACAATTAATAGCCAATCTCTACAAAAGCTATGTGGTCGGGCAGAGATTCGAACTCGAGACCCCAGACCGGTCGAAAGTCATGTTGTATCATATTAAATGGTATACTGTATACGTAGTTATTTAGCTTTTAATTATTAATAGTTCAAACATAATACATAATGAGCGCATGGGTCCGACGCTCAATCAAGTTCATTTATATATCTTTTGAAATATAAAGTTCTGCAATTGCACAATATTTACGATGACATTTTTGCTAAATAAGTTAAAGACACGCTTTACAAAGATAACTGTTTGAATTAATTCGGAGTTTTAGGCATCGATTTCAGTTTTAGCTTTAGAATCGCAGGACCGAATTAAACTATAGCTAACACAGGAGTGATGAATATCAATAGACGCCGCCTGGACACAGGAATGGTACTATTTAACTATTTAACCAAACATGGCCATATCCCTTGTACGATTAATTAAGTGGAAGGGGACACAAAAGTCCATGCTGACCAACATTCCTATGAAGTTTAACTAGTGTATGTGCAATACGTTTTGAGTTACTTGCGACACAAAGATTTTGAGACATTTGTTAGACCAGTTTTAATCAGAACATAACTCTGGTAAGACATAGTAGAATGTGACAACAATAGTGGGTGTAGAACAACCCATACTAACCAACATTCCTATGAAGTTTCCTGAATGTAGGTGCAATCATGTTTGTGTTACATGCGACACAGAACTTTCATGACATTTGTAAGACCATTTTACTAAGTCAATGGCCATAACTCTGGTAAGACTAAGTGGAATGTAACACAAATAGTAGGTGAACATTCAACATTCCTATGAAGTGTAATGAGTGTAGGTGCAAGACTTGTTTTCCATGCAATTAAACATGTCTGACGTGACGGGACATGACGGGACGGGACATTCGCGACTCCTATATAGTCCCCAGATATTTCTATTTAGGGGTATAATTACATTACAAACTAGGCCACTACAAATCCTCATACATGAATTGCCTTTCAAGAAACATAACTGTAATTGGTAAAGCGCCGGATTTATCAATCTCGGAATCGCGGGTTCGAGTCCCACCGATCACAGTTCTTGATCGAAACCCAGGGAAACAATCTGTATAACCTCCGATAACGCCCTTAACTAACTGATATACTGTTAAAATGGCGAAAAATAAAACCAACACAAACTGTATCGCAAAAGCCACATTCGGTCTATGATTGTTACATGTATATGCAACTTAAGCAATAACACAGTAAGAGAATACTTACCCTGTACAACAGTTGAAACGTGTAACTCGAGCGACTCTCTCAAATGACAAATATCGGACCCTAATGCTTGGTGTTTTTTTCTTGCTTCTCCTTCCAGTGTTTTTGCAAAAGTACCGCCAAATTTCATAAGCAGAAACAATTAATTTCAAAATGTCTTTGATATAAAAGATAAAAGACGCCGCGTCGATCAAAAGAAGAGTCGGTAAAACATCAAACAACGAATACGCGCTCGATCGTCTTATACTACGTTTATATGAGGATACCCACGTGGCAAAATTGCGTTTATAATCATAGCATAAGCCAACAATGAACAATTTGAATAAATTTGCATTAGTCTGTGTTAAATAATATATAATATTATATTATAATGTGTATAATACATACCGCTGCGTATTATTCGCTTTTAAAAATGTACCTATTAATTAGTCTTGTTAATTAATTTACAAAACAGATGCATGTCATCTATTATATGATATTGTTAAAGAGCATTTATATAGATAAGTGTACCCCTAACCCTATCCCCCAAAGTAAAGGTGCACCTCTATATTTAGAGGTGCCGGTCCTAATATTCAGGTGCATCTCTTTATTTGAGGTAATCAAAAACATGTTCAATGTACACCTAAAAGATATAGACGCACCTCTAAATATAGAGGTAACCTCTATTTTGTAGTTTAAAAATTGAGGTGCACCTCTGTTTTTAAAACTGCACTTCTAAATATAGAGTTGCACCTCTAAATTAGATAGAGGTGTACCTTTTAATTTAGGAACTTGCGAAAGTGTGTGAAGTTGGCAGAGCATTAGACGTTAGACATTAGACATTAAAAAATATATATTCGAATGTCTAATTAGACATTAGACACTCGATTAGACATTCGCAAATTTTGATTATCGAATGTCTAATTAGACATTAGACATTCGATAAGACATTCAGAAAAATTTGCAAATTTTAAATATCGAATGTCTAATTAGACATTAGATTAGACATTCGCAAATTAAGAGATTTAGGTACTAAATTCGTCGGAGGTCAATGTATATGCAAAACACGAATGTCTAATTGGTCAGTTAGACATTAGACATTCGATTATACATTCGATTATACATTCGAAAAAAAATACCATATTTAGGTTCCAAATTCGTCTGAGGTCATTGTACATGCAAAAAACGAATGTCTAATTGGTCAGTTAGACATTAGACATTCGATTAGACATTCGCAAATTAAGAGATTTAAGTACCAAATACGTCGGAGGTCATTGTAGATGCAAAAAACGAATGTCTAATTGGTCAGTTAGACATTAGACATTCGATTAGACATTCGCAAATTAAGAGATTTAGGTACCAAATACGTCGGAGGTCATTGTAGATGCAAAAAACGAATGTCTAATTGGTCAGTTAGACATTAGACATTCGATTAGACATTCGGAAATACGATATTTAGGTTCCAAATTCGTCGGAGGTATTTGTATATTCAAAAAACGAATGTCTAATTGGTCAGTTAGACATTAGACATTCGATTAGACATTCGTAAATTACCATACTTAGGTTTCAAATTCGTCGGAGGTCATTATACATTCAAAAAACGAATGTCTATTTGGTCAGTTAGACATTAGACATTCGATTAGACATTCGCAAATTAAGAAATTTAGGTACCAAATTCGTCGGAGGTCATTGTACATTCAACAAACTAATGTCTAATGTCTAACTGACCAATTAGACATTCGTTTTTTGAATGTACAATGAACTCCGACGAATTTGGAACCTAAATATCGTAATTCGCAATGTCTAATCGAATGTCTAATGTCTAACTGACCAATTAGACATTCGTATTTTGCATGTACAATGACCTCCGACGAATTTAGTACATACACCTCTTAATTTGCGAATGTCTAATGTCTAACTGACCAATTAGACATTCGTTTTTTGAATGTACATTGATCTCCGACGAATTCGGAACATAAGTATGGTAATTTGCGAATGTCTAATCGAATGTCTAATGTCTAACTGACCAATTAGACATTCGTTTTTTGCATGTACAATAACCTCCGACGAATTTGGTACCTAAATCCCGTAATTTGCAAATGTCTAATCGAATGTCTAATGTCTAACTGACCAATTAGACATTCGTTTTTTGACTGTACAATGACTTACAAAGAATTTGAGTTATAGATCTTGTAATTTGCAAATGTCTAATGTTTAATTAGACATTCGATATTTAAAATTTGTGATTTTTTTCTGAATTTCTAATCATTTGCGAATGTCTAACAGAATGTCTAATGTCTAATTAGACATAAGAATATATTTGTTTGAATGTCTAATGTCTAACGTCTAATGCTCTGCTAACTTCACACACTTAACTTGCGAACTGATATTCACTCAAAAATACGGCGACTGGTAGCTAAAATTAATAAACGAGTGATGAACAAAATGTGAAAATTTCGTTGGTACTAACAGGTGGTGAAAAAAGGGGGTACGAGTATGTCACAACACCTAATTGTGACATATTCGTACGAATTTGTCACACGTGTGACATATTCGTTTGTGTGAAATTTACGGTTCAACACAGCTGTTTCGATACGGGAACAGACTAAAATAATCCCTGCTGTGTCTGTATAGATGACTGTTGGGCTTTATGTCATGTCTTACTTTACACGACGACAACACTAACCATGGCACTGATGATGATGAAGATGATGATGATGATGATAATGATTGTGATTATGATGATAGTGATGGCTATGACGCTGATTCTGATAACGAAGATGACGATGATGGTGATGGTGATGATGATGATGATGATGATGATAATGTTGATGATGGTGGTGATGATGACGATGATGATGATGATGATGATGATGATGATGATGATGATGATGATGATGATGATGATGACGATGACGATGATGATGATGATGATGATGATGATGATGATGATGATGATGATGATGATGATGATGATGATGATGATGATGATGATGATGATGATGATGACTAATGATGACGGTGATGTAAATGATGATGATGATGATGATGATGATGATGATGATGAGGATGAGGATGAGGATGAGGATGATGATGATGATGATGATGATGATGATGATGATGATGATGATGATGATGAGGAGGAGGATGAGGATGAGGATGCAGCAAATCGTTATTTTTGTTTGCGTAAAGCCACAAACATATATGGAAGTATATATATGTATATACGAATTAAAAAGTAAAAAGAAAGGGCATATTCAGTTTGACAACCTATGCGACAATAAAGACGTCAGTTGTCGTCTGTAACGCTTCGTGAGCAGGTGAAAAATCATCTGTCATTTATAAAAAAGACAAAAGGGTGACATCTGAATCATTCCAAATGCATTGTACTTAGGGAGAGAACCTACAATTAACCGTGAGTATAAAACTTTTACGCTAGCATGTGTGAATTAACTTAAATTGCTGCCTTTTGCGACAGAAGATACAATTTTTTAAATACTTAATGCAAAATATAGATGTAAGCCCATATAAAAAATAGAAATTAGAATTGTAACTCCGGATAACAGCGTGTCATTTATGTCTACTCCAGTTTCAAGTTATTGTATATGAAATTTCGCATTACTAAAGCAATTATAATGTATATGTAAAATGTGTTCATGTCTTTGCTCAAAACAAACAGAAAACATTTCTCATCATATTTTTCCATGGTGAATATTATATGTGTGAGATATTATCAAGTGTACATGCTGTTCGTTTAGAAATGAAACGCAGGGTAAACTACAGAAATTAACCCTTTCCCTCATATAGACGCTTTCTGACGCCTCTGCAGCAGACGGCTTTTGGAAAACATAGTGACAAAAGAAGAAATTGCACAAAACGTGCAATTTCTCCTTTTGCCACAATATTTTCCCACTTTTTGTCATAGGTTATCCATTCAATTATGGAGATTTTCTATGTTTTGACAAAATACGTTCAAAGTCGTCTGCTGCAGAATTGTCGTATGAGGGAAAGGGTTAATGTCTACTCGAGTTTATTGCATAGGCGAGTCCGCATTACTAAAACAATTATAATGTTTACTGTGTTCATGTCTATACTCAAAATGAAAACATTTCTTATCCTGTTTTTCAATGGTGTATATGTGTGAGATATTATACGTTGTACGTGTTGTTGGTAATGTAACCCGGTAACTTCCCATTTCGTCTACAGTTTGTTGTCCCATTTCGTCTACACCCCACCCCGTCTACACCCAGGTGCCATTTCGTCTACACTTACATTTCATCTTACATTGACCATCCTTAAAGCATTTTTGCCTAAAATATAAACAGTTTAGCACCAGATCAGTTGAATTGAGCAGACAGTTGTGACCCTGATTAAGTATAATTTAGTATAATTTTGTTTCTGTTTTGGTGTTTGAACAGACAATTGGTGCTGATCAGGGTATATACTGATTATACTGGCTTATCGTTGAAGGTATTTAGCAAACATGTACAATGCATTACATATATTATCTATGTGTATAACCCACATATTTTAAACAAAAGATGGCTGTCTTATTGAATTAGCGTGTTAGCAACTTATTTAGTGACTGTCTGTCACCTTAATCTAAGTGTAGACGAAATGGCACTAGAGTGTAGACGGGTTGTAGACGAAATGGGACAAAGTGTAAAAAGTGTCGACGAAATGGGATTAGACGAAATGGGCATAAACCGGTAACTCAACGTCATACAATATAGGGATAATACACATTTTCGAGGGCGTGAACATCTGCGCCCGCCCGCAAATTTTGTTTATGCCCGAGTGCGAAGCACGAGGGTATAAACACATTTTAAGGGCGTTCGCAGATGTTCACGCTCGAGAAAATGTGTATTTTCGCTATTATTGCATAAAATAAGAGCAAACATCCAACATATAGTCCGCTGTAACGTTCAGTTGTACGATAACCGCCGATGAACATGACGCGTTAACGATTGACACATGTGACGTCATAAAGTAAACAAGTTATGTTTTATATATCCACGAACCGGTTCTACATCAAGGTTGCCATCGCTGACTAGAATGGTTTTGGATAAAGCTGATGTTATTGTTAACGCACAAATTGCTCCTATTCTAGGGGAGATGGAGCGTCCATGTTTTGTTTGCATATGTAAAACATCTAACCGGTCTGAAACGGCACGTACGCAATAATATGCAATAATATGGTTTATCAATTTATGTAATTACTGATACTAACAGGAGCCTACGTAACAACAGTTTTATCAATCCTTTCTAACATACATTAATATGCTCACAAAAATTGCTATATAGCCGAGTGCTAGGGTAAACAACCCCAGAAGATGATGAAGACATATGTAGACAGACAGACAGACAGACAGCTTTAAAGACATCTCATTCAATATATTTAAAATCTACATAAATGAAAATTATTGTGAGTTATTGTATAGAGTTGAAAATAGTATGACACATGTAGAAAGTGCTCGTAATGTGCACTTTTCTAATTTTGTTTACAATCTTTTCAAAATGTGTCTGCTGCAGATCCGCCAAATTTCTTCTGTTTATTGGATTAAATTAATAAACTGTTTAAACATTGATTCATTAACCCTTACCCTCATATAGCCGTTTTCTGCAGGATACGACTTTTTGAAAACATGGTGACAAAAGAAGAAAATGCTCAATATGAGCAATTTCTACTGTTGTCACCATGTTTTCAACTCTTTTCAATTATGGTACTTTTATTTAAAGAGAGTTTCCATTTTTATTTCGGGTATGTTTTCAAGGTCGCCTGCTACAGATTCGTTGTACGTTGTAATGGGTTTAAGGTCAACTGTAATTCAAATACATCGATAAATTTCACCATATTATAAGACTAAAAGGTAGACATGTTTGTAAATTATCAAACACGCTCCGTATAAAAATACTTTTAGGTTGGAGAGAAATCCAGCTTAGTAAGATACATGTGTATATGGTGATGGATAAGCTTTTGTAACAAACACTCCATCTTTTTCATCCTAAACGATCAAAGAGGACGCGTACGTTATGATGGTACATTAACACTTTATTGCGTTTTAGACACGTATGACCATCATATGACGAATCATTTAACCCTTTCCCACATACAAGAAATATGCAGCAGACGACTTTGAAAACTTCTTGGAAACAATATAAAAATAATTTCCATAAATTGGAGTTTAATCATTAAATAGAGTTAAAAATATTGTGGAAAATGGAAAAATTGCTCAGCATGAGCAATTTCTTCTTTTGCCACAATGTTTTCAAAAGTCGTCTGCTGCAGATTCGTAAGCATGCGTTTATACAAGTGGGAAAGGATGAATTTGAGTCTGATGAAAATGCGCGTCTTTTTGCTTATTCAAACAGTGTAGATTCATCCGAGCACGTGGATACGAACAGCCTCGCCGGTGACTTAGACACTCAGCAGAATTTTAAGAATAGCTTAAACACATTGTATGTAACTTATTTCTAGCAACTAGAAGTGAAGCCATGATGATTTCTAATCATTTTTCCTTATCTGTGTTGATAAAAACGTAAAAAAACAATAAGATACTTTTTAAATTGTCACACTTAGTCATTCCCCGTCATGCGGAAATATGTTGACGCTTTAACCCTTTCCCTCATATAGACGCTTTTTAACGCCTCTGCAGCAGACGACTTTTTGAAAACATAGTGACAGAAGAAGAAATTGCTCAAAACGAGCAATTTCTCCTTTTGCCACAATGTTTTCCACTTTTAGTCATAGGTTATCCATTTGATTGTAGAGATTTTCTATTTTTTGATAAAATATGTTCAAAGTCGTCTGCTGCAGAATTGTCGAATGAGGGAAAGGGTTAACAATAGATGCATTTTGACGCATCAAACGTAGACGGCTATTGACAACAAGTGGCATAAGTGGGTAAAACTCAGGTTTTCCGTTTGTTACAAAACTTACATCTCTATCCAAAAATTAAATTATCAACGTTTAGATAATTTAAGCTGTTATATCTAAATGCTTTCAAGTCGTCTGCATCAATTTTGTTTATATGTTGGAATGGTTTAAAACAAAATACCATTATTACTATATAGGATTAAATGGTAAGTTTGTAGCTAAATATTTAAATACAGTCTACTACTTTAAAATGCTTTACGGTTAATATAAATATATCGCAAAGTTCTAAGAAAAAGAAGATCAATAAATAAAAGTACTGCAAGCGTTTAGTGTAACTTGTTTTATGTTTTGTTTTACGGGCAGAAACGTTTTTTATAGACTTGTGAAATGCAAAACACACAAACACAGATAATTTACTAACACATATACAAGTTATAATTGTAAATATTTGGCTAGATGATTGTATATAAAACTGAAATCAACTTATATCAATACATGTTAAGGAATATATACAAACAAAATCATTATAGAAACGACTCTACAATCAAAACAGCTTTAATATCATAGAGAATGGATAATACAAGTGTATTTAACCCTTTCCCTCATACGACAATTTTGCAGCAGACGACTTTGAACATATTTTGTAAAAAAAATAGAAAATCTCTATAATTGAATGGATAACCTATGACTAAAAGTGGAAAACATTGTGGCAAAAAGGAGAAATTGCTCGTTTTGAGCAATTTCTTCTTTTGTCACTATGTTTTCAAAAATTCGTCTGCAGCAGAGGCGTCAGAAATCGTCTATGTGAGGGAATGGGTTAAACGTTTTTACTCATTCGTTCAAGAGACATTCAGTGCAAAATCCGCTTATCAGTAAAATTAATTAATCCTGCAGATAAAGGAAGGAAATCCGACTCATGAGTAACGTTTAAAACCCTTAACTCTACACTGGTCTATTATCTCTGTATTATATTGTGTTCTATTATTTCCGCCTCGGTGGTTTAGTGAGTGGTAGAGCGTCCGTCTCGAGTGTCAGAGGTCGTGGGTTCGATTCCGGACCGTGTTATACCATATACTTCAACATGGTAGTAATTGCTGCCCTCCTTGGCGCTCAGAGTTGCGGTGTAAGCATTATGACTTACTAGCTGGTGTAAGCAGAAATAGACCAGTTGTACTGAAAACATACCAACCAAATGCCGTGAAATAACTAAAATCCTGGAAGCGGTATAAAACACCAATCAATCAATCAATCAATCAATCAATCAATCAATCATTCAATCAATTAATCATTGATGCATTTATCATTTCCAGTACGTGATTTATCTACAAAAACGTTTCTGCATATTTAAACGTATTTCATGTAACAGACCTAAAAGATCCGACCTAACCAGGGCTCGAACCTATGACCTTTTGATCCTCTTCGCTACAATAGCTAGCTCCATAGCAAGGCAGTATAAGTGCATCCGTATACATATACATTGGTTATATATACCCCCTTCAAATTTGAAATTGGTCCTCGAATTTTTCGGAGTCGGCGATTAAATTCGGGGCTGGTCATGTTATGAAACACTCAGACTTTAGGTAAACCATAAATACTAATTTGAAATGATTATGGCTATAGGTTACAATACACCAAAAAAATCCTTCTTTGTTTCCATGTAAATCGACCAGTTTCAGTCCTCAATTGTCACACTTTCTAAGCTTTTTCTCATGTAGAACACCATATATCATTGGAAAAAGTTACCTCCTAGCTTTAAAAAAATCCAAAGATAATGTGGGATCATGCATTATGCAAGAAAGAACTCACCAGGCGAAAATAGTTACCGTCATTTTGGACCAAATCACAATGCATTTAAAGTAAAACTCAATGTCATATATTCTCAGATGTCGCATGATTTTGGCTCAGATATCTCAAAAATGGCTGAAGATTTTGTAAAATGGCTCATTATTGACTCAAAGATTTGTTGATCCAGGGCCGGCCCTGTAAACTCAATGTCACATTCTGGTGATGGTATACACTCATTTCTACACAAACAAATTTTTTTTATGGACTATAGTGGTGTAGATCAGCAAGTCAGCGGATGTATTTAGCGTAATTTGACCTATAGCTTTAATGTGCTTTCGTAAAAAAACCTATCACGTGAAAATAATTACTATGATAATTTTGTTTGTCTTCAAATTACTCATGTATCTATGTAATTGTAGATTTGAGGGAATAACGAATCTGTATCTGAAAAGAATCTGAATCTGTTGTGAAACGTTCTCTTAGTCTTTTCCTTTATAGTCCCTTATTGTGCCATTGTAGTAGATCTAAACCCGACATAATTAGCGCTCGAATCTTTGACCCTTTGACCCAAAGTCGAACGCACAAAACCTATCATCATAGCAAGGCTTTATTTCTTCTTTTTTTTTTTTAAATTGGTTAAATTGGAATAATTGTAAGGTATCAATATGATATAACTATCATTCCTACCATTGTACTCTATGTATTGTATATGTTATTGTACATGGACCGGTTGCCTGAAACACAGAAATAAAGAATTGAATTGAATAGCAAGGCAGCATAAGTTAACCATTTATACAAATACCAAATTGATCATCAATCTGTGTTGTCTTCTTTTCAAGTCATACTTAAAAAAAATATTGTGTAAGCGATGCTTGCAGTGTGAGACGCTGACCGGAAACAAATTTAAAAGCGTTTTCCATTTTTCATCACTTAAAAACTTATTGAAGGTGGAAGATTTAATACTTTAACCCTTTCCCACCTCTAGACGCATTTTGACGCAGCTGCAGCAGACGACTTTTGAAAACATTGTGACAAAAGGAGAAATTGCTCAAAACGAGCAATTTCTCCTTTTGACACAATGTTTTCAACTTTTTTTTAGAAATGATACCTTCATTTCTAGAGATTTTCCATATCTGGAGTAAATGTTTTTAATGTCGTCTGCTGCAGATGTGTTGTATGTGGGAAGGGGTTAATGTTTTAATGCCAGCTGAGGTAGTGGGAGTTTGTTATCTAAATGACCACGTCATGTATACATGAGCAACAACTGGCGATTGTGGAGTCGTATTGCATTTACGTAAAGAAGACACTCAGGTGTGTGTGCCTTCGCATATGTGTTTGGAAAAAAAAATCGAGGAAAAAAGTATAAAATAACAAAACACTAAGGATGATGGTTTAATTTAAGAATAAAGTTAAAAACAGTATGGCAAATTGATAAATTGCTTATTAAAATTAGCCTGCTGCAGAGGCGTCAGAAAGCGTCTGCATGTAAGATAAGTGTTAAAGTTCACACAGGACATTGCAAAATCCACTTGAAAGAAATTGTCTCAAATGTTGACTCATTTGCACTTGTTAAGTGACACCTTTTGCTGCAGAAATTATGAATGACTTGATTCCGAACCTCAATGCCTTTCTACCGAGCCCCGGTAGCGAAGCGGGATATCAATCCAGGGGTCGTGAGTTCGAATCCCAGCTCGGCCAACATGCTTTCCGACGTTTGACAAAAGTCACTGTGTCAAGCGTCATTCGTCTTTCACCAATTGGCTCACAGTCTATTTTGGGAAAGCAGCCAGCTGCTTAGAAAGTATGTTGTGTGAAGTACTGGTATGAGAAAGCTAAGAAACACATGAGTAGGTGAGCTGGCCGCCGTGATATGACTGAAAAATTGGTGAAAACGGCGTTAAGCCCCTATCAATTAATCAACATTTCTACCTGTATGGTTTTAGCATAGAATGAGCGAAAATCAAAATGTCTAGGAAAACAAAGGCTTAGTTATTAATTGTAAATATTTGTTAAATATCGGTTTGCCTATCAATGTTATGTTTACCAAATGAAATGGTGTTAACCAAATATATCAGACATTATTATGTGACTAGTTCACAAGTTGTCCCGATCTGACCGGGTGGATCCACAGGTTGATCTTGATCGAGACTAATTGATAAACATTGTGGTTTGATTTCTTGGAGATCTGATTTTTGTCCTGTTTTTATGTTGTTCATATCTAAAGACTGGAATTGAGCATTTATACATTAACAAAGTTCTCAAATATGAACGTATTACAGAGATGAAAGTGTATAGCCGTGTTTAACACTTCGCCGGTTGAGTATCGATAAAGCAGACATCGAAAGCGATTAATAAAACAATTTAAACAAAAAGGACATGTGTTGCAAGTCAATAATCGATGAAAAATCTTCAAATTAAAAAAAAATCATTAATAATATTGTTTTACACTTTATATGACTAAAACTCTTTAATAATCGAATTTTCAACCACTTGGTCTTTATCAAGATTAAATAAATATAACAGAAATTTCTGTTGTATTTATTTAATCTTGATAAAGACCAAGTGGTCGAAAATTCGATTATTAAAGAGTTTTAATCATATAAAGTGCTTTACTGACTTTCTTCCCTTTGGAAGATATAATATACAAAATATTGTTTTATTTTTTTAAAACTTTGTTTCTTGTCATTTGCTTAAAGTGCAATAACAGCGTCTATCAGAACTATGTGAAAGACCAGAGTAAGTACTAACGGTCCTTTGTTGGTGACAAGCGTTGTTTATTTATTCAGAGATAACGTCACATTCTTACAATAGCAATACAAGATCATCACAAAAATGTTCGTCGTAATGGCTATGATTTCACCTCTAACTTACTGATAAGTACGTCTTTATCAGTGTGTATCGACCCTTTCCATCCCACAGACTATAGTTGACGCTTTTGCTGCAACGGATGGCTTTTGAAAACATTTTTAGAAAAGAATTAATTGATATTGAGCAATTTCTCCAATTCCCAATATGTTGTCAAGTCTGTATATACATCATAGTTTCAATTGTCCAGATTTTACTAGGTTTTCCGGATATGTTTTTACAGCCGGCGACTCTGAAAATATCATAGTATGTAAATGGTTTCCTTTTTCTTCGTGTTCCATGGGGAAAATGCTCCTTCGACCAACTGGAATTACGTTAACACAGACTAGTTAATATTACACCGCATCTGATCTGAGTCTATACTGCTTGAAAATATTGATGTTGGTTTTGATGATAATAAAGATGTGATGGTCCTAAACATCTCCTTTTGAAACACAAGAGGGTGCTCTATGGATGTTTATGAAGTCCCCTTTTCAAACAAATCAGTCCGTTGAAGGAATGAAAATGACAGATTAGGAGGGGCGGACTTACGGAGTTTAAATTCATATAAATACACGTAATGACGATAAAAGGATAACAAAACGAATAACACATGTTGTTATCGAGGAAATAATTATACCTTGACTCATTGCATTAATAATATCGGTAGGTGTGCTTTTTAATTTTATTTATATTGTTGTGTTTTAACTCTTTTACGCGCCATTGGCAAAATTGAGGTTTTTTGCAAACAATAAAGATTCAGGGTAGTCAGCTCGTAACGAGCTGTCTCACATAAAATCAGCATTGTTTAGCTTTTAACTTTTAGTTATCAAAATATTCCAAAACTCTTATAACATATAAAAATGAGATTTTAAAGATGGTCGAGTCTACTTTGGGGGATACGAAGCTGAAAAAAAATAAATATAAATTTGGACGGAAACTAACATGTGTGTATGTATGTTTTACTAGTTATATTTCACGACTTTGTAATTGTCATCATGCCTAAAACAATAAAGATTCAGGGTAGTCAGCTCGTAACGAGCTGTCTCACATAAAATCAGCATTGTTTAGCTTTTAACTTTTAGTTATCAAAATATTTCAAAACTCTTATTACATATAAAAATGAGATTTTGAACATGGTCGAGTCTACTTAAGGGGATACGACGCTGTAAAAACTAAATATAAATTTGGAGGGAAACTAACATGTATGTATGTATGTTTTGCTAGTTATATTCACGACTTTGTAATTGTCATCATGCCTAAAGCAATAAAGATTCAGGTTAGTCAGCTCGTAACGAGATGTCTCACATAAAATCAGCGTTCTTTGACTTTTAGTTATCAAAATATTTCAAAATTCTTATTACATATAAAAAGGAGACTTTGAACATGGTCGAGTCTATTTTGGGGGATACGAAGCTGAACAAATTAAATATAAATTTGGACGGAAACTAACATGTGTGTATGTATGTTTTACTAGTTATATTTCACGACTTTGTAATTGTCATCATGCTTAAAACAATAAAGATTCAGGGTAGTCAGCTCGTAACGAGCTGTCTCACATAAAATCAGCATTGTTTGACTTTTAGTTAAAAAAAATATTTCACGACTTTGTAATTGTCATCATGCCTAAAGCAGTTTTATTCGTATAACAGTTATGCAAAGACGCTTAACATTCTGCCGCTCAATTATGCTTTTAGAGTATGAATGGCATGCTTGCTTTCGGGATATAAATTGGGACGAAAACTAACATGTGTGTATGTATGTTTTACTAGTTATATGTCACGACTTTGTAATTGTCATCTTGCCTAAAGCAGTTTTATTCGTATAACAATTATGTAAAGACGCTTAACATTCTGCAGCTCAATTATGTTATAGAGTATAAAAGGCATGCTTTGCTTCCGGGATACTCTTAAAAATGGGTATTAGTTGACTCGAATTTTGAACGAGTAAGCCCGGCCGAATTGTATGTGTAAAAGGTAGTAATATCTATGTTAACATGGTGTAGGCATACAGGTCGAATTCCGCTAAATACATCCGCTGACTTGCTGATCTATAGTACTATAGTCCCTAAAACAAACACTTTGTTTGCGTAGAAATGAGTGTATACCTTCACCAGAATGTATTGAATGTATGACATTGAGTTTAAATGCATTGTGAATGTGTATAGGATGCACTGGAAATGATTGAGTTGATCACTTTTAGTATTTTGACCTTGTTTGAAAGTGAAAGTTTTTGTCCGGGCCCGATATGGTCCAAAATGACGGTTACTATTTTTGCCTGGTTAGTTCTTTCTTGTATAATGCATGACCCCACATTTTCTTAAGATTCTTTTAAAGCTAGGAGGTAACTCTTTTCAATGATATATGGTGTTCTACATGAGAAACGCTTAGACAGTGTGACAATTGAGGACTGAAACTGGTCGATTTACATGGAAACAAAGAAGGATTTTATTTTTTGGTGTATTGTAACCTACATATACCGGAATGGGTCAACTTACACCAGAACCGACCCTCATAATTGTGTGTCGTCATTCACCAACGGGTTAAATTTAGGATGGTAACGAGTTGCCCGGGAATAATTGTGTGTGGAGTATATCGAGGACTTGGCGTGAAACGGTTGTAACAAAAATCCTATTTTAAAACTCTTGGTTTATGGGTAGTTTTGACCTCTTTGTAAACAATGCAAATTTAGGTGCCATTGCTCAGAACGATTAACGGCAGCTTAATTTCCATTGTTTACCAAGAAAATTGATTTAACGCTTATAAAGACTTTATGGCGAGGTGATTAACCTTGGTAAAAATAATACCGTTTCACGCCAAGCCCTCGATATACGAGAAAGCAAGGAAATGCACGTTCGATGAACTTTTTGTCGGTCGTGATATAACGCGTATAGCGTTGTAAAAGGCACACATTTCCAATCAATCAATCAATCAATCAATGTTGACAGTGTGGCCAACGGAAAACCAGAATGGCCTCTGCGCATTCTCAACAGAATGTTCCCTGTCGCGCCACCTAGTGGCAATACCATCCTGGAAGAATCTGGAGTACCAAAAACTGTGTGCTGGTATATAATTGTGCAATTTAGTCGCAATTACCATTTCTGTCAATACCTCCGAAGGCCGGATTTCACTTGTCGTGGGTAATATCGTATAGGTCACCAAACAGCTGTCATCCGGCTGTCTCAAGACTTTCACTTCGAACTGATCGAGCCGAGTCCCGGTAGCTCTGTCGGTAACGACGCGGGCTGTTAATCCAGGGGTTGTGAGTTCGATTCCCGGCTCGGCCAACTTTCTTTCCGACGATTGACAAACGTCATTCTTCTTCCACCAATGGGCTAAGTCTATGTGGAAAAGCAGCCAGTTGCTTGGGAAGATTGTTGTGTGGAGTACTGGTGTGCGAAAACCAGGAAACATATGAGTATGTGAACTGGCCGCCGTGATATGACTGAGAAATTGTTAAAAACGGCGTTAAACTCCAATCAATCAATTAATCAATCAATCAATCGAACTGATCGATGATGATAATTTGTGTTGTTAAGTTTTAATTCTGTAGATCACATGAAATTATTTATTCAATAAATAGAAAATACTTATTTAATAGTAAGATATTACTCATTTACGGTGCTGGGTTGTCAATAGAGTTATATATTTATTTAATGCTAAACGATGAGATACTGAGTTCTATCAGTGAGCGATATAGGTATGTCGTCATTTTCTTAGTTTCCGGTCTTGTTATACTACACACATTATATATATACAGAAATACGTAATGCGTATATTATTAGATCGGATACAAGCATTGTCATGTGATAAAAACCTTATCTTTTCTATACCCTTGTATAATTCCGTATTCCGTAAATTTAACAAATCGGACTTATTGTCATTGTCTGACATTGTGTAATAAACAAATACATTCACACAGATTCGTCCGCGTTTAAACAAATACGAAGACACCAAATAGCTCAATTATTTCATCATCAATTATCATAAAATAAAAAGAAAATTTGTTTGTTTTGAGTGGATATGGAATATATTTCAACTCGAAGTGATACAATTTTAACATTTTCACTCGCGCTACAAAATATTCAATTGTATCACTTCTCGATGAGATATATTCCATATCCACTCAAAACAAACACATATCCTGTATGTATTGTCTACTGGTGTTTTCAGCTTGAATGAATTTTAAATAACTGCCTCAGCAGCAGACGCCGTTTGAAAACATCGTGAGAGAGAAAATTGCTCAGAATGAGCAGTTTCGCCTTTCCCCAAAGTGTTTTCTTCTTAATATCAGATTCCTTAGATGATTTTAAAGTAGATGACTATAACATACCATATCACGTTCATGGTTATTTGGTTAAGGCAATAACAAATACCTTAGCCATAAGTTATCAATCACTTCACATAAAACAAACAATTGAGGTTTTGCCAATTGATGACTTGAATCATCTATAACCAATTGTCATTTAGTATCTATGCCCATCAATCACTAATGTCAACATTATCTTTATGTACAATATTTATTCGCATTCGCTGTCTGAGAAATATAACATTTGAATATCTTATTATTTTGGAGACGGTGAGTATATAGGATAATACTAATAATAATACAACTATTTATTTTATTTATTCCTTTTAATTCCTCCGTTTGGAGATCAATAAATAAACATACAAAGTTTTGCTATATTAACAATAAACAATATGAAAGAAAAGGATAGTGCTGGGGCTATATTTACACATGTTATTATATATAAAACATACCCCGTTATTGGGCATATTTTATCATTTCTGAACACCGAACTTATACAAGATTTTCAGACAGCTGTATGCATAAGTTAAACATCGTTTGCAAAGTACAGCTTTGTTTTCTGCATCAATGTTCGTATCAGGTTCCGATCCCAGGACTTTCAACATGAATATAAATCATTATTTTGAAGACGGTGAGTATATAGGATAATACTAATAATAATACAACTAATAATAATGATAATAACAATAATAATAATAATAATAATAATAATAATAATAATAATAATAATAATATAATAATAATAATAATAATAATAATAATAATAATAATAATAATAATAATAATAATAATGATACTGATAAAAATAAATGATAAATGATAATAATACTAAAATAATAATAATGATAATAATAAAAAAATAATAAACACTTATTATTAATGCTATTATCATAATCATCGTAATGGTATCCTAACCATACATTTGGTTCAACACACAGTACGAGCTTCTGGAAAGTAATTGCATTTTTCTTTACATTCCTTGAAATAAACGTATTTATATATTCGATTGTTGAAAATAAATCCATGTTTATGTTTTGTTTTTCAGAAAGCTTCGGCTCCATACTGTCAAGCAGCAGTCAAGACAACCAATCACACAAGGTCAAAGCATACTCGTACTTTATAGCTTGAAGCGACTTGCCTCTCTCAGCCGGGACCCATTTGTCAATGGAGGTATTTTGACAGGATAATTTAAACATTAAGTCATCTTCAAATGTCTGCGTCATGAGAACTATATTTGCGAGTTAACACGTTACTACTGTAAAACATATTTCATTTGTTAACCATTCATTTACAAGTGTTGACAAAGGAGTAACTAATCTGTAATTGGTGATACTAACTCATATTTTCGTGTAAGGAACCAAAGGATTTCTGTGGCGACAATAGCTTTTAGATTGTGTAAAAGTAAATACTTGCTAGTATATTAAAAAAAAAATTGTGACGTTTACAAAGGTGTACAAAGGATTATATATATTATCTCTGTAAACTATAAGCTAAGAGTTGTAAAAAGTGTTTTATCAACCAATAGGTAATTACCAAGGATATCCTTTGTTTAAAGTGTAATTAAGCGCGTAATTAAGCGTGTAAATCAGTGAAGATATACGATTGACTTGTGAATAAAGGAAGAAAAAAAGGAATATAAAAATAAATATGATTATGAATATGTAAGGTTTGAAACATGGATAACCCACGAAGACAGGCACGATTACAACACCGTCTT
This sequence comes from Serripes groenlandicus, assembly GCA_031761405.1. Lineage (NCBI taxonomy): Eukaryota > Metazoa > Mollusca > Bivalvia > Cardiida > Cardiidae > Serripes > Serripes groenlandicus. The sequence goes on from JASEVX010000007.1 coordinate 81,596,626, forward strand.
TTAAAACGTGCACAGAGACGATTAAACAGATTAATGAATATGATGGCCTTACTGGGGCCCAATCCTCAAACCTCGGAACAGGAGCCGGGCGAGATGGAAGACATGCTGACCAACAACCTGGCGGGGTTCTTCACGCATGGGATGTCCTTAATTCCCCCAATGGGGTTCGAGACGACGACCCCTGGTACCCCGGTTATAGAACAAATAACGACCCCTGGTATTCGGGTTACAGAACAAATCACACCCACTGTCATGTCTGTAGATGATAACCACGAGGAATTGTGCCATGGTACGTAGACGAAATATAGTTCTTTCATTGGCCATTTCCCTGCATACAGTTTAATTATAGCAGACGACTATGAAAACATAAAGAGAAAACTAGCAAACATCTATAAATGAGTTAACGCTAAGAAAAGAGTGAAAACAGTTTGACAAAGGCAAAGAAAATTGTCAATTTTAGCTTTTTCTCTTTGCCACAATGGTTTTAAATATTGTCTGATACATATTAATAAAAATGCCTCTGGATGTTGGAAAGGATTATCCCACAACGGGTGTTACTATCCTTGATCTTTTGGACTTTTTGCATCATTTATGTTACAACTTTTAATATCGAACATACGTGACCAAGATTATACCGCGCACATGTTCATGCACATTATTGTGATCTATTTTAAGTTCGACTGACCGGCGCTCTGCGAAAACATTCCGTTAAGAATTTGCGCAATTTGATCTGGTTCTGCACTGTTTGGCAACGCGTCGTGATATAACTTTTCAGTGAACTTATCTAAAGCAGTATCCAGTTGGATCATCTAGCATCGTTGTACAACCATGTCTTTTACCACAATAGCAATACTTAAGTTGATGTTTGTTTGGCTCAAATGTTGAAGGCCCCTATAGTAGGTTGAGTTTAAAATGGCGTCACACGGGGTAACATGTAATCGTTTATCTGATTTGATTTGACAAATGGTGTAGGAATTATAACAATGCAAATACAACGAAAGAACGTTTTTGATACGGAGTTGATAGCCTGTTGTTAAACAGTGAAATATTATTCATTTTGAACGCAGTTTCGTATCAAGTACACTATTTTATAAAGTCGTCTGCTGAATCGACGTATAATGTCGAATATATAGTGGAAGTTGTTCACACATAACCTGCTGAATTCAAGGCAGATATGTATGTACATTTCGTTTTGACAATGTGCGCATTATTTATACTGTAGTCGTAATCAGCAATGTACAGCGATCATTGTAGTCCACGACCAGACTCCGCCGTGGTCGAGTGGTTAGCGCCGGGGATTTGAAACCGTGCGTCCCGGGTTAGAACCCCAGTCGCGACACAAAGGTCATGGTTGAGTGGCCTCGGGCAAGGCACATTTCCTACCCTAATACTAGTGTACTTACCCAGGGATCATGAATAAGTGAACTGTCACTGTGATATAACTGTCACTGTGATATAACTGTCACTGTGATATAACTGTCACTGTGATATAACTGTCACTGTGATATAACTGTCACTGTGATATAACTGTCACTGTGATATAACTGTCACTGTGATATAACTGTCACTGTGATATAACTGTCACTGTGATATAACTGTCACTGTGATATAACTGTCACTGTGATATAACTGAAATAAGGTTGAAAACGGCGTAAAACCACAATAAAACAAAAGACGACCAGAAGAAGTATATACAGACTGATCTTAATTTATAGATAGATAGATATTTTATTAGTTAAAGTGCAACCTGTATATAAAACACAATACAATACAATTCAATAATATATAATAGCCAGCCTTCAAAGGCTTACGAAGCACTATCATTTTTTTTTTACAAATGAATTCATGAAAAGTTTACATTTATATGCCAATGTTTATGAAAGTCAAGTTATAGTTACGTTTAGTCTATCAGTGAATGTAAATTAATACAGCTATTATAATAATTAAGTAGGTAATCGTATTAGTTTCTTTTATGCAAGAATTGAGAATGAATTCTCCTTTAGGCATTTATGAAAGATTAAATTTCAATTAAAGTCTGTTTCATCACAACATAATGTCTACGATTTATCACATTATTAATATTCAAATTTAGGTTGTTTATATCGTTCGAAAACACTCTTTAAAGTCGCAAATACCGAAACAAGCTTATGATTCTTTTTACCCTTTTACATATACAATAAACCTGACTTTTCAATTTCTTAGACAATAATATGAAATATGTTTTTAATTGAAGATTAAGTTATAGAATAGATTTGAGAATAATTTGGATAATTTCGTGCCACAATGTTTTTAAAAATAGTCTCCTGCAGTTTCATCAAAATGCATTTTTGACTATGTGAATGTATTGAAGTTGCGTATACATGTAACTGGACTCGGTTAGATACGGCCCATTAGATCCATGTACACAATGCAGTAGTATGTCTGGATTCTTTTTTAGTATGATCTGGTCTTGTATACATGGTGTGGTCTACTGCTTACGCCAAGTACATGTTTTAGCTATAAAAAGGAATTTGCGTGTCTTTAGATTTGCAGCCAATGTCAGTGGAAGTACAAGACCGATAACTTGCAAACAATCTGATCTCAATCTTTACTGCTTTCGACTATCTATTTAAATATATTGAAGAAAACAACTATTAGAATATTGACATTATATCAAAAACAGTCTGTTTAAATATGTAATATTATCTAATTCGTTTGAATATTACATTCTCCGACCGTTAATTCGGCGTGTCTGAATTGGCATCGTCATAGTCCTACAATACCAATACAATGGCTCTATGGCCCGAAAAAAGTGTCAACTGAATGTTTAGGTGTGGCCAATAAAAGTGATTATTATAATTCAGAAGCTAATTATCCCACTAGAGTTAACGAAACAGCTGTAACCGTAGACTATGACGTCGGGAATCACGTGACGATTCGTTTCAACGCGGTGATATATTGACGTTGTACACTTCCCTCGGGCAACGGTTGTCATCGAAGCTATTTATAACAACGTATAAACCTGTTTATTTACATGGTTTGACGAAACAAAAGCAATATGTTTTGACACATTTACAGGGTTAGTGAAACCTGTAAAATGTGCAAACCCATGTGTTTTATATCGTGTAAGATATCACTTAGTACATGTACAACACAGATATATTTGAGCGGCACTCGTTTGAGACCATGGAAGATCTAGTGTCCGAAACTATAAAACGTTCTCAGTGCTCAGAAATGAACTCTATGTTCCAATTAAAGCTTCAGTTTGGTCAATTTTTTTGGACGAATTCGCTTCTTACCAATTAGATAATTGAGCACAAATTCTGAGAATATATTTATTTTTTATAATCTTGGAGTCAGATAACCCTACGCATCCGGGCAGTCTCATCTGACTGTACTGATCGCAAATTAGTTATAGAATATTTTAAGAATGTCATGTAAAACAGTAATCCTTTGGATCCTTATCATGGAAGGTATTTTACCAAGCGTGTTATAACTACGTCAAGTTTGTTTTTTCTGGAGTACCGCTCATTTGAACCACGTTTGGCGATGTGCGATCTCTGCAGTGATCCCTCGGGTAAGGCCGTGTATACACACCGTCTAAATGAGTCTTTTCAATCTGACTACATGCTAGCAGTTTCAAATATATATTCTGACAAAATTGTATAGTCATAGCTCAACTAACATTTACCTTCACACACCTTTAAGAGTTACTGTACCGTGACGGAGGTGTCACCGTGTGCAAAAACATTCAACTTCATCTTTGTATACGTGCTCTTGTATGTACCGCATACGGGCAGTAATGCTCCGCGGTTTAAACCCTGAATGCATATTGTTTTTATTCAACAATTTTTTTATTAGTAATTTATCAATTTTATTTCAAAGAATCGTAGCAACAGGGATGCACATCTTAATTCTCTCAAAGATCTGCAGTGCGATATTATGTAAACCATCAAACATTTTTTAAAATAATGGTAAAGAGTGTTTGCTCTATTTTTGATCGACTCACTTAGACCCTCGATCGAAAAATTAACAATATATTTAGTGTGCGCAACGTTGGTAAAGCGAGAAACTGTAAATTGTCATCCGTTGTTATGACATTGTTAATCTACGAGCACGGTAGGGTATGGTATATGTAACGGATTGGATTATCATGTGCTAGGTTATAGTCCAAACCGTTAAACACAACCTTTCAAAAATCCATTACTTATCTACGTCGCATATAGCAATGAACGCAAATGTATAGCGGCCATGTTTGTCAGGTCTAACAATCCGTCTACCGTTCTAGATTCAATATATACAGGGAGCTTGCCTCATACCACAAGGTGTTTGGCATATTAAACTGTGGATTTAAGCGAAGCAATGACAGCAGCAAAGACACAAGATCAAATAAAAAAGTGTAAACAAAGAAAGTCCCAAAACGAGTTTAGGCCACTACCAATGAGTAATTTGATTGGTTGGTTTGAGAATGACGTAATCATTGTACATTGATGGATATTATTTTCGCCAGTCAATCACTTTAATCGCCCAACTTGTGACATGAGTGGTAACATTATGAACGATGAGCAGTAAGCATAACCCTTTCCCAACATGCAGACGTATTTTGACGTATCTGCATCAGACGCCTTTTGAAAACATTGTAGCAAAAAGAAGAGATTACTCAAAAAGAGCAATTTCTTCTTTTGCCACAGAATGTTCAACTAAGTTCAATAATTTAACGTCAATATATTGTGATCTTCTGCATGTTTGTCTTCATCTTTTAAAACTCGTCTGCTGCATACGTGCTAAATGTGGGAAAGGGTAAACATGATCTAACATGGTCACGATTATGGAGGTCAGTGTGGTATAAGTATTCCATCATTAATTGCGGTGAGGTCTGAATAGATTACACATGCACACATACATGACGTTAAATCATGTACAGTTAATGTACACTCATTTGCGTTGGTTGATTGATTGATTGATTGGTTGATTGATTGATTGATTGATTGATTGATTGATTGATTGATTTATTTATTTATTTATTTATTTATTGATTTATTTATTTATTTATTGATCGATCGATCGGTCGATTGATTGATTGATTGATTGATTGGAGTTTTATGCCGCTTTCAACAATGTTTCAGTTATATCACTGCATTTCCTTGGTAAGTTACCAGTACAACTGGTCCATTTAACCTGACACCAGCCAGTCAGTCGTATTGCTAACCCCGTCACGCTGAGCGCCAAGGAGGGGCAGACATTACTACAATTTTTTTTGAAAAAGTCTTTGGTATGACCCGGCCTGGGATCGAACCCATATAACCGTTTAATCAGTTGGAGAGAGCTTCTTACATACTTAAGAATATTACGTACGAATTAGAAACTATATAGGCACAATTATTATCGAAAAATTGTATAAATGAGAGGATGATTATTAAATCGAGTTTGACACATTGTGGCAAGATAATCAATTAATTGTTCATTATGAAGAACTCCTTTTTTAAAAATGTTTTAAAAACCGTCAGCTTCAGATGTGTCAAAATGTGTCTGCATGTTTGGAAAGGGCTACAGCTTATTCCAAATGAATTAGTTATACTAGACGTAATGCATTTAACATTTAAGTAGGAACTGCCCATGATCTCATATAGATAATAAGGGAGGTAACCGCGGATACAAAATCTAAAATGGGACACTCTTTCAATTCCCCTAGTTTTCAGGACATATTTCTATAGGTGCACAAACCGTTCGTTTCAGGTCAAAATGTTTTTCTATGAAGGAATGGCTCATCCCTCTTACGAGCAACACCTCTCTAAAAACAACTGCGTTTCTGTGCATCCGCTCGATGTTGCTCTAGACAGGTTGTACTGTGCTAATAGACTATAAGATCGAAGTCCAACATCTGGTTTATCTATTTGTATTGACAATCTAGGCTTAGTAACGAGACGATATTATTGGTTTTCGATGGTATAATTAGGTTTGTGATTTGTACACACCGTGTCCGTGGTAAAGGGGTCTAGTTCCGCGTATAAACGTGGGGTGGGGGAACATCGCGGGCTATTCTGTGCATCTTAGCGATATTGACATAGTCCTCATAAAACGCTCCCAGATAAAATGTCTGCATAGATTAAATGCCTCATACTAGATTCCTTTGAATATATACAAACTTCACGTGATGCCATTACGCTGTATGCCGTTGATGGGGATAATGGCTCAGAGATAGGACAGTGTGGCCCGTTCAGATATGGTCCGTTGGTTAGCCGCCAGCTTATTGAATAATGGTACGCCTTTCTGCTCGGTGCCTGGCAAATAGGATAGGAACCTGCCATTCTGAATAAGGGGTGAGACTATACTAAACAGACACTTTCAATATTATCATTTTGAATAAGAAGAAACGGGTATCAGATATGGTTAACGAAATTATTCGTGCTTTTCGGTTTTCATTTGTATTATTTTCTCGTTTTTGTAATCAAATAATATATAATACAAAAGCAATTGAAGCAATATATTAAGTATATCCTCTTTTTCAACAAAACTGTCATGAAATGACATGACCTCTGGTTGATATATTTCATGTACATCTCGAAAATCTACCCTCGGGCGTTTTGTTTTAGCGGTTTTATTTCCGCAATATATCTATCCACCACTCAGATTGCGTTGTAAATGAAGTTGAAAAAGTACCTTCCTTAATTATATAGTGTACATGTTAAACGTGTGTGTTTCTCTAAACAGTTACACTGTGCAGGATTATTATTGTTTTATTTGATAATATGGTTCGATATTCAATTCCAGGAAAGTGATCTATTGAAAACATTCGCTAAGTTGCTTCGAAATTCGGTACAGTGAACCATATAAGAAACACGAAAATAACCACATTCACATATCGAAGCTGACACATTTTATATTTTTAAGTTTCTTAATTGTTATGGACAAATTGAGTGATCGAACTTAAAAAAGGGTTATCCAATTTAAACGAGATATTTATTTATATTTACGCTGACTGAGTGGGATTTTAATCTTCTCTCTGTGTGTTTAAGAAATAAGAAAACGAACCATTTTATCTGATAGTTCGAAATCATGACCAAATACGGAGATGGAGCACGTACGGGCCGAGCATTCCCTCGTTTTCCAACCGATTTAGACATCGTGGTAGAAGTGGTTGGCAAAAACCTGAAGAAAATTCGAAACTCCTGTGATAAAGGTAGAGCTAGATCTAGTCGTAGAAAAAGTACGTTTAAAGCAATTAACCGATGTGTCTTGTTTAAGGTTCGAAACTTCGCAGAAAAGAAATGGGGAAAAAAAATGGAAAGTTTATTGAAGAATCGGATAAGTTGCTCGTTTTAATATTATATTCCCAGTTTTGAATAATGTTTACAACAGTGGCCTGCTAATTAGATGGCATTGTTTTTGCCCAGTGTATTTGAAACTCTCTCAATGAAACTGGCCAACATTGAGGGGTGGGGTTTGTTTTGCAGACAGTACATATTCATTGTTTGCCTTTAAGTTATCAAAATGTTTCAAAACTCCTGCTACATGAAAAATGAAGTCGTCCAATTTTGACTTTGGAAGAGTTTACATGAAAAGATCTGTAGCTGAAAGTGTTAAATCAGCTCACATAGTAACACCTTTCCTGTAGACACACCTTTGATACCTCTATTACAAAAGAAGACGTAGATAACACAGGAATTGCTTATGCCGATTCTGTTTTCCTTTTTCCGATATATTCCGCATTTTGTCTCGAAACGTTGAGAACATATTTCTGTCTATACTAATGTATTCATCTGTTGTTTCTTACTTTTCGGAACATTCAATCTCGAAGAAACTTTAATATACTTAAACACGTTTTGCTAATTGCTAAATTACCTGTAAATAAACTCCGCTTGAACTTTGTTCGCTATATGACTTGCCGCTAAATAATGACTATTGTAATAAAAGCATCGAGTGTGAAGGTACAGGGCTGCCAAGGTTGATTATGCGAAATCGAACTCAGAGCCCTAGATTAGGGGTATCTCGCATGTTCCAAAATCCTTATTTGATCCTCAAACCCTATGATGTGGGTACTCAAAAGAATCGTATCAATGAGACGATTCTTTTGAGTACCCTCATCATATGGTTTAGTTGGATAATAAACATGATATTGTGGAGGGAAAGAGCTATGTACTGATCTGGATCTTTACCCAAACTAATTAACTAAGTAAGATCAGAAGGCTCATTTTCACGAGATGAAACCCATTAATGGTTTGCAAAACACAAGCAAACAGATAAATCGAGAAAATATACAAATACGGACGCGCTTAGGAAGACGTTTTAATTGCAAACAGATAAATCGAGAAAATATACAAATACGGACGTTTTGATTGCAAACAGATAAATCGAGAAAATATACAAATACGGACGTTTTGATTGCAAACAGATAAATCGAGAAAATATACAAATACGGACGTGTTGATTGCAAACAGATAAATCGAGAAAATATACAAATACGGACGTTTTGATTGTAAACATGTGAATCGAGAAAATATACAAATACGGACGCGCTTAGGAATACGTTTTAAGTAACGTAAACGGTTAACCTTTTCACACACAAATAAGTTCAATAGTCTTGTTAATTACTTTACTCATGATGTTTGATAGTATGCAGTATGTTATCGCTAGAAGTGCGTATATTTCGGAACCTTTAGCTCGGATGATTTCACATTTATGACACCAAAACGTTCGTTTTCGTCCTGTATATACTTGAATCAGGTATATGGTATCAGCAAAACTTATTCTACGATATCTCCAAAAATGGAGGCAATACCGAATTGTATTGTATTGTATTGTATTGTAATATATTGTGTAGTCACCGTGGTCTTTCGACAAAAACGATTGACTAAATCGTTACCAAAAAAAAATAAAAAATGATCTAGCTTTTGTTTTCGGCACTTATTGGTTTGGATAAGATTTCATTGAATTATTATTACAGATATATAGCGGTGCAAACACTTTAGGTTACAATATTGAGCAAAACGTTTACAGCTTGTTTGAATCTCTTTCCTATTGTTGGCTAAGATATATGTTATTCAATTATTTTTACAGACAATATTGAGCAAAAAGCTTACACCTTATTTGAATTTATCTCCCATTTTTGGTTAAGATATATTTTATTCAATTATTCTAACAGATATATAGCGGTGCAAACACTTTAGGTTACAATTTCTAGAAAAAAGCTTACAGCTTGTTTGAATCTCTCTCCCATTGTTGGTTAAACTATATTTTATTGAATTATTCCTACAGATATATAGCGGTGCAAACACTTTAGGTTAAAATATTGAGCAAAAAACTTACAGCTTGTTTAAATCTCTCTCCCATTGTTGGTTAAACTATATTTTATTGAATTATTCTTACAGATATATAGCAGTGCAAACACTTTAGGTTACAATATTGAGCAAAAAGCTTACAGCTTGTTTGAATCTCTCTCCCATTGTTGGTTAAAACATATTTTATTCAATTATTCTTACAGATATATAGCGGTGCAAACAATTTAGGTTACAATATTGAGGAAAAAGCTTACAGCTTGTTTGAATCTCTCTCCCATTGTTGGTTTGTTAAGTCAAAAGGTCTTATCTGTGCATGAAAGTTAACCGTATCCCACACGCAGACGTTAATTGACGCATCTGATTTACTTTCAATTAAAGACTGTTTTCAAATTTTGCCTTTGATTTTTTCAAAGTCATTCGTTGCAGATGTGCTGAATAGATATTGGTGAAATGTTAATGTTTTCTTTAATATTGAATAAACATTTGATTAACTCTTTCCCTGCTAAAGGCAATTCAATACTGTTTCAAAAAATGAAGATTCAGGCGAGACAGCTCATAGCGAGCTGCCTCTCCTGCAATCAGCATTGTTTGCCACTTAAACATTAAATTATATCAACTATATATTATATCCTGTTGGACGAATAATGGAGTGGTCCAATTTTCAACATGGAAGAGTCGACTTTGTGAAATTCGGCAGTGAAAGAGTTAAAAAAAAAATTGCTTTTTCTTGGACATTAAGTCAACCTTTGCTAAATAAACAAATTGCACCAAAGACCTCTTTTGCGGAATGGTACCAATTGGTATGATGCTGATTCGTTTTCGTCAGATAAAATAGTAAGAATCCCTCTACCGAACACATCGCCTTTTAAGGTCAAATTACGCTAAATATATCCGCTGACTTGCTGATCTACTATACTATAGTCCCTAAAAAAAAACTTTGTTTGCGTAGAAATTAGTGTATACCATCACCAGAATGTATTGAATATATGACATTGAGTTTAAATGCATTGTGAATGTGTAAAGGATGCACTGGAAATGATTGATTTGATCACTTTTAGTAGTTTGACCTTGTTTGAAAGTGAAAGTAGAGAATGCTAAACACCGGTTTTGTCCGGGCCCGATTTGGTCCAAAATGACGGTTACCATTTTCGCCTGGTGATTTCTTTCTTGCATAATGCATGACCCCACATTTTCTTCGGATTGTTTTAAAGCTAGGAGGTAACTCTTTTCAATGATATATGGTGGTCTACATGAGAAACGCTTAGAAAGTGTGACAATCGAGGACTGAAACTGGTCGATTTATATAGAAACAAAGAAGGATATGTTTTTGTGTATTGTAACCTTAAATAGCGCCTAAACAACATCTAATCTAGATCGCACATTTTACTCTACGGTCTGGGTATATAGATATTACACATTTCCTCGATATAGACGTTTTCCGACGCCATATGTAGCATTCAAACATTTCGGTAAAAGGAGGAGTATATTAAATCGAGTAATGTCACAAAGTCTCTGTTTCAGTAGTACAATACGCAATATGAGTTGAATAACGAGAAAACCAACATTGCGGAATCTGCGTTAACCCTTTCCCTCATATAGACGCTTTCTGACGCCTCTGCAGCAGACGGCTTTTTGAAAACATAGTGACAAAAGAAGAAATTGCACAAAACGTGCAATTTCTTCTTTTGCCACTATGTTTTCCACTTTAAGTCATAGGTTATCCATTCAATTATAGAGATTTTCTATGTTTTGACAAGATATGTTCAAAGTCGTCTGCTCCGGAATTGTCGTATGAGGGAAAGGGTTAAGTATCGGACCGGGTCAGCCTTAGGCTGCGCAGGCTTACCCGGACAGACACTTTTCGCCTCCTTAGGAATTTCTGTTTCAGGAATCATTACTCTATACCTCTATCCTCCTGAGACGGAATGTGTCGGTCCGAATTAGCCTACGCTGAGTCCATAATGTTGGTTTCCTCGTGGAACAGCTCATATGTAGCAGAGGACTTTGAAAAAAAAAGCATTATAGTAAAATACCGAGCAATGTCACATTATATCTCCAGCAATACAATACTTCCGATTGTTGTAATGTCAGCATTTTGCCTAATGCAGATGACAATTAAAATATCACATAATGTAAAAACAGTTAATGCGATATAATAGCTATAGACTACTTCAAATTAATAATTGACAATCTGAGAATGCCAACAATTTGAGCATTCTCCCACACTGTTTACTTGTAAGGATTTAGTTGTCAGTGTTATTGTAGAAGAATTTAAAAAACATTTTTTATGACTAAACAATACTTTAACTTTTTCCCACAAATAGAACATATTTTGACACCTCGGCAGGAAACAAAATACAATTTCTGCGGCAGATGTGTTGTATTTGTTGGGGGATGGGATAAGAACAGTCAAACATGATGGTACACGTCATTGACTTCAGGGTGACCATGTATCACATGACTTATTAGATGTAACACAATTGACCTTCTATAGAAGTGTGCTTACCACCCCCCCCCCCCCCCCCAACCCCCACCCCACCCCCCTTCCCACATACAACACATCTGCAGCAGATGACCATGAACATATCTATAAAGGAGGAAACAATAACTGAATAAAGATGACAACATTGTTTCAAAAGGTGACAATGATTTTTAAGAGCAATGTCTCCCTTTGCCACAGTGTTTATAACAGTCGCATAGTCAAAGGGATCCTAGTCCTTCAAAAAAAGACATCCCGTATGCTCATTTTTCATTTTGTTATTATCCTGCATACGCTTCGGTTGACCAATAATGACAGATGATAAAACGAGAAACAGGAAGTCTAAATTATTTGGACTAAAGAGAACTATACTATTGGTCCACTTACATATTGTTAATTGATTTTATTAATGTCTCTGTTTAAGTTTCTATATTATTATTATTTGCAAATTGTGTTATGAATACATGACAAATTCAATCCAGTCGCATTTTAACCATTTCCCTCATATTGAAGCTTTCTGACGCCTCTGCAGCAGACGACTTTTAGAAAACATAGTGACAAAAGAAGAAATTGCTCAAAACGAGCAATTTCTCCTTTTGCCACAATGATTTCCTCTTTTAGTCATAGGTTATCCATTCAATTATAGAGATTTTCCATTCTTTGACAAAATATGTTCAAAGTCGTCTGCTGCAGAATTGTTGTATGAGGGAAAAGGTTAAGCAACATTAGTAAAGCGATCAATTTTCCACTAACACTTTCTTAGTGTATTACGTATCATAGCTTTTTTCCTCTCAAACTTTGATATCATTTGATATGACAAAACTGACCGTGTCTATGTCTATGTACGTAACGTATACGCAGTAGTTATAAAAGTATTTATTCAGGGGTCTCATTTAATTAGTTCGCATTTTAAATGCATGACATATTGAATTAATCATTTCGTTTGTATATTTCCAGATATACGGGGTCGGGACAGGGTATGCTGCAATACAGCAGTCACGTGTTTTGACGACCTCACCACGGCTCTTGATGAGCTCAGCAATGCTTCGAACGATTTCAGCTTGATGTCAGCCTGCAGGTATGTTAAAAACAAAAATGTGTAATAGGTCGTGTTCACGATAACCCTTTCCCGCATATAGACGTCAATTGACGCCTCTGCAGCAGACGACTTTTTAAAATATTATGTCAAAAGGAGAAATTGCTCAAAATGAATAATTTCTCCTTTTGCATCAGTGTTTTCAACTTCTTTTTAGTGAATATACCTTCATTTAAAGAGGTTTTCCACATTGTGACCGACATGTGATCAAAATCGTTTGCTGCGAATTTCTTTTATTTGGAAAAGGGTTAAAAAAGTTTGTAGATGAAAAAATATATATTTACACGTTATATTCAGATGTACACTGTATGCCAACGGATTACCGAATGCGTCTGTTATTAATGTATGAGCAGTGTAGAGCTAGATCAAACTGCACTCATTACGCAGGCTGATCTGGATCTGTACATTTCGCCAAAGACATTATGGTTGGCGTCCTGTAGTCGAAAACAAGTGAAGAAGAAATGACAGTTGAACACACTGAAGTACACATTTTAAAGAAAGCGTTGAAAAAAACTTATTAAAAACCAGAGACATATAAACTGTGTTTATATGTCTCTGTAGAAACTGAGGAAAATGTTAGGTTTTATCAATAATATTATTTTTTTAAAAAAATATTGATCTTCTTATCAATCAAGAGTTTCGTTTTTGTTCGATTAAAAGATCAATAGCAGGGTCTTCTGGCGAGTTTGACTCCCCGTAACGATATCCCACAAGGTAAATTGACGTGATAACCGATGGGGCTACACTTCTAGTACTTTTATCCGAGGATGCAATTAGGTATAGTTAACATATAGGCGGACGGTGAAGACTCTGGTGAGACTGTGCGTATGCACAGGATCATTGAGTCTTCACTGTACGAACTTGCCATCAGACTCCCATCCCAAATTGCTTGACCACAGACTCTAATCTATTTCCAGAGTCGTAGGTTCGGAACTGAAAAAGGACAAACGCTGTGTAGCTAATGCTCTGTCACGATGTAGCGGACCGGGTCGCAGTCTCATGCACAGCCGACTGGATAACCGTCTTGATTCGCTGTATGATCAGTTTTACAAACATTGTAGGAAGAATCCGTTCCCTGGTAAGTACCTATAATTCTAGTTCGCGTGTCGCACGAGATGCATATCTCGTACACTGTTGTGTTTAAATGTACTTGTTTCACGTCGCTTTCGGAACAAACTATTGTTCGATTGATTGAAGTTAAGTTAACTCTTTCAGCGCCAAAGGCAATATTGAGCTTTTTGCAAACAATACAGATTCAGATGAGTCAGCTCGTAACGAGCTGTCTCACCTGAAATCTGCATTGTTTGGCTGTGAGTTATAAAAATATTCCAAAAATCCTATAACATGAAAATAGAGTATTCCGAGTTTGAACATGGAAGAGTCTACTTTAAACAATTCGGCGCCGAAAGAGTTAAGCGCCACTTTCAACGGTATTACAGTTACACGTATATCTAAACAGTCAGTTCGTCTAACGTGTGTGTTCCTGGTACTCTTGCACCAGTACTCCCCATTATATTCCTCTCAGGCGATTAGATACTATGTAATTATCAGGCTTCGAACCCATGACCCTATGATTGATAGTCATCTTCGTGACCGACTGTATGGCAACCTAAAAAAGAATCTGGCCATTAAGGGTCACATTGAACTTCCACTTTTACACCGTTTGCCGTTAAATCTGTTTACAACTAGTGGAGCTTCACTTCTTGTCGTGCGTCATTAATTTGCGTCTAGTCTTTGTTTACATATGTATAGGTGGACAATGAAGGAGGTTCAAGACGCCTTATCGCTAGACGTGTTTCATATATATGGAGGGCTTGGCGTGAAATGGTTGTAACTAAAAACCTTTTTTAAAAACCCTGGTTTAGGGGCAATTTTGACCCCTTTGTAAACAATGCAAATTTAGGTGCCATTGCTCAGAACGAGCAATGGAATCTAAATTTCCATTGTTTACCAAGAAAAATGATTTAACGCTTATAAAGAGTTTATGGCGAGGTGATTAACCTTGGTAAAGAAAATACCAATTTTAGTTTCAACCGTTTCACGCCGAGCCCTCGATATGTCAATGTATCAACAAACAAGACGATATTCTGTTCAATTGATATGTAGATCTAATATACTTCAACAATTCTGGCCTCATTATAAATATCTAGATGTCCAGTTAACCCCCCTTTCCCATGTACATTAAATATGCAGCAGACGACATTGAAAACATATAGGCAAGTCGATGGAAATATCTATATAAATATAAGAACATTTATTGAATAAGTTAAAAACATTGTGATAAAAGATGAAAATGCCAATAAGGAGCAATTTCTTCTTTATCACATTGTTTTTGTCGAAAAGCCGTCTGCTCCAGAGGCGTCGGAAATCGTATGCACGTGAATAAGGTTTAAACAAAATTGTTCCACTTTATTTTCAAAGTACCTCAACCTACAACGACCGATGGTATACCAGTCAGTTCGACGTCTGATGTAGATATTGGACCGACCCACACGTCAACGCCTTCGGGGACAATCATAACACCTAGTGGCGGTCATACGGGAACTTCCGGTAGTTCAAAACCAACCAATCAACGCCCATACGTGACAGGAAGTGATAACCCAAGCGAGTACGGTGCCATCATAGCAGGTGCCCTTACTGGTGGTGTGATATTGCTGATTATTTTGTTGATAGCCGCCGTTCTGTGGTGCAGAAATAGGAGAGAAAAGTAAGTTTTAAAAGGCGAATTCCTCATTTCATTGCCTGTCGAGCCCTGGTAGCTCAGTCGGTAGAGATGCGGGTTGTCAATCCAGGAGTTGTGAGTTCGAACGCCAGCATGGCCAACATTCTTTCCGACGTTTGACAAAAGTTACTGTGACAAGCGTCATTCGTCTTACACCAATGGGCTAACAGTCTATGTGGATAAGCAGCCAGCTGCTTGCAAAGACTGTTGTGTTCAGTACGGGAAGGAAACACATGAGTAGGTGAACTGGCCGACGTTAAACTACAATCAATCAATCCTCATTTCATGCATTCAATTTCATATTGCTTCGTCCTAGTCTGGGGACAGTTACATAATAATATGGTCAGGCATAAGCCAATATTGGCGGCACCCTCTGGAATGGTGTAGCAACCAAAATGCTAGAGAGACAACCTTTTTGTTGACCAACCGGTTAACCTGTCAGATTCATTAGTCGCCATTGTTGGTTCATGCCAGACGAACCAATTTACTATAGTTCGCCGGGTACCAGACTAGATAATTCCGAAATATGTTGTAACGTTGTCATGGTATGGGTTATGGCAGCTAATCCAAACTGGTTTGATAGTAAATTTGTTAGCTTAGATTACAAAAAAGACATGATAAAAACTTGAACTGAGAAAATTCTGCAATGCACATACAAATTACCTATTGTAGCCCCATAAAGGAGTGCTATCCCAAAATGACTCTCCCATTTGCATATATATAATATTTAACCAGGGACAATTTTTTTCACGAAAATATTCAATTTACTATACCTACGCCTGAATGCAGCCAAGACTACATTACTACATTACATTACAAATGTACGTGTAACATTTCATCTGACAACATTTATCGTATCTGTATATCTTTATAGTACTGGTTCCGATAGTAGTGCGGGCATAATATTCTACAAGCCAAGGAATGTGCCAAGACAGATGCCAGAAAACAACAACAAACCACCATTATTACGCCAAGAATCAGATCACTACGCCGAAATAGACGAACGATTGGTAAGTTAATGTTTCGTTTATCGTGGGCTTCTTGAAAAACTGTCATAACTGCATATTGTAACAAGACGAAGATGCAACCGTTTTGCATGAAGCTATCGATATGGTTACGAGTTGTGTGTATGTTTGATTGGCTCGTAAGTAAGATTTGAATAAACTCACTGTATAAGACGTAGGAAACGTAGATGGAGTAGTGGTAGTAGTAGCAGCAGAAGTAATTGTAGTAGTAACTATATTAACAGCAGTGATAGTTGTAGAGGTAGTGGCACACCATACAACATCATATTGCGTAATGATGAGCTGTGCTCTTCTGAAATATTTTGACATTTCCCTCGCTGGTTCTTGTATTATGTTGTTTAATTCTTATTTATCACATGACAATGCTTGTATCCGATGTAATATACCCATTACGTATTTATTTATATGTGACACGTGTACTATAACATGACCGAATCACTATTTTTGTATTCATCCTCGAAATTTACAAAATGGCTGAGAACGTGTATCCGGTAGACACAAACGATAGATGGACGAGGTAAAGGGACCATTATCGATCATAAAAATATATTTGTGTGTGATTAGTTAACAGTCTTATATGTTGGGACTATTTTCTGACAGCGAGAAAAACGATTTTCTTTCTGTGTTTCATCAGGTGATAAAAAGAATCCGACATTCGTTGTTATTTCATAAAGTTTTATTAAACTCGTCCAAGAAATGTGTTATAAAGCTCGCAAAGGCTCGCTTAATAACAAATTTCTTGAACTCATTTGATAAAACTTTATATAAAATGACAACTGTCATATCCTATATATATGGTAAAGAGGCAAAGCACATGTATACTTTCATAATTTGTTGCTGAATGTGCTTGCTAATCTCAGATAATGCGAAACACGAATTGGTTCAAATCACAACCCTCTTTCACATACAGACACTTTCGGACACCTCTGCAGCAGAGGATTTTGAAAACATTGTGACAAAAGATGAAATTGTCCAAAACGAACAATTTCTCATTTTGCCACAATGGTTTCAACTCCATTTGATAATAATACTTTTATTTATAGAGATTTTCCCACTTTTAAGCCTACATATTTTCAAATTCGTCTGCTGAAGATGTGTTGCATGTTGTTGGAAAGAGTTCAGATGCCATATGACAATCCATGTACCGTTTCCGAGATAACCCGTCTTTTCGCGAATACGCTTTTTGGTGCAATGAATAGTTCCCAGAATGTCCTTGTATAAATTTAACATGATGATGCCAATTTGATCATATTTCCTATCCAAATATTTTTTAGATATTAATTTGATAGGACTTTGTATAAGGCAATAGGACAACTCAAAGCGATATGTTGAATATGACAGCGAAATGTCGACAATCAGTTATATGTCCCTAAAAACAATCCAGATCATTTACTAATTACCCGAGTGTACCGTTGACATATCAAACAGCCAGTCAGCCATAGTTACGCTCGTTGACAAAAAGGACCTGCTTCAATATAGATATGTTTGCTCCAGACTAGTCGCTCATTTACCGGTGAAAACCTGCACCATTTTGATTTGATCAATGCTTCAAACTGCTGATGTTTACTGATCAATGCCACATACTCAACCGACTTTCGTATGTTTTGAAGTTAATAGCAATTTCTGTCAGGTTGCGTACTTGTTAAAACGGGCATTGTTATTCTCCAGATACTCACAGCATGCCTGCACCACTAGTTAACACATTGGGAATATCCTAATCAAACTCCTCAGTCAGAACTTTATCTTCATTTGCAACAAAATCCAAGTAGCTCAGTCGGTAGCGTCGCGGGCTGTCAATCCAGGGGTTGTGAGTTCAAATTCCAACTCTGCCAACATTTTTTGCGACGTTTTACAAACGTCACTGTGACAAGCGTCATTCGTTTTTCACCACAGTGCTTAAAGTCTATGTTGAAAAGCAGCCCGTTGTTTGGAAAGTATGTTGTGTGGAGTTAGGTAACACATGAGTTGGAAAAGACTGGCTGCTGTGATATGACTGAATTTTTTTTGAAAACGGCGTCAAGCCCAATTCAATCAATCAGTCATCATTTGCGACAAAGTCCCGGGCTCTCTTTCCGTGGGATGTTGCACACATCAATATAATGCTTGGAAAAACAATAGGCCCTGATAGGTGTCTACAAAGGGAACATCAAGTATTCGTTACATAGTATATACAGTTAGCAGTGTAATATGATACCTCTTGTCTGATAGCTGATCATTCGAAAATATTGACATCAGTCACACGCGTCCGAAGACAAATAGGGCTTATTGTGAATGTCGTCCGTCCAAATTTAGACTCCTCTTTTCAGATGAACAAGAAGCCCCACGCGTCCGAAGACAAAAAGGGCGTATTCTGAATGGAGTTTGCACAAATGTAGACTCCCCCTTTCAGAAGAACAAGTCCAAAGCTCGTGAAATAATGATATATGGTTTCGGACGTTGGAACAAGCCTTTCATACCGACATTTATCACATAAAGCTCTCCCTGGGAGTGTCAAAATCCCATTACATAAATATCATAGACTCTACTTGTTTGGTCTCCAGTCTAACGCTCAAGTCTTTGTTACAAAGCGGAAACCAAACTATGAAATTGACGTCACCACAGCTGTTTAAACGTCATAACGTTTGACACTTTGGCGCCCAAACTGGCAAATGTCATGAACACTATGTTCGAAATACGCCTCATAAATCAATTTATGTGATAAATAGAATAATAATCTCATTCGTGTTTATTTATTATCAATTTTAATAAACTGTTTAACTAAGTTGCATATGACGCTCGCTAACGTTCTTGGCATATCATCTTAGTAAACTCGTTTATTGACAGTGATAATAAATAAACACTCATGAAATATCCTCCTATTTATTCCAACTATTAGCATATTCCCGCCTGAAATTGCCAGTTAACATGAGTTCCCTGATTGTTAAAGCCATCTTGTTCCGTAAAAGAGTTTGCTGACATTGGTGTAATCCCGCTGTTCAATGGAAATAATTCGGATAATAACCTGATCGTTAACCCTTTCCCTCTTAAAGACGCTTACTGACGCCTTTGCGGTAGACGAGTTTTTTAAACATTGTAGTAAAAGCTGAAATAACTCATAATGAGCAATTTCTCTTTTGAAAAAATGTTTTCAACACTATTGAATAATTATCAATTAATTTATACAGATTTTCCATATTTTTGCGTAGTTGTTTTAAAAATCATCTGCGACCAGATTTGGTGTATGTAATAACATAACCTGGGGCGTTCCGCCTGGAACTTTTTCTTATGTGCATTATCTTTCGCCGATCAAAATAGTGTGAGTGTAGACAGATCATTACACGAGATAATCGTTCAGCGGGCGGAAATACATGACGACTTGAAAAGCTTGACTTTGATAAATATATACAATGCCACTGTATGATACTTAACGATTGCTACGGCAAAGCAGACTACACAGGTCAAATACTGATTGCACGGTTCGGTTCCACTATCTACGCTTTAAACAAAGTATTTGGAGAAGAGACTTAAGTAACTGAATCTTATGTTTGCAATTCGTTAACAAGAATCCTAAACCTACCATATCGACCAAAATGCTTAATCCGTTGGATGTCTCAGCACCAATGGTCTAACAGAAAGTCTAAAGGTTATATAGTAATAAAAAAAAAAGGACATACAACATTTCGATTAAAAACACAACATCTAACAAACTGTTTCATGCCCTCTTGTAAGGGCCTCTAATTAGTTGTATCATAGTGTTTTATTCCCAAATAAATATCATGCCAAAGCCATTTCCCGCTAAAATGCCATTCGGTTGTATCGAGTGACCAAGTCTAAATCGTATCATGAAGAAAATAAGGACATATTAAAACACTTTGATTAAAAACCATTCAAACGGGATACTTTCTGTGTTAAATTGAATTAATAATCAACGTTCCTTTTCTTTCTGAAAACAAATTACATTTTATTCAGAATGGAGCAGGTTACCCATTTGAACTTAAGCTCGCACTTAGATGCAAATGCAACGGATAATTTCGAGGCAATAGACTCGAACGGGACAAAATCTTACGAATGGTATGGAAATGACACCACAACTCACTCAGATGTTGATTCAGCGTTTGATGAAATGGCATATTATTACTATTGGTTTGAATATATCAAAGAGCATCGCGAAAAGGGGCTTATCAGTGTGAAACCTGTAAATTACATCCTCGGGGTTTCGGGTGTATTTTTGAACTTGCTAATTCTAATAACTTTGCTTCGGCATAAAACATCGTTAAAGCTACGATTAAAGTTGCTTGCCAGTCTTGCTATGTCTGATGGATTACTAGCGTGCCTCGGTACCATTTACTTTGACGTTTGCTTCTATAATATCTGGAGGAAAGTAGGAGTATGTGACCATGTTTCGGAATTCAACGTACCGATTGTTGTTCGTTTGTGTAGAGTTTTACTGGGGGACATTTACACGATAGCGCAATATGCAGGACTTATAACAATGTTTATGATCGCAATAGACCTTTTAAAAGCTGTCAACAAACCTCTTATTTATCTGCAGTGGAGTACAGGTGGTCATGGATACGTGATTGTATTTCTGGTCTGGGCCATTCCAGCTACTGTGGTTATAATAATAAGCGCCGCCACAAAATATGCAATGCTTGGAAATGAAAACTGGAAATATGAAATTAGATATATATCATTTGAATCCGTAGATGATTTTTTTTTTGTTGTGTCTGGATTGAGTGTTATTGCACTTGTTGTCATATATTTCGTTATCTTCTTCAAACTTCGACGTCAGTTTAGAAGTTCACCAAGTCCACAATCACGTAACTTACGAAAGGCAGCGGGTACCACACTGATGATTGTTGTGACATACATAGTATGTATGATGCCTTTCCTCTGGGCTATAATAATAGAATCGACTGGTCATGTAGGTTTTAATGCACACCGTATCATATGGCATGTATTTCGTTTTTTGTATCTACTTAACACTGTGCTTGACCCTATAATCTATGCTGTTCGCATTCCAGAGGTGAAAAAGGGCATCAGACAGCTTTCTAAATCGATTGGATGTATTCGATACTCAGCCACACGCAACCTAAGTGGACAGACGCAGTCTGAAGAGACTAGAGTTTAGAAGTTAAAGCGTTTATGGAATACACTAAGGCCGAAAAGTTAGTTTGTGTTACCGGGCTCGCTCGCAACTCTCATGATGCAATGCCCTTGGGCAAGGCACCTTTCTAGACATCTTGTAGTGGTTAGACATCACGGGTTCACTTATGAGTGTTCTGTCACCGTAATCAAACTGAAAAACTGTGCGAAAATCTGAAACCAAAAGAAACCAATAAACAAAAACGTGCTAATTAATTTAGTGGTGAAAGTC
This sequence comes from Serripes groenlandicus, assembly GCA_031761405.1. Classification (NCBI taxonomy): domain Eukaryota; kingdom Metazoa; phylum Mollusca; class Bivalvia; order Cardiida; family Cardiidae; genus Serripes; species Serripes groenlandicus. The sequence goes on from JASEVX010000007.1 coordinate 81,618,561, forward strand.
ATATGCCAAGCTTGCTGATACGAAAGCATTAGTTTTAACCCCTTCATGCTTTCATTTACACATCATATCACACATGTTATACGCCGTAATCCTTAACTTCAAACTATGTTTGTGAACAAATTAGACCATGAGTATCATGCATATTATTGACATTGCATTTGTCTGTTGCAATATATTTAAAAACCACCCGCGAGAAGAAAAAAAACGCCACCTTTATTTTTTAATTTGCATTAAAAAAGAAAAAACAACATGAATGCTTCAAATCACGCATTTATTTCTTGCTGGCGTTGTTCGGTGTACTCGGTGTACTCGGCTTTTTACGCCATTTACCTTTGATCAACATGTTACATGACGAAGTGGTGTGTATAGAATGATTACAAACTGCGTCAAAATATCGTGAACTCTCGCATCTTTTCATCTACAAGACTATCATGTTCAGACTGAATACGAAAATGCGACAAAGACAAAGTCGAATAGCGCATCTTTATTTTCAACTTTCATTGAATAACTCGTTTTACAATAAGTGTAAAAACTAGAAGAAAAACTGCGAGAAGGTAACAAAAGAATCTCACAAATCACTTTGGTCTAAACAAATGCGGCGATGGATATGCGTTGTCGATACAAATGTATCGGGATGCCGTTAGCATGAAAGAACATTGTTGTAAAAAGTAGAATAAATGATTTCCTCTTAGGAACTTCAGATAAGTTTGACATTTTTACTTGAAATATTTTGCTGATTAAAATCTGTAACATGTATTGAACTTATTCTCTGTTTAAACCCTTTCCCACATACATCAAATATGTAGCAGATGACTTTGGAAACATCTGGGAGAAAAAATGAAAACATTGTGGCAAAAGTAGAGACGTCAGAAAGCGTCTATATGTGGGAAAGTTTTAATGATCGAATGTCAGAAAGAACAGTTCTATATTATTGTTCAGATTAAATGTGTGATTCTTTCTTGAATGAAAGTACCAAAGTACCAATCGTTTCTCTGTCGAAATTGTATATTGATGGTATGATAGAAAAAACTTTTTACCTTTATTTGTCGCATCTTTTATTAACATAGTTGTGTTTTTATGGGTTTTTTTATGAATTAAATCTACACGAAAGGGTACTTGAATTATCTGTTTAACATTTTTCAATGTATTAAAAGTTCAAAAAAATGTACAGAAATGTTTTTATGTTTAGTAATTATCATCATCATAAACATCATTAGTATTATTATGATTCTTTTTATGTCTGTGTTACCATTGGCTATTAGTTATGGGCTACATCAGAACATACAGAATCAGTGACCTCTAAGCCATACTGTTCATACAGTAATGTAATGGGCCACATCAGAACATAAGGAATCAGTGACCTCTGAGCGATCCTGTTCATACAGTGCGTGTTCCAACATTCAACAACTAAAACACAGGCAAATAAAGGGGTTATAAGGATTTGTTAATATAGTGTAACGGGAACGGGGTATAGGTATACATATCACTTCTACAGCCTTGCTGTGGAAGCCGGCTTTTATAGCGACGTTGGTAGAGTGGTTGACCTTTTCTTAAAGTTAAGCAACGTTCATAGCGCCTGGATGGGTGACCCGCGATGGTTTAACTCCAGTACACGTTAAAAATGGTGGTAGCGGTGGGATTTTGGGTTGATATCACCATCATCCCGGGGCTCCGGTGGTTCCCAGTGATGTTACATATTCTCCGCTCTGGTGTACTGCTTGTGTTCAGTTGTGTGAATTCGGGTCGAAGTCAAGAGATATAAGGGAGAAATGTAACGGGAACGCGGTATAGGTGTAAATATCACTTCTACAGCCTTGCTGTGGAAGCAGGCTTTTATAGCGAAGTTGGTAGAGTGATTAAGCAACGTTCATCGCGGTTAGTGCCTGGATGGGTGACCCGCGCTGGCTTAACTCCGGTACACGTTACAATGGAATAATTTCTAATAAACTTACGCTATCTGAATTATGCGTTTGATTCAATCCAACCTTTATGGTAATTGTGGCATTTGTAACTAAAGATCTGTCTGGGCTTCAATTTAATTTAATCCAAATGAGCCATTTTGTTCGAAGGTTTTTAACCCTTTCCCACATACAACAAATCTGCAGCAGACGACTTTGAAAATGTCTACTCAAACATATGGTAAATCTCTATAATTGTAGGTATAATTACTGAACAAAAAGTTGAAAACATTGTGGCAAAAGGAGTAATCGCCCCATTTGAGCAATTTCTTCTTTTGTCACTATGTTTTCAAAAGTCGTCTGCTGCAGATGCGTTTACTGGCATAAAACTATTATGCATTTGTGTACCCACGTCATAGGGTTTGGTTGGATGATAAGAGAGATATTGTGGGGGAAAGAGCTGTATAACACCATCTTTATATGGACCTCTGTGAAATAATCCATTTTGCATGATACAAGAATTTACTGGCAAAAAATTATTATGTATATGCATTTGAGTACCCACATCATAGGGTTTGGTTGGATGATAAGAGAGATATTGTGGGAAAAATAGCTGTATACCCTTCTTTATCTGGACCTCTGTGCAGCAGCAATCGGCAATGTTGCATCATACAAGAGTTTACTGGCATAAAACTATTTTGGCTCTGCACTTAAGTAACGTCACACTAACACCGAGCTTCGGGTTTTTTTAAATGAATTTATTGTTTTGGTGTTTTGCGCCGCTTTCAACAATATTTCAGTTATATCATGGAGGATTAAATACGCATTTACAGCAAATTGAGGGTAAAACCATACTCTTAGGTTGTCCGTGAAGGAAATATAAGTAATAAACCTTGAGCAACCTAGGTCTGAGTTTCTAGTGTCAGTGATGCAGTCCTTGACACATATTGGACATTTACAATAAACTGATTGCATGATTGATGTATTGGTCGATTGATTTAAGTGTTACGCCCTAGTTCCAGTACTGGTAGAAGGAGAATAGTAGTTTTATAGTAATAGTAGTAGTAGTGCTTTTTATAGAATGCAATGATATAAATACATGTATCATAATTTAAAAATAATTTCAAACACAAGTAAACACGAAATCATTATACGTCATATCTAATAATTTCAGGTAAACCCTAACATGCGACCAGCTTTACCGCCACAACTTACAAATCTCGGCTATCTGAATCCCATTGGTGAAAACGAGAGCGCCAACTATTTCCAGCCAGAACCCTATACTGGAGCAACCTTAGCAACGACAAGGGGCCAGTTAAGTTACGGCGCAATTCTGGCCTCCAATAACGCCAATCCAGGTGGCGCTACATTTTACCACTCATCTCCAGTCATTGACACGTCCGCCGTTAGTAATGACAACATACATAACAGTGAAACATTGCTTTCACCTCGTCGATTTCTGTCACAGCACAATGTTGCAAACCATCCCAATTCTTACGTTTCCACCGATTCTTACACAGACACCGATCAGGACGATTATGAAGAGCCAATCAGCAGTGCGAGTTCTTCGCTTCGTTACTCGGAATTGAACAAAAATGACACTCCAGATCAACTAGCACCATCACCACCGGCTAGGAATATAAATAAAATGCAGCCGCATTTAGGAGGAGCCGTGGCAAACTTACCAGATCCAAGTGAACCTAAACCATCACCGAGAAGACCGAAGATGGGTTTAGCAATTGATACAAAAAAATCGAACGCGCCCGAAGTGAACAAAATTCAGCTCGGTCCTAGAGACTCTTCGATGTCGGAAACAAGTACCAAATCGAGTCATCACTATTTTGTGCTGGAACCTGGTAGTGACAAAATGGACTTGCCATACGAAAATTCAGTTAGTTCACCAAAACTGGTGTAAATCATTAACAATAAACTAATATATACTATATTTAATACAAAGTTTCGTTTCGACATAAGTACTGCATTTGGAATTATGTTACGTTTTATGTATTGGAAATCATTTTAAATAAGTGAATGCATTTCACCAGATGAGTCGCCATTGTGCGAGAGACCAAAAGTGAAAAGAAAAAAATAGAAATCTTATTAGTGTCTAATTTAAAAAAAAAAAATAGAAATTATGTTGCTTTTTTTATAAAATCGTAATATTAACAGATTGGTTTATATTTGTATTTATTTTAAACGTTTATTTAGTATTGTCTTAACACAGAGAGTGCTCGGCAAGTGCTTGTTAAAAGCTGTAACTTGATTGGTTGATTCTGCTTAGGCATGGCCGAGTGCTCGACCGCTCAAATACTGCGGTGCGTTAGTGAAATTTGACGTAAGCTTATGTAGCGAATCCACCAATCAAATTACAGCTACTCCAACCCTGATCGTAATCAATCATGAGCTACTAAACTGCTTCACTAAACTCAAGACTGTTGACGACTGTGATTTCGTGTGTAAATCTTTAACAGTTGATACTTAAATAACTAGACGTGTCTTTGTGTGCAGGGTTTTAGTTAAACAATACTATTTTGTCAGATACAAGACCTTGCTAAAATCTAGCTGTACTCTGCAAAAGAAGTATATGTATTAACAAGTTTTGACATCACATAAAGGTATATAACTGATAAATTGTTCAAAGCGACTCGACGCACCAAAAAGAAGAGAGTAAAAAAGACAGACAGAGCTAGCGACTTTGGGATTTTAAAACATATGCGCACAGTGGAGACTCTGGCGAGCATGTGCGTCCGTACACTATCAGCAGAGTCTTCACTCTAAGCATATACTTTATATAAACAAAACGTGGATGTTTAGCCTTTAAATGATGTCATGGCGGAGTGTCATTATGAGCCCGAAAACGCTTGATGTGAATCATATATGTTTCACATGCGGTTTGTAGAATCTATTTATATTATTTTGAAATCTACAAGAAGTATAAACCGTTTACCTTAAATAATATTGTCATGGTTATGTTCTTGGGAAACTCGTTGCAATACTGTTAAGGAAAGGCTCATTGAAGAGTTATCATACTGTTGAAAACTTTGTGGTTAAATGAGAACTTACTCATATTGAGCAATTTATTTTCGCTGCAAATGCTTCGATGTTGTGTGTATAAGCGAAATTGTTAAAAATGAAGTTAACCCCGATGTCACCAAAACTGTGCTCAATGCTATGAAAGATTCTCTTTCCTCAACAGATGTAAATCTGTTAATAATGTATATTCTGATCAATAAAATAGAAAGGCACGAACTGTTGTATTTAATTTTAATATCTTTATTTGTGTGATTATGTTGCTAAATAAACCGAATAATTATATCTCAAGTCCAATCGAGTTGGGCGTCAGTGACATTTGCTTAACCCGGACAGTTTTATCTAAACACCATTTCATTTAAATCAGACCAAAATACTTCGCTGTTCGTATATTAGATCTGACTACCCTGCAAATAGGGTCGTCTCGAACTTAAATATACATGACCATGTGCTCGGTATTTATGTCCAACGTATTTGCACGATGCAATAAACGCCCGTGCTATACAATTTGAAACTCGACAATCACCGCTTCTCTATATCGAGTGCTTGGCGTGAAACGGTTGTAACTAAAATTTGTATTTTGTTACCAAGGTTAATCACCTCGCCATAATGTCTTTATAAACGTTAAATTTCTTTTACACCTATTTAAGTATCCACATTCAACTCTCACCTCCTCGATAAAACACCAGTGTATAGTTGATTGGAACGAATATCAGCCGTTCCACGAGAAAAACCAACAGTGTGGACTCTGCGTAAAGTATCGACCCAGGCTAATCCGGGTCGACACATTCCGTCTCAGTGGGATAGAGGTATAGAGTAATGATTCCTGAAACAGAGAATCCACATGAGGCGAACAGTGAATGTAAATGCGCATACTTGAAGACTTATGTGAGATGTTAAGAAAATCCGGTGATTCAAAACATATAGTCACTGAAGATGAAGCAATCTGTGTTTGTCATTAACTATAAAGTCATATGATTTGGGCAAACGTCTAGGCCACGTTATAACTAAATATTAGACCAGGTTTCTGTACTCGGAACGCGATTTTATATAGTTACTGTTCATTACAATATGTAAAGTTAATATTTTGAGACTTGACTAAATATGTGACAGGTAGGTTTTGATAACTTCTCCTTGATAAGCCAGTTTTGGAGTCCTTAGTCTTAAACATAAATGTTAGGCAAAGTTTACACATGTGAATTTAAGATGATTGTTGGTAAGTTTACATATGTGAAGGTGAAATTAAGAAGATTGTTGGTGCAGGAGAAGCTCAACGTTCCGTCAATTTCTACTGTTACAACTATGATTCCATGTGTTGACGTGAGAAGTTGTTGCGAGGTAAATGTTTGACGATTTATTTACCTAATTGATGACATATATCGTAATCTATCACATATTGACAGGCGTACATCACATTCATTAACTGTCTATACAAACATAAACTTTCTGACGCCTCTGCATCAAACGACTCGTGAAAATATTGTGGCAAATGTAGAAATAACTCATAATGACAGTTTCCCCTTTTGCAACTATGTTTTAAATTTTATTCAATAGTAATACCTTCATCTATTGAAAATGTTCATTTTTTTTGCCGGTATGTTTTCAAAGAAGTCTGCTGCATAGTTGCTGTATGTAGTAAATGGTTCAGGTACATGTGGGACAAAGTCTGATGATAAAGACAAACTAACGAACGTGAGGATTACAGCGGAGATCCAGACTGGCCTACCACTTCGATCAGTCTGGTCGGTTTATTCACTGTTTGAAATCAAGTGGAAATATCATCTACAGGAGAACAGTTATGACCAAAACCAACTGTGCACTCGGACCGTAATCGACATAAGTTTTAAAACGTCCGACGGTCGGTTGACTTATGTAGTGGCCGATATAACGAGATGATTGAGACAGACATTGTAAAACATATATATATATATCTAGAAGAATATAGTCAACATGGCCTCCTAGCCATCACTTTGCCATGATACACGATCTAGTGATTACGGTGTCAACCTAGGGGGCGGGAGACCAGGGTTCGATCCCCGGTCGGTCGAACTGAATACTTTAAACATGATAGTAATAGCTATCCTCCTTGAAGCCATACGAATTCTTCGTAAAACAAACCGAGTGAAAGACAGTACTGGTTTATATCAGAATTAACTCACCAAGAATAACATTTACAACATTAAGGCATTATTTACACAGTGACGTCATCACCAGCAAGCACCTGTTGTCTTACAAGTTGAACAGAACATTACATTCCATCTGTCAACACTTCTGCAGCAGACGACTTTGAACACATATAGACGTATGGACACTCTGCATAAATAAATGTATAACTACTGAATAGAGTTAAATACATTGTGACAAAAGGAGAATTTACTCATCATGAGCAATTTCTACTTTCGCGACAATGTGTTCTAATGTCGTCTTTTGCAGAGAGGTCTAAAAGCTTGTGTATTTGGGGAAAGTAATGATACTAATAGCCGAAGGATAAGACTTGATCAACGAACAGCTAATACTCCAAACACGGGTTTTCGTAGATATAATTTGGACTCGTCTTGATCTCAGTAAACTCCGAACTGTGCTTCTTGTTTTGCTTTCTTTTCGTCTCTCCTGTATTTTCGTAGTTCGTATTTTCGTAAGGCTTATTGTACACATTCGGCGACTTTGATAAGAACTTATGATTATGATCAAACGTTGCGGTTGTATCATAAATACTATAATTGTCAGAGGGTTTCGAATAAATCGTTTCCTGAACTTCCCGAGCCTCGATTTGAACATAGTCATTACTCGTTGATTGTGTAATGGCTGTAAATGCTGGTCTGCTTTGTATAAATCCCTTTTTATTTGGTAATACTAGAACCGCACTTGAACTTATCCCCTTGGGAACGTTTTGGTACCCGGGACTAGGTCTAGTTTTCATATCGTGACTACTGGTCCCCGTTGTTGAATTAAATGACGTAGTGATGTCGTCATAATTTCGAATTAGGTTACGCGCACTTAAAGGTGTAGGAGTTTCATATTCCGATTGTAATGGCGGAGATATCACTTCCTGGTCAGATTCTATGAGCGCTGGTTTACTATTCTCGGTAGATTGTATGATGTCGTCCTCCATACCTGTTCCATAGCAAATGTTGATTTGAGCCGTATGACGTATCTTGTTTCGTACATTCGGAGGTTGATCATGTGATAATTGGTATACAGCGTCCATCTGTACGGAAACGATAAAAAAAAAAAAAATACAACTCAAAATTAAAAATTGATACCAAAACGTAATTGCTAGATTTATTCTATTCGGTGGCAACATTTTAAAAATATATTTATCATTTCCAACAAAGGCCTACAACAGATCTGCAGCAGCCGTCTTTGAAAATATATTGGCAAAAATATTGAAAATATTGCATCAATGAAGAAGACATTGCTCATTATTATCAAGCTCTATATTTGCCACAACGTTTTTAGATCACCTAGAGCCAAAGGCTCAAGGTGAGATATTCTGATCACTTTTTGTCCGTCCGTCGTTCGTCGTCTGTCGTTCGTCGTCTGTCGTCCGTCGTTAACTTTTAGCTTTAAACATCATCTTCTCTTAAACCAAACTTCACAGGAATGTTCCTTTGGTGGCCCTCTTTCAAAATCGTTCACAGATTTAAATTCCATTGAGAACTTTGGTTGCTGCGGCATCGGAAAGGGGGCAAAATGTCCAAACTTTAAAAATCTTCTCCTCTGAATCTGCATGTCAGATTCCAACATAGTTTGGTAGAAATGTTCCTTGTGTGACCCTCTACAAAGTTTGTTCAAGGCATACTGTTTAGTTGAAAAACATTGCATTCAGGAGGCATCAGAAAAGGGGCAAAATGACAAAATTTGGAAATTCCATCTTTTTAAGTTCTTGTCTGATATTAAGAAAATTGAATAGGAATCTTACTTCAGTGATCCTCTACTTAATTTGTTCAAGCCGTATTGATTGGTTAAAAAATCATAGCAACCTCGCGTCATCACAAAAGGGGTAAATTGAACGTTTAGCTACAAATGACAACTCCTACCATTCCACACGACCAATTTCAACGTTACTTCACAGGAATGTACCTTTGATGGTCCTCTTTCAAAATTGTTCAAAGACTTACATTCTGTGTAGAACATTTATTGCACCAGAAATTGAGAAAAATACCCAAACTTTAAAAACCTCCTTCTCCATAATCCATTTGTCAGATTACAAGATAATTTGGCAGAAATGTTCTTTGGGTGACTCTCTACCAAAAACTGTTCAAGCCATAGTGATTTCGTTGACAAACAGGGCAGCAAAGTGGCATCAGGAAAGGTGACAAAACTTTATAATTCCATTCTTATTAAATTTCTTGTTAAATTTCAAGATACAAATGGCTTATACTAATAAAAGTATAGGTTCAGATCAACCTGTTCATCTGCTCCATGTTATTAGAATGATTGTACACACGCTAACGGAAGCTTCTAACAATCTTGAGTATACACACGTATACTACATGTATGTTATATGCAAAATGAAGATATCTTGTTCAGACTTGATATCAGCGGATGCACAGGCTGATCTATATATACTTATCCCATGAACGAGCTATAAGATTAATTAATTGCACAATGCATTTGAATTAGATCGCCCATTGTTCAAAACAAGGAAGCGAGAACAAGACTATGGGTTAAATGTTTGTAATTCGGTAGTGCGAGTTCTTTTACAGATTTATTAGGATTTTCATGTTAGTCTTAAAGGGAATGATTTACCATTCGGCCGAGATAGCTTTAAATATATACTCACGAAAGCATCGTCAATTTCCGTGTAGATTTCCGAATCAGTATATTGAGTGTCCGGTTTAGACGTATGTAACCATCGCCAGATAAAGCCTCTCTTAGAGTGAGCCGATGTGGTGTCCGATTCATCCGGACTGAAATATATGTTTTGTATTAAGAAAACAGTTGACTCTGGACACAGGAATACATCATTCGGTTACTTACACACTGAACTAAGTAGTCTGGTACAGTGTGTAGTAAATAAGTAAATATGTCTGGCGTCAAACAACAATGGCGACTAGTTTGGTCACAACCCCTTTATACGTATTTCACTTTCGCATTAATAGTAAATTAATTAATTTTCGTAAACTAAATATTGAAGCAAACTGCTTTCAGACTATCAAATGTCATTCGCTGACTTGCTGATCTACTATACTAGTACTATAGTCCCTAAAAACCCTTTGTTTGCGTAGAAATGAGTATATACCATCACTGGAATGTATTGAATATATGACATTGAGTTCAAATGCATTGTGAATGTGTATAGGATTCACTGGAAATGATTGATTTTATCACTTTTAGTATTTTGACCTTGTTTGAAAGTGAAAGTAGAGAATGCTAAACATCGGTTTTGTCCGGGCCCGATTTGGTCCAAAATGACGGGAACCATTTTCGCCTGGTGAGTTCTTTCTTGCTATTTTCTTTGGTATCAATGCTCGTTGATCAAAGTGAATACGACGGTTCAGAAGCCTATTCAAAGCGCCCATGACTAAATGGCGAGCAGATGTTAAGGGTGACATTGATCTACACTGGTCGCAGAATTTTAGAATCACCTCTTACTTAACAATTTAAGCTCTTGAGTATAGGTAGAAATAAACATTTACGACGCACGAATTTAACAACTTCGAAGTGATTGCTGATATAGATTAACAACTTACCTGGGTTTTCTTTTTCTGAGACAGAAGAAAACGATCGCCATAACAACAACAATTACAACAACTGTCCCACCAACTGCTGACGAAGCTATGATAATTGTGTCGTCATTGCTCTCCGGAAATGACGTAACGTTCCCAGACCGGATATAGCCGTTATTCGCGTCCACAATCAAATCGGATGATGATGTTGTTTTATCTATTATGGAATAGAAACATAAAAAAAGGACTGAATTTTGCTGGATTTCTTTCAAATACTAGTTGGCCTTCAATTTGATGAATCATTAATGATGATGATAAGACTAAACATCATAACAAGAACTATGTGCTATATTATTATTAAAAAAAAATGTCGTTTTTCTATTACCAATTTAATTTCAATTCAATTTTATTCAGGCAAGTCGGCACGTAAGTACCATTGGCCATTTACAAGTATATACACATGAAGAATATGGCTCAATGACGTAAAACACATTTATAGTCTCTATTACCAACGTTAAGTAGTCAATTATCTTATTTTCTGGTTTAGAAACAATCTTGATTGGACTATTTAATTGGACAAACTAAAAATGACCGCCTCCGGTTAACGATTATTTTTATTTACAAAATGTATTCACTTAAGTTAAGTTGAAAATTAATGTAACGTTGAACATATATTAAACTGGAAGTTGTCTACGGGGATGCCAAGTTCAGTTCTTAGAGGTCGATAAAAAGAGTAAATTATTTCTTAGAAGATAGACAGTTCTGTTGTGTATACTGAGTGAATGGCGGGCATATATTGATTGATTGTTTGGTATTTAACACCGCTTTCAACTATTATTCAGTTATATCACTGCGTGTCCTGGGTAGGTTACCAGTACTACTGGTCCATTTATCCTGACACCAGTGAGTCAGGCGTATTGCTAACCTTTTTATCATGAGAGCCTAGAAAGGCAGCCATTACTGCTATTTTTAAAGTCTGTGGAATGACCCGGCCGAGCATCGAACCCGCAACCTCCCGCACCCGAGGCGGACGCTTTACCACTAAACACAGCAGTCGATGTCAGAACAGCTAGATAGATAAATAAATCTATATTTTGAATATACAGTCGAACAAGACCATATACACCGAGTTTCCCAAATACTTATTTTCTGTATTAAAGACTTCCTGTGAACAAAGACCAGGTTTTTCACATCCCATGGATGGTCTTTAAACAAAGGTTTGGCTGTGCTCGTGATCAATTAAACTTAGTTTAATCCGAACATATCATATTGACAATCTCATTTATCAATATATAGATTAAAGGGAGCTAACACGTCTTTCATTATCTTTATGTATTAGTACATTATCTCCCTTAATTAAAATCGTTAGATGGTATTATTATCATTGTCATGATAGATGGTAATTTCTAAATATCTATACTAATTATTTTTTACATAAAAAGTGCCATAAAAACTCATTAAGCAACACGAATGTTCAACGGTACACTTGGGTCACCTGCAATAAGTAAGTTAAAATATAGCCTGACCGAACGAGCCCCGGTAGATCAGTCGGTAGCAATGCGAGCTGTCAATATAGGTGTTGTGAGTTCAAACCAGAAACTGGCCAACATTAAGGAAGGTTACTGCGACAAGCGTCATTCTTTTTCCACCAAAGAGCACAAAATATATGTGAAAAAGCAGCCAGTTGCTTGGAAAAGACTTGTGTGGATTACTGGTGCGAGTAGATCAGGGAACACACCAGTCGGTGAACTGGCCGCCGTGATATGATTGAACAGTTGTTGTTAATATCCAATCAATCAATTTACGTATCATGACGAACCAATCAACGGAGAAGTGATACCTATGTGCTATGTTGCACTCAGCAAGGCCAGGCGACATAAACACGTGTTTTGTCCTCAGTGATTCGTTATTATACTATACTATATGTATTGCTATACAATTGTTTATGATGTATATGTTGCAAAAACATGTAAAATGTTATGCAAATAAAGAACTTAAACTTGAACTTGAACTTGTTATTATGGCGCATTTTACATCTATAAAATTAATATTTCGATAAATATCATTCAAGTGCATCAATATATCTACACATAATTTCGGATATCTTATTATTTCACCAATATCACGGAGAAAATATGTGTTGTACATAAGTTCACTTTAATGCATTTGTCTACTTTAATTTCTAAAAACATAATGCTCTCTTTTTACAGTTACCTAGAGGTATGGAACAGCGAAAAGAAAGTAAATTAATAGTACTAACCACGTGATTTGATACCATATTAAGACAATCAAATAAACAAATGAACTATTTAAAGAAACACATTAGAATAACACGGATGTATAATTATGGAGAAAAGCATATATCTCATGAATAGAGCCGTCCCGCGAGAAAACCAACATTGTGGACTCTGCGAAAAATATAGGCTCGGATCAGCCTAAGCATGCCGCGCAGGCTAACCCGGGCAGACACTTTTGCCTCCTGTGGAGTTTCTGTTTCAGAAATCATTACTCTATACCTCTATCACCCTGAGACGGAATGTGTCGGCCCGGATCAGTCTGCGCGGACTGCGCAGGCGTATCTGGATCGATACATTACGCAGAGGCCATAATGTTGGTTTTCTCGCGGGACGGCTCAAATTCCACTGACCCCTGTGCTTAGTAAACAATAAAAGGATGGAATTTAAAGCTGTCCCATTTTTTGTAAACCTTGTCGTTTTTGCTGAGCTAAATAAACACTGGGTTAGATTGACAAAGTCATTAAATTGCATTTGTAAAATTTAGCAAACATCATTTTCATGGTTTTAGTAAAATAATAAGATATCCAAAATTTCGTTTACATATATTGATGCATTTGAATATTATTGAGCAAAGCGTTAGTATTTATAGGTGTAGAATGCGCTATACCTACCAAGCAATGTTGTATGTGCAGACGAAACCTCTGTAACTGTAGTTGGTTTAACAGTTGATTGTTGTTCAGTGATCGTGGTCGTTGTCGGTCGCGCTGATAAGCAAATAATATCATTTATATTAGTTCTTTCATTGTCGAATAATACAAATTGGTTAAATGTCTGAATAGACAAAATATCTATGAAAATATCATATAAAATCGATATGCATTTTTTAATTGCAAGATATAGGTTCTTATTAAAAAATACATTCCCCCAAATAATAAGTAAGTAAGTAAATTAATATTTTATTATAGTGACAAGTGCATATTTTACAATTGTCAGACAGTTTTCGCCTCGTAGGTGTGCACTATACTCTTACGTCATCGATACAAAATTCAACTTCCTGTGAAGGTACACGTTCAGCATTACTATTGAACTTGCAAAGCGATATTTACCCGAGGACTTTTTGGTACAATATCCATCATATATGTCTGTAAGCCGTTTGATCGCCTGGTAGAATGGTGTCCGTATGTTTGTTTTGTTGAGTGACAAGTGACAATGGCTGGTTTTAACATCCACACACTTGGAAACTTCATTGAGCTGGCTCTGAATTTGTCTACGGGATTAAAAAGAGTTAGGTATATAGAGTAAAATAACAACGCCAAAAACAAGCTTGTGCTAACACACTCTTCGGTCTCAACTATCACATTATTTAAACTTCCATTAATATTAAAAGACTCTATAGGTCAAATTACGCTAAATACATCCGCTGACTTGCTGATCTATAGTCCCTAAAAAAAACTTTGTTTGTGTAGAAATGAGTGTATACCATCACCAGAATGTATTGAATATATGACATTGAGTTTAAATGCATTGTGAATGTGTATAGGATGCACTGGACATGATTGATTTGATCACTTTTAGTATTTTGACCTTCTTTGAAAGTAAAAGTAGAGAATGATAAACACCGGTTTTGTCTGGGCTCGATTTGGTCCAAAATGAGGGTAACCATTTTCTTTTTTTCTTTGGATTGTTTTAAATCTAAGAGGTAACTCTTTTCAGTGATATATGGTGTTCTACATGAGAAACGCTTAGAAAGTGCACCAACATACGACAATTGAGGACTGAAACTGGTCGATTTACATGGAAACAAGGAAGGATGTGTGTATTGTAACCTATAGTGTACGTGTATTCTGACTGATGCATTGCTCAATGAACCACTCAACAATAAAATTAAAAATTACATTGTTATTTTTAATGCAACTGCGAAGTTATATATATATATAAATCCGTTAATTTGACAAATTCAAAATGCGCTGAATATTTGCATATCCCCTCTTGTAAATGTAAGTTTTTTGAAATATGTGGTTGCTGATAAAAGGCACGGACACAAGCGGGACAGACGGACATAGACATTAAAAGGGCAATCGTTTTGTGAAAATAAATCGAACCGGAACATGGTGATACTATGCATATCTCCTCTTATTAGTGAAACATTCCATACATTTGCATTTGATTCAGTGGCTGCTGAGAAATAGCCCGGACAAAAGTATAACAGATAGAAATTAAGCATTAACTTACTTTAAAACCCTCGAACCGAAACGTGTTGATATTATGCACATCTCCTTTTGTGATAGATGCTTTTCATAAAGATTCATTGAATTCAGGTCAGTGTTTGCTGAGACAAGCGGGACGGAAGAACGGACGTAGCGACGACTAATTGCTCCCTCGAAACAATTTCAGGGATCATAGTAAAATCTATATATTCGAGTGTTACCTGCAAGCAGAGTCTACGTCCTGAGAAGCCTTGTGATATGCTTTAATGTCCAGAAGTGTTTTTTTTAGTTTCTTAAAACATTGATAAATGTCATCACAGCATTTCCTCGCTTGACCGGCATAGTCTGTTAAATAAAAAAAAAAAGGTAATAGTGCAATTTTTTTTAAACCTGCACATTTTCCGGCGCAAATATGCATATCGCCACGCGTAAATACAACACAACTGATATGTTAATAGGATGTCCATGAAAGTTAATGTAACGTCCTGGATATATGAGTTCACGTCATTAAAATGCAATAATTAGGCGTGATTCACTCGCCATTCATAATTTGTATATTTTGTGCATATTTTGTTTTTTCGTTTCCTTTTGTCTTAAAAGTTATACTAGGTATAACAAATAAACGGGAAATTATATTGATGTAGCTAAATTTGTGTCAATGGTCGACTCGGAACCTGGAATAATTGACATCTCTCTCGTCCTCCGTTTCGCGAGATATCAATTTTACCACGTATCTCGTAGTACAAAACGATTGATTGTTTGGTGTTTTGTGTCTTTTTCAACAATTCTTCAGTTATATCACAGTGTTTCATGGGTAAGTTACAAGTTATACCGGTCAATTTATCCTGACACAAGCCAGCCAGCCAGTCGTAATGCTACCCCGCAACCCTGAGAGCCAGGGAGGGCAGCCATTACTACCATCTTAAAAAGTCTTTGGTATGACATGACCGGGGATCGAACCCACGACCTCTCCCGCACCCGCGGAGGACGCTCTTCCATTACACAGCTGAGACGGTAGTACCAAACTAAAACAGATCTATTTACTGCATTATTGGTATTCCCTATATATTACGCAACATTTACATTTGGACGCTTGCTATTGGATAGTATCGATTCGAAATAAATACAACCGAAAGGCCTTAGTAAAATTGGATTGTCCATATGCGTTTTGATATCTATTTATTTAAAATTCAGACTTGCACGTTTTCATTATAGCCATATAGCAGAAAACAACTTTTCTCCATGTCAGCAAAATCAATGTGGGTTAACCCTTTCCCCCATACGACAATTCTGCAGCAGACGATTTTGAACATATTTTGTCAAAAAGTATAAAATCTCTATAATTGAATGGATAACCTATGTTTAAAACTGGAAAACATTGTGGCAAAAGGAGAAATTGCACGATTTGTGCAATTTCTTCTTTTGTCACTATGTTTTCAAAAAGCCGTCTGCTGCAGAGGCGTCAGAAAGCGTCTATATGAGGGAAAGGGCTAATAAATCTGATAGTAAATGACCATATTAACCTTGCTATTTGATATTTCAAATCCGACATGTATTTTCCGAGGAAAACATCACCACCCCACAGTCATGTTTGTTTTATCCGAATAAATATGGTTTAAAGGAAATCTATTAGAGGAGCGCATGATGCGCATTAATTTGAAAGTATTTCTAAATTGATTATTTGTAACGATAAGAAGTTGTCAAATTTTTCATTATGAAATGAAAGAAAAAAAAACATTGACCGACGTTGTTAACTTTTGCCAAATCAAGACTGTCTGAAGAAATCTGGAGATCACGATACGATCATTTCCGTTATATTTTTTGAAAATCGGACCAACACTTTCAGAGGATTCAGCATTTTTTTCTCTCTAGTATTCACAATATGTATACAAGATAAAACACGACAGATGTTTGATGCAAAGCATCAAAGAGAAGTCGCACTATTTCGTTTCACATGAAGAAATAAGAAAACAGATCATTTAAATCCACAAACATTAGAACAATTTAATCTGTAGTCAGTAATGCTGATATCGATTATTGAAGAGATATGTTTTATGTAGGATATTTAACCTGGCAGGGTCTGTGTTTTAAGTGAATGAGATAATTCAGCTAATAAGCTGATCATAAAAAGTGACATATAATACTAAAGATAAATGGACAAGAGGTTATGATAAATTTAAATTAGTACCAAAAACAATCAACTATTTGTATTGAACACACGCCCTGTTATGATAATGTTTTATCAAATAATGCTGACACACAGAAAATCTGTTTTTCGTTTGTATCGGTAAGTCATGATAATGGATAAGGGTTTCCCACATAAAACAAATCTGCAGTAGACGACTTTGAAATTATCAAGTAAAAAAAATCTCTATAAATGATCGTATGATAATTGAAAAGTGTTGAATTATTGTGGCAAATGCAGATATTGCTCATTATGAGCAATTTCTCCTTTTGCCACAATGATTTCAATGATGTTTACTCTGACAGACTTTAAAATCAGCAAGTACAAAACATAGAAAATCTCTATAAATGATAGTAAGATAATTGAAAAGAGTTGAAATTATTGTGGCAAATTGAGCAATTGAAACTATGATCAAAGCTGTAGGATTACAAACGCACAATCTCGAGTTGACGAAACTGATGTGAACTCGTGTCGTGATTAGCATTCAGAAAATCAAGTAAACGTATTTCTATGTACACGTAATCTGAAAGACTGACAATAGCTGTAGCGACTTTTGAAAACATTGTGACAAAAAGAAAAATTGATCACGAGGAATTTATCCTTTTGCTACAATGTTTTCTAATTTATGTCCATAAATTATACCTTCATTTAGCAAGATGTTCCAATTTTTACTTAATGTGCTACGTATAAGGGAAAGGCTTAACATAGGAACTAGTTTCAATTTTTTGAAAACGTTAAACCAGTGCTTGAAAATTTACTTGAATTTATTTCTCAAACTGTAAATTTACCAGTTGATATAAGAGTTGAAATGCTGTCTACATTTACAGTGATAAGTTAAATACAGTTCAGTTAATCCGATCACACTTTCATTTCATTTAAGTATTCTGGATGTTCACATCGCATCCGTGATAAAACATGTTGTTGGCTGGGCAAAATACACCGCTATCGTGTTTACCGCGATATTCATGAAATATGGAACTGCAACAGCGAAAAAGAACAAAATTGATCTTGAAACAGATCTTTCTGTAGATTAAATCTTTTCATGTCTGCATTTTGCGATGACAATTGTACTCAAAGTTAACTTTGAATCCAGTATGTACTGAACTTGAAAGTCAGATTATTAAAAGCGAAGCAAATGAAAATGTATGTGAAATTGCGACAAAAATGATAATCTATAAATAGACTATAAATGAATGGTACTGTCTTTTATTTTAGCTCTTAACTTGATTCGGGAACCAGAGTCGCTGCGTGGCCGCTTACGACATTTACACACTAGACCAAATTGAGATCGGTTTAAAACGCGTTGGTGAATACGGATTAAATCTAAAACGTGGACTAGATATTAAGATTTAGATTTAGACAAATATCTAAATTGAAAAGTTTAGTGAATACGGGACGAGGCTTCTTCGTCTAATTACTGCGTAATATATCATAGCATGTAATTTTAAGGAACCAGACTACATTTACAAATTCAATAGAAGGGTTCTCTTTTTTACTGTCTAGAGTAGATACAGTATGAATTTCGCTAAATAAAAATGTACATACATTCAATTGATATACTGGCCTTTGTCTTTTGTTTTTAATTTGTAAAACTCACACATGTATATAGAGTGTAAAAGGGATGTTTTAAAAGTCATTACCTTAAAGTAATGTACTTAGAAAGGACAAAGAGAAATCAAGATATGTGGTCACGCTGGCAGGTCTAAATATTCTCCTTGACCGAAAATTAAAAGCATCCCTACAGGAAGCCGCCTCCTGGCGGCTTCCAATAATCTAATCCACTAACTACCATGCTTGTGACAAAACCAAGATGGTTAAATTAAATCTGGCAGAGAAAATGAGACGGTGCTCTGCAACAATCTTCATCGATCCATTCATGTAATTGCATATGCTTCTCTGTGAAGTTATTTCAAATTCGGGTTTGCAGTTTCAGAATAGATGAAACTATGTTAGTTGCCAAAGCATCTTAAATTGTCCGTGGATGCAAACATAACACGAATCAAAGCACTGAAAGTGCTGACGGCTTGGGGGCTGCAGGAAGGACGAAAAACTGTAGAGGACTTTCAGATAAGATGCTGAATATTATTCAGTTTCAGAAAATATATTTATTTCAAAAGATGAAGGACGATGCTCACTAACAATCTTTCTTTTTATTTAATTATTTATAGAATTATGTTCTCTTTCACAACACCGCATCGAGTATGGAGTTCGATCCCCGGCCGGGTCATACCAAAGACTTTAAAAATGGCAGTAATGGCTGCCCTGCTTGGCGCCCAGAGCTGCGGGGTTAGCATTACGACTGACTGGCTGGTGTCCGGAGAAATGGACCAGTGGTACAGGTAACTTACCAAGGAACCGCCGTGATATAACTGAACGATTGTTGATAAACGTTAAACACCAAAAACAATCAATCAATATTTCACAATGATGCATGGAGAACTGAAAACAAAACCAGGAACGCATGGCTACGTAAATTGATGGACATTTGAATAGCTAGAATAAAAGTGATAACTAGGTTATTTAACTCATCAAATCTGATACATTCCCAATGACACGTGACCCGCGTCAAGTAAAAAGTAGTCTTATGATGAACGAACAAAAACAAAATAGACTCCGCTGAACTTGTGCAGACCTACATACAGTACAGTCTCATCAGAGCAATCAGTGTTCGTCTACAATTAGATGACGGTCATGGTGGAGTGCTCTTGGGCAAGGCATATTTTCTAGCCTAGTACTGGTTTGTTTACCCAGGGATCATGAATAAGTGAACTGTCGCCGTGATATAACTGAAATAATGTTGAAAGCGGCGTAAAACCCCAATAAATAAATAAACAATTAGATGAAAAAAGTTTTAATACAATCTTAGCCCCAAAGTTATCACAATCATAAACTTTATATGACCTAGTTATTCATAGAGAAGCAACAATATCGTTTTTCGCACCACACGGTACAAATCGGTTCATGTACGTTGGGGGACCAAGCTTAAACGAAGTCGCATTGATTCACGCCACACGAAAACCAACCTTCGGAGATTTTACAATTAAATACCTTACATAGTCATAGTAGTCGTATTTTGGTCAAGAACGTTTATCAGAAAAGTTGCTTGGATGCTTGTCCGAGGAGATAGCGAACAGTGGAGCTCTTGATCAGACTGTATGGTGGTACATACTGATCTAGATCTTCGCTGCTCGCAAAGTTTCGAATGTCGTTTCTTCGCATGACGTGGCTCGTTTCCAGTACATAGTAATCGTTCGGCGCAATTTTCATTAACTCTTTCCCCGCCGAATTTCAGGAATCAGAAATATTCCATGTGTAAAATCGGGCGACCCCATTATTCATGTGATAACAGTTTTGGAATATTTTGGATAGCTAAGGCAAACACTGCCGATTTCAGGTGAGACAGCCCGTTACGAACTGACTCACCTGAATATGTATTGTTGACAAAAACGTCAGTATTGCCATTGGCGCTGAAAGAGTTTAGAACGACGTTATTATTAGGATATCGGTTTGTAATACACCTGAGACCAACTATTCACAGACTGGAATCCTAACAGATTTGTTTAATTGTTTCGTATAGTGCCGAACCCAGGTAGCCTAGACGCTAGCGACGCGGGTTTTCAATCCAGGAGTTGTGAGTTCGAATCCAACTCGGCTATCATTCTTTCTTTCAGAGGATTGACAAAGGCTAATGCAACTAGATTTATTCGTTTTCCACCAATGAGCTGCTTGAAAAAAAGCTGTTTTTGGTTGTTTGTTTGTTTGTTTCGTATAGTGGCGAGCCCCGGTTGACCAGTCGGTAGCGACGCAGGCTGTCAATCCAGGGGAGTGTGTGTTTGAATCCAGCTCGGCCAACATTCTTTCCGAGAATCGACCAATGCCAATGCGACTAGCGTCGTCCAACAATGGGATTTCTATATGGGAAATTAGACAATTGCTTGGAAAAGGCATGTACCAGCCAGGGGCGTAGCTTGGCAATAATTAATGTGTAGGCCGTCTCGTGAAAAAATCAACATTGTACACTCTGCGTAAAGTATCGATTCGGAACAGCCTAAGCATGCCACACTGGCGTACCCGGATATACACTTTTCGCATCATGTGGATGTTCTGTTTCAGGAATCACTACTCTATCTATCCCCCCTTAGACGGAATGTGTCGGCCGCATAAGTCTGCGCGGACAGCGCAGGCTGATCTGGTCGATACATTACGCAGTTGTGTATCGCCGCAGCTGCATTTTGGGGCATTTTTAGAAAAAATGTGTAGGCACGTGCCTACAGTGCCTAAAGGGAGCTACGCCCCCTGCCAGCACTTCTGGTCCATTTATCCTGACACATTCGAACCAGTCATAATGCTTACCCCACAGTTCTGAGCACCAATAAGGGAAAGCCATTAGTACAAAGGCTTTCTTAATGAGTACTTTAGCCCCGTTTTGACTTCCATATGAATGTTTAAAAGATTTTGAAAAATGGAAATGTGGAGTTCCGATTTCTAATTAGTGGATAAACCTGTAACAATTAACCGATAAGTTACCTATAACAATTAACCGTTTAATTACCTGATTTTGAACAATAGAAATCTGTAGTTCCGATCACCTATCAGTGAATTTACATGTATCAATCAGCCGTTAAGTTACCAGATTTCGAATAATGGAAATGTAACAATTAACCGTTATGTTACCTGTAACAATTAATCGTTAAGTTACCAGATTTCGAATAATGGAAATGTAACAATTAACCGTTAAGTTGCCAGATTTCGAATAATGGAAATGTAACAATTAACCGTTAAGTTACCTGATTTCGAATAATGGAAATGTGACAATTAACCGTTAAGTTACCTGATTCCGAATAATGGAAATGTAACAATTAACCGTTAAGTTACCTGATTTCGAATAATGGAAATGTAACAATTACCAATAAGTAACCTGATTTCGAATAATGGAAATGTAACAATTAACCGTTAAGTTAGCTGATTTCGAATAATGGAAATGTAACAATTAACCGTTAAGTTAGCTGATTTCGAATAATGGAAATGTAACAATTAACCGTTAAGTTACCTGATTTCGAATAATGGAAATGTAACAATTAACCGTTAAGTTACTTGATTTCGAATAATGGAAATGTAACAATTAACCGTTAAGTTACCTGATTTCGAATAATGGAAATGTAACAATTAACCGTTAAGTTACTTGATTCCGAATAATGGAAATGTAACAATTAACCGTTAAGTTACCTGATTTCGAATAATGGAAATGTAACAATTAACCGTTAAGTAACCTGATTTCGAATAATGGAAATGTAACCATTAACCGTTAAGTTACCAGATTTCGAATAATGGAAATGTAACAATTAACCGTTAAGTTACCTGATTTCGAATAATGGAAATGTAACAATTAACCGTTAAGTTACCTGATTTCGAATAATGGAAATGTAACAATTAACCGTTAAGTTACCTGATTTCGAATAATGGAAATGTAACAATTAACCGTTAAGTTACCTGATTCCGAATAATGGAAATGTAACAATTAACCGTTAAGTTAGCTGATTTCGAATAATGGAAATGTAACAATTAACCATTAAGTAACCTGATTTCGAATAATGGAAATGTAACAATTAACCGTTAAGTTACCAGATTTCGAATAATGGAAATGTAACAATTAGCCGTTAAGTTACCTGATTTCGAATAATGGAAATGTAACAATTAACCGTTAAGTTACCTGATTTCGAATAATGGAAATGTAACAATTAACCGTTAAGTTACCTGATTTCGAATAATGGAAATGTAACAATTAACCGTTAAGTTACCTAATTTCGAATAATTGAAATGTAACAATTAACCGTTAAGTTACCTGATTTCGAATAATGGAAATGTAACAATTAACCATTAATTTACCTTTAACAATTAATCGTTAAGTTACCTGATTCTGAACAATGGAAATGTGAAGTTTCGATTACTAATCAGTGGATTGACCTGCAACGTTAAGTTATCTGTCGTTCAGACAGTAAAGCAAGGACAGCTGTAGATGTGGGTGCATCATGACAACGGTCATGATATTCTCATTCAGTTGACGCGGCTTACAACACTAGAGCGGTTTATGTAGCGGTTTATGTATCGGTTTATGTATCGGTTTATGTAGAAGTTTATGTAGCGGTTTATGTATATATCGGTTTATGTATTGGTTTATGTATCGGTTTATGTAGAAGTTTATGTAGCGGTTTATGTATATATCGGTTTATGTATCGGTTTATGTAGCGGTTTATGTATATATCGGTTTATGTATTGGTTTATGTATCGGTTTATGTAGAAGTTTATGTAGCGGTTTATGTATATATCGGTTTATGTATTGGTTTATGTATCGGTTTAAGTATCGGTTTATGTATCGATTTATGTATCGGTTTATCACAAAGCGACTGAATTGGGCTTAACCCTTTCCCTCATATAGACGCTTTCTGACGCCTCTGCAGCAGACGGCTTTTTGAAAACATAGTGACAAAAGAAGAAATTGCTCAAAACGAGCTATTTCGCCTTTTGACACAATGTTTTCCACTTTTAGTCATAGGTTATCCATTCAATTATAGAGATTTTCTTTTTTTTGACAAAATAGGGTCAAAGTCGTCTGCTGCAGAATTGTCCTATGAGGGAAAGGGTTAACGCCGTTTACAAAGAAAATCCAGTCATATCGCGGCGTTCAGTATAACCTACTCATGTGTGTCATGGCTTCCTCACACCAGTTATCTACACAAAGATCTTTCTAAGCAAATGACTGCTTTTCCACATAATCTGTTAGCCCATTGGTGGAAGACGAATGACGATTCTCACAATGACTTTTGTCAAACGGCAGAAAGAATGTTAGGCGATCTGGGGTATCGAACTTACAATCCCTCATTTAAAAGCCCCCGACGCTACAAACTGAGCTACCGGTGCCACAAAGCGAGCAGTCCGTCGTTGTACCATTTCTAACCGGTTAATATCGTAAGTGCTTGTCGAGTAACAATAACCTAAACATCAGTGCAACAACGGCCATGCTTTTCTTTCCACATAATCTGTAAGCCCATTGGTGGAAGACGAATGACGATTCTCACAATGACTTTTGTCAAACGGCGGAAAGAATGTTGGGCGAGACAGAACTTATAACCCCTCGTTTGAAAGCCCGCGACGCTACCGACTGAGCTACAGGTGTCACAAAGCGAGCAGTCCGTCGTTGTAACGTTTCTAACCGTTTGATATCGTATGTGCTTGTCGAGTAAAAATAACCTGAATATCAGTGCAACGACGGCATTGATATTCTCATTTTCTCATTACCCGCAGCAAAGACGAACAAACGGGCAGTCAGTCTACTGCCTGATCTACAATGAGTGTGAAATGAGACCATTTTAATAACAACCTACCGATAATTATCAGAAACAGTTGCCTTGGTTACAGCGGTGTTGCTATTGATTCGCCAGGTAATATAACTCCCTATATAGAAATGTGTCCTCGTTACATAGTGTTGGAACCATAAAAGCCGTTAAACATTTTCCCGGACGCAGACGGCTTTTTGTCCCTTTACAGCAATCGTCATTTTGAAGAATTGATCATTGATTGGCCGTTTCAACAATTTGTCAGTCATATCACGGAGGCAAGTTCACCTACTCATGTGTTTCCTGGCTTTCCCATACCAGTTCTACACACAACATACTTTCCAAGCAACTGGCTGCTTCCCCCACATATAATGTTAGCCCATAATAGTTCGAAGACGAATGGCGTTTGTCACCGTGACTTTTGAAGTATTGTGAAATCATGTGAATGTGCTAAAAACGAGAAAATATTAGTTTTTTATCAAAAATCCAAAGCACATATGTTATCAAGTTATACCATTCTAAATTCCACATCAGTCGAGCATTCAATACTATTTAACGTTAGCTATTGAGACATGACACGCACACCAATATGTTATTACTTCTTAGTAATGTCATTGAGGAATCTGTTATCGTTAGAGAACGTTAGAATTGAATGAACGCTCCTATGGTAAACCGTTCAGTGGTGTTCTAAACTAAACCCAAATGTTAACAGCCAGAGGAAGGAATAACTACTCGGTGACGAATAAATAAAACAATTTTGAAAGGGAAGTCGTTCGGACGAACAACTTAGTCCTTCCCTACTTGTATTTCATGTATGTTTACAGGTTCATAAAATGACAGTACTCTGCAGGAAAATAGAAGAGGTGCATCAGCATCGTTAATAAAGGTTATATCACCGATAGCTATCATCTATGTCTTTGTTTATATGATGTTTTACGCCGTATTTAACACTTTTTCCGTTACTCTATTTGAGCCGTCCCACACTGTGGACTCTGCGTAAAGTGTCGACCCGGATCAGCCTAAGCATGCCGCGCAGGCTAACCCGGATATACTTTTTTCGCCTCCTGTGGATTTTCTGTTTTAGGAATCATTACTCTATACCTCTATCCCCCTAAGACGGAATGTGTCGGCCCTGATTAGCCTGAACGGACTGTGCAGGCTGATCTGAGTCGATACATTACGCAGAGTCCATAGTGTTGGTTTTCTCGTGGAACGTTTCATATCATCTATGTAGTTTTACGCCGCATTCAATACTTTTATCAGTTATATATAGCAAGGCGTTGCCTTAGTAAGTTACCAGTACCACACGTTCATTGTATATGCTGACACTAGCGAGTAATTCTGGAAAGTCATCACTACACTGGTTTAAGGTTCGAACCCGCGACCTTCCGCATCCGAAGCATCTATTGTTCAAGAAAACACAATTTTTAAAAAAAAAAAAAAAATCTTACTTTGACAGATGCTGGATTTGGTTTCCAAGTAGTTAGTCAACTCGTTTACTAAGGAATCCACGAGTCGTCTGCTTGTGTCTCCCGATCCGTCAGCGATCCAACCCATGTTTGGTTTACAAAATACGTAAGCGAATACATAACCTATCCAACATCTTGATCATTCACGTGACATTATCATTTAAACTATCATGTCCGCAGACAGAAATACGACGCATGCGCACTCATCGGATAGGTTTTAATTTCCTATAACTGAGAATTGTGTTTACCTGTGGAGTTGTATATAAGGCGTGGTCGAAAACAGATAACGTGGTGACACAGACAACAACACTCGTCGTTAAATAGAGAAGTTTAACCTTTTCCCACATACAACAAATATGCAGCAGAAGATATTTAAAATAACTAGACAAGAACATGAAACAACTCTGTATTTGAAAGTATAATTATTGAATAAAGTTGAAAACATTAAAGCAAAAGGAGAAATTGCTCGTTTTGAGCATTTTCTTTTTTTCTATCTCAATGCTTTCAAGAGTCGTCTGTGGTTTGTTTACCCAGGGATCATGAATAAGTGAACTGTCGCCGTGATATAACTGAAATAATGTTGAAAGCGGCGTAAAACCCCAATAAATAAATAAATTCAAGAGTCGACTGCTGCAGAGGCGTCAGAAGGTGTATTCATATGGGAACAGGTTATTAAAAAAATGCAATTACGTCAAAACAGCAGGCGTGGTGTTGTCAATTAGAGCCAGGAATGTTCGCCTGTGAACGGATAGTTTCCATGTTAAAGTCTTATTTGTTAGCGTTTCACACCGTTCAACTCTTTCAGCGCCAAAGGCAATAATGAGGTTTTTGCAAACAATACAGATTCAGGTGAGTAAGCTCGTGACGAGCTGTCTCACCTGAAATCAGCATTGTTTGCCTTTTATTAATAACAAATAGTCCAAAACCTTTTTTTAATTGAGAAATGGAGACGCTCGATTTTGAAAATGGAAGAGTCTACTTTAAACAATTCGGCGCTGAAGGAGTTAAAGTAGCATATCGGTTGCCTTGCCAGCATTGTCATTATTGGTGGTCTGAAATACATAGCATATGTAAAAGCCCCTTCTCACTTTCAGTCGCATTTTAGCGCATCTGTAGCAGACGACTTTTTAAAGACATTGCGGCAAAAGAGCACGATACAACCCACCTTCGGTTCTATACAATCGGAAAACTCGACAATCGCCACTTCTCTATCTGGTATTTATATATTGCTTATCATTTCTGTTTTATACCGAACGATTTGGTAAGCGACAATTTGATTGGCTGACGCAAAGGTCAATCTGAACCGACCTAAATTATGCGGTCGTCAGATAAAGCGAGCGAAGTAGTTCAGTTCTGGTTTAACCCTTTCTCAATTACAACAAATCTGCAGCAGAAGACACTGAAAACATCAAGGCGAAAACTTGGAAAATCCCCATAAATGAAGGTTTAATTATTGCAAAAAGTTGAAAACTTGCCAAGGGAGAAATTGCTCATCACGAGCAATTTCACATTTGGCCACAATATTTTCAAAAGTCGTCTGCTGCTATTGCATCAAAATACGTCTGCAGGTGGCAAAGGGTTAAATGAGATCGATGCTAACTATGCTCAAATTAGTTTATTTTAGATTATGTCCAAATGACGCAGAGTCCACAATGTTGGTTTTCTCGCGGGACGGCTCAAATATCTTTGATAGGAGAAGCCGGTTCTTATGGAAAGCTAAAAGTTGGCATTTTTTAACAGTGTAGGTTCAGATCAGTTTGACCATCTGCCCAGTCTTATCAGAATCTGCAAGAGTTGACATAAGTTTCTGACCAACCTATGTTAGTTATTTGTGAACAATATAGATATATATCAAACTGTGCTGATGTACGGGCTGATCTGGATATTCTTTATTCACATACAAAAGAAGTTGTACCTTTTCCCAAGAACGAGTCTCTTTTTGTATAGTTTTGCATGGGTTTCATGGCGTTTCTATGGTCGTGTTTTGGGGTGTAAAAGGGAAGCAATACAGATCGGCTTGTCGGGAAGAGAATTTAGTCTATGGAATTTCCGATGAATACATTTTTACTGAGGTCGGTTGTCTCCCATTGAATACCTCTCCTCTGACTGATTTGTAAACAAAGCATTGCATTTAGCTATATTGACACATTAAAAGTCTGTTTCAGAACAACATGCCTTTTCTGAATTTGAAGTAGAATTCAGTACAATATAAGCTAGACCTTTGATTCTTCATCATAGCTCAAAAAGGACAGGTCAACCTGTGACTTTGTTGAGATTCTGTGGTAGTTTTAAGAATGCATTTTAATTTGATATAGGCTTCCCTTTTTTAATTGGATTTTTGGAAAAGAACCATATCCATTAATGCTATAATGGTCGCTTAGGAAAACGAATTTCTTCTATCTGACCCAGTAATGCCCCAGTCATAGGTGCACGTTTTGGCCTCGCCGCTGTGCCCCGTTTCGGACACCCATGATTTGGAAATTACAGCCGCGTGCCACGATGTGCCACGTTGTTGCCGAGGCAAAGCCACGCTGTCGCCTCGTTGTATTCCCGTTGTGACACAATTTAAAGGTGACAATGAATATCAAAGTCGGGTTATGTCTCGCTGCCGCCATGCTATCGCCTCGTTGTCGCAACGTTGTTCCACGCCGTGTTTTGTTATGCCTCGCTGCCGCCACATTGCAGCCATGTTCAGTTAAAACGCGTCACGCATTGATCACCCTCTACTAAAGACTGGTGAAATTATACAAACCATTGACACGACATAGCGTATCATATATATACCACAACGTACCAAATCGTAGAACAACATAGCAGAAACGTAGCACAGCGTTGTACAACGTATAACACCGTAACACCACCAGACACTCCGCTATACATCATGGATATATGTAACGTAGGGGAGTCAACAACCGTCGGTGACCGACGATGACAACAACTTTTTTGTGTGTATTTTACGACCAAATTCGGCATTATTTTTCTTCGATTGTGTAAGTCATTTTTGGTGTTTCAGTATTGCCAATTGTTGGTGCGTTTGGACGAATGTTGTATAAAATGAAATAAGATAATATTTTTGGATTAAAATGTGTGTCCTTTCTTAGAACAACATTAGGGGAGATAAGACAGAGGCTGTATAGCAATCTTGCAATTCGTGTTTTAACTCTGCATTGTTAAATTGTTAATTATTATATCAAACATTTATTACTTGTTAAGCAATATATATTGACTAATCTACGTACAGCATGTAAATATTTATTATTGTCATATTTTCATGTATCTATTGTCTATGGCCAATGGCATTGCCGAATGCCTAATAAAATAGAGTTGAGTTCAGTTGAGTTGTTAATGTCTATAGCTTCTGTAAACATTCTTTGGTTGTGATACTTCGTCAAGGCTCAAAGGAATATGTCTTTTTGGGTTGTTATTGTTTGTTTTCATGTGTCGACACTAGGCCGCATTGCTATAGCAATTTGTCTAATCAGACCTTTTCCGATAATACCAGTATAAGAGTCAGCAATTAATACAATATATTAAAACAAATCAAAGCGATTAGGTGAAAATGCCATTAAATGTCAACAACTAATTGCGTGTCGATGACAGTAACATTCCGAAACATTTTACTAATTACCCAAGTGTACGATTAACATCGAGAGTCATGTCTATCAAAGGAAACCAGACATTCGATAAGTGGTAACCTAAATATGAATATTTATCTCTTTTCCCCACAATATCTCTCTTATCATCCAACCAAACCCTATGATGTGGGTACTCAAAAGAATCGTCTCATGGAGACGATTATTTTGAGTACCCACAACATAGGGTTCGAGGGCAAAATAAGGATTTTAGAAAGTAAAAAACTACCCTTATCTAGAGCTCTGAAATCCTCTAGAAAACGGATATGACACACAAAAAGCTGTACGAGAGTGTGATTTAGTCGTTAATTGCATTGAATAAAAGAAAATCCGTAGGTCAGTTTGCGTACGTACAGTTAACCGCTATATTTCATCTTAAACGGTAGACGGGAAAGTGAAAATTCCCAACATGACGGTTCCACATTTTCGTCCGTTGTTATCGTGTAGTGGGGCGACGTGTTTGTAACCGGTTTTTGCAATGTAACTACATGTACCAGTCTCGAAAAAAATCGACCAAAATACTTCGCTGTACGTATATTGGACCTGACCACACCGCATAACAGGTCGTCTTTCGAATTGACCATTTACACTTTTTGAAATTATCATGAGCGCGTGTGCGTTTGTTTAGTCCAAAGCTATATCAAGATACAACCAACGCTCATTTGAGAACATTTGGAGAAACCCACACAAGACTGCGTTAAGCTACAACTAGTCTCTCTATATTAATGTTCACTGATATACAAAAATAATAATGACGGCAATGTTTTCGTTTGAGAAAATGCAGACCGAATCCCCCCCCCCCCCCTACCCCTCCCCCCCCCCCCCCCCCCCCCCTCTCCCTCCTCCCCCTCCCCCTTTCCCCCTCCTCCCTCTCCTCCTCCTCCCACATACAAGACCGGTTTACTATAAATAGCCTCTCTATATGGTTTTATATAAAAAGATAGATATCAATATAGCATATGAACCATATAGAGAGACTATTTATAGTAACACGACACTGTTTGGGATTATTCAATGTTTTCCAAACAGATATAATTATAGTATATTGACCAGATAGTGAGACCATTTGTAGTAACACGGTCTTTTGTGGTGTTTTTTATAAATGTTTCTCAACGAAAATTTGGACGCCAGTGTAAACAATCGGATAACTCGACAATCACCGCTTCTCTATCACGTTTGTTTATATCTTCTTCTTTGCTGAAGTTGTTTACCCTTGCACTCGGCATTAATGCCATTTGACGAGCAGCTATCTTTGATATGGGTTATCTTACATGTTTTATACCGAACGATATTTTCAGTCACACTTCGTATATCCAGACGGGCACGCGCATCCGCGCAGTACGATTTGGCTCTGAACTATTCACCAATTAGACATAAAAGGTTTCAATAAACTTCTGTAAAGCAGTATGCTAATTTGAGTCCCTATATCATAGCTAGACGCGCAGGCAAGTGTGTTAACCATACATGTAGTTTTTACGTCAATGTTTGTTTTCGTAGAACTCTGATCAAATGTTGAATGTTCTTACGTACCGAGGAATGGTCACCACCCAGTCGATGGAATAATCCATTTGCTTTTAAAACAAATATCTAAGAAGCCTGATTTCAAAATATGAGCCGTTCCGTGAGAAAACCAACATTATGAACTCTGCAATATGTATCGACCCAGATCAGCTTTCGCAGTCCGTGCAAGCTAATCCGGGCCGACACATTCCGTCTCAGGGGGATAGAGGTATAGAGTAATGATTCCTCAGGAGGCAAAAAGTGTATGTCAGGGTAAGCCTGCGCGGCATGCTTAGGCTGATCCGGATCGATACTTTACAGTCTACAATGTTGGTTTTTTCGCGGGACACGGCTCATATATTCTCACAAATATCCTGAGATGAGCGTCTCCGCCATTTACATTAAACTAGTCTTGCTTCGCTTCGCCAAAAAACAGTCGGAGAGGGTTATTATTTGTGTTGTGTTTTAAGAAAGCTCCCTTTCCTGAAGAGATATTTCAAAAAAGGTTACGAAGAATCGTACTCCTATAATTCGCAATAAAAGCTTTTGGAGCTTCTTTACTAGATGCTCCTCTCCAAATGATGTTGTAACAATATAACTACGTATTAGACTGTTTTATGCCTCGACTTGTTCGGGCTTCTAATTGATTGTATCGTGATATTAATGTTACGCCTAAATGCCATGAAAAGCGGTCGGTGTCATGCTTACAAATGTCATTTCGAAATGTCGAGTGCTGAAGTATAAATGGTTCTCCAAACCGAATAAAAAACAATATATATAGTGGTCAGACCGATTCACTACTGATTCTCGCAGTGTTATATAGGAGAGAAATAATCATTCTTCTGTCTGAACATTAGTTTGATACGCAATGGCATCGCCTATCCAGTTAAACATTAGTTATCACCTAGATAGTAATTCAACGGACGCAAGTGTTGTAAAATATACGAACATGATATCAAATTACGAGAACTCGTCTTATAGAGGGAGTAAGCAAATAGTGATGATGGAATTCAAACCTGTAAATTACATCATAGGGGTAGCTGGTGTGCTTTTGAATGTGTTGATTCTAACAACTTTGCTTGGTCATAAAACATCGTTAAAGCTTCGATTAAAGCTGATTGCCAGTCTTTCTATGTCTGATGGGTTACAAGCGTGCCTCGGTACCATTTACCTTGACGTTTGCTTCTACAATATGTGGAACAATATAGGGATATGTGACCATTTTTTTGGACTTACAGAATCGTTCGGATTACGTTTGTGCAGATTTTTACTTGGGGACATTTGCATGATAGCGCAATATGCTGGGCTTATAACTATGTTTATGATCGCAATTGACCTTCTAAAGGCTGTAAACACGCCTCTTCATTATCAACAGTGGAGTACAAGTGGTCGTGGAAATGTGATCGTATTTCTAATTTGGTCTATTCCAGTTGCTGCGGTGTTAATAACAAGCAGCATCACCAAGTATTCGAAGATTGGAGATGAATATATGTTGTTCATATCCATTGAGAGCTTTTTTTTCTTTGTGTCTGGATTGAGTGTTATTGCTCTCGTTGTCATATATTGCGTTATCTTTTTCAAACTTCGACATCAGTTCAGAAGTTCACCAAGTCCACAATCACGCAACTTACGAAAGGCAGCGTGTACCACTCTGATGATTGTTGGGACATACATAATTTGCATGATGCCTTTCCTCTGGGCTTTAATACTACAAAACGTTGTTGAAATGGTTACTGCATCATATCTTTATATGTGGCATGTATTGCGTATTTTGTATCTACTTAACACTGTTCTTGACCCTATAATTTATGCGGTTCGCATTCCAGAGGTGAAACGTGGCATCAGACATCTTTTTAAAACGATTGGATGTATTCGATCCACAGCCACACGCAGTCTCAGTGGACAATCACAGTCTGGAGATACTAGGGTTTAACAGAAAACGCGTACAAGAAATCCGACGGTGACCGAGAAGCAAGCGCGGATGAAGAGACGCAGTCTGAAGTGACCAATGTTGATGTTGTTTATCAAGTACTAGATGTGCATCTATTGTTTTAACGTTAAAAGCAGTGCCTTCGTCTTTATTATAGCTGTTTCGATGTCAGTGTTTTCGTCTTTATTAAAGCTGTTTCGATGTCAATGTTTTCGTCTTTATTATAGCTGTTTCAATGACAATGTAAAAGGTCTGTTTTTACAACAACAAAAAAAATATAATTTGATTATTGATCTTTTTATATATTACATGAGTCGTTCCACGAGAAAACCAACATTGTCGACCCGGATTAGCCTAAGCATGCCGCACAGGCTAACCCAGACAGACATTTTTCTCCTACTGTGGATTTTCTGTTTCAGGAATAATTACTCTATACCTATATTGTCCTGAGACGGAATGTGTCGGCCCGGATTAGCCTGCGCGGACTGCGAAGGCTGATCTGGGTCGATATATTACGCAGAGTCCATAATGTTGGTTTTCACGTGGAACGGCTCACATGTGTGTTATTACAGTAGGATATGTCTGTCTACATGTGTGCTTGTCATTAAAGTATGTATTTATTCATATACCTTAATCTGGTGTTGTATGGTATAAATATTGAAAATGGTAGACTACCCTTATTTCTGTTCATTTTAGCTCCTATTCAAAGCAAACAAGCCCGGGGTAAACGGGGTAAAACGCCAAAAGAACAAACAGACAAACCAAATATATTAATCAGAAATAACACAAACACAATGAACATCATAATCACAAAACATCTGAAAATTTAAACAAACATAATAAGTATGTTATTATTTTAATCATATAAAGTGTTTTACTGACTTTCTTCCCTTTGGAAGACATAATATACAAAATAATAAGTATGCTTTCTTTCACTTTAATAAGCTACTGCTTATTGGATATAAAATGAAAACCCTGGCATGTTTAAAGCAAATTTGTGTTCAATATTACATCTTAGCTATAGAATGAAATCTTAAAGACCCGTCACACTTGTTCAGAATCAGCAGGAATTAAGCAGAACCGGCCGGAAAGAAAAACAAATTCGGGCCACATTCGGGAGGGAAAATCAAATTGGTCTAAATTCTTATAGATTGTAAAAACACCGTACGAATACTTAGAATGCACTCCGAACCCACCTCGAAGCTTGCACATTCTGGGTGTCTTAGCTCTTGAATGAATCCAGAATGTAGTTGGAACATAGTAGGAATATTAAGAATGCTGTTAGAATCGAGTCAAAATATTTAGAATGCACTTCAACTGCCGTACGAATGCGGTTGGATTGTTGCCCGAATACCTCCCAAACTCATGCGACTCCTAAATACCAACTAATAAAGTTCTAGCAGCTGGCCGCGTTGTTATACGAATGTATACAGAGGATTACCGTTTGAGTTCTCCTTCGAATGCGATCAAAATGTTTCGAATGCGATCAAAATGTTTCGAATGATGTCAGAATGCCGTAAGACTATTTAGAATGTAGTCAGAATGCAGTTAGAATACACTTCAAATGCTGTCCGATATTTCTCCACTACGAATGCACCTCAAGAATGTTAAGCACGAGCAAAACATTAGGACTGGCCAGAATCATAGACCAGATTATTTGGAGTGCACTCAAAATGTTGGCAGCAATTTAAGAATACACTTCGAATGTCTAGGAATATACCACGAATTTTTATTCCGACTACATTCCGGCTTATTCTGTCTCTAGTGTGACTAGGTCTTTACCTCTGACAATTCCTGTGACAGGTTTTTTTTATTTATTGGGAATTTTCTCCTTTCAACAATTTTTCAGTCATACGGCAAGATTACCTTTTCATGTGTTTCATGGCTTTTTCACACACGTACTGGAACGACTGACTGTTGTGGCAATTACTTTTGATAAACGTCAAAAAGAACGTTGGTAGGTAGAGATGCCAGCCCGCATCGCTACCGACTGAGTTACCGGGGCTCGGTTCCATTACAATACAACACAATCAAATTAAGGACACGTGATATTAATTAACCCTTATCCCGATGAATTTCAGGAACTTGAATCACCATATCCTTGTATATCGACAGGTTTTTTACATATTCTTGGTTATTTTGTGGGTTAATTAGTGACAAACAATATTTGACTGCACGTATGTGTAGACTGGTCTTGTTTTGCACCGTTCGCAAATCATATTCCAAGTCGCATGTAACTGGATTTGTGTTTTTTTAAAATCGCATTAAAGGGTTAAATATTATCTTATTTCACGATATCAAATTAATTGAGGATTTATTGTTTGGTTTTACTACGCTTTCAGCAAGTAAGCCGTTATACAACGAAGTTTCCTGCGCAAGTTACCAGTTCTACTGGTCCATTTATCCTGACACCAACCTGTCAAGCGTAGTGAAGTACGCAACCCTGAGTGTCAAGGAGCGCAGCCATTACTACCATGTGTTTAAGTCTTTGGTATTACTCGACCGGGGATCGAACCTGCGACCTCCCGCACGCTAGGCGGACGCTCTACAAATACACCACCGAGGCGGTCATGAATAGAGGCGACAATAAAAAGTATAAACTTAAAAAATGACATTCTGTCTTCTGATGTTCATATTGTGTCGGCTGCAGAGGCTTCAAACGTGTTATGTGTTTGGTTACAGCAAGAAAATAGAGAACAGACAGAGTCTTAACGGGCAAAAAAGATTCTAAAGAATGCTTAATATGTCGACCAGTTAAAATCTAAAGCTATAAAATGAACAATTCCTCATAACAGGCATTGATGACCCACACATGTTCAAACAGATTATATTTCATAAGTATCGGATATGTATTAACAAAAGAGCGCCGCGGAGCGAAGGCCAACGCTCGTCCGTCTTTTCATGAATTTCATGAGTCCAACAAGGGGCTTAACTGAATATTTATTAAAGCCAGAGTTATGTGACTTGGTATAGACATGCGTTTTGTTTCTAGGAACATGTGTACCAAGTTTCGTTTGAATATGTGTAACTGTGTGCAATTTATGAGGTAAGCTTAAAGTTATGTGACGACGACGCAGCCTCCAAGGTTATCACAATAGCCCGACTTTCTTTTGTTCGAAGAACAGACGGGCTAAACAAAAATGGGGTGATTTCATATTATCTTTAAATACCGATCACTCGGGTAGGTGCTATTATATTACAGGTTTTTACTTATACACTCTTGCGTACTCAGGACAACATGAATGGTTGTCGTCATTCATTTCTGTCGTTAACATTTCCCCCCCCCCCCCCCCCCCCCCCCCCCCCCCTCAGAATGCGTCTATAAGTGGGAAAGGGTTAAGGTATTTGCGACCACTGTAAATCCAGATTACATTGGGCCAGCTGAGCTGTTTGATAAAGATCTACACTTTCAATTATGGAGATTTTCTATAATTTTAAGTGTGTGAGTTTTAAAAGTAGTCTGTTGAAGATTTGATGTTTGTCAGAAAGGGCTTATTCTGTAAAGAACAAAAACGTTCTCATATCATAATAATTGAGCTGTGCCATGGACCCATCGGGAATCTGTAACCGTCAACAATCAGAATCCAGGTAGACCCGCGCACGCGCGTATTCTGATCTGGTCCCTCTCTATACGCCATTAAATGCCATTGTATTTCTGGTTGCTGGTTTTGGGAAAGTATGTTAACCGGACTGTCGCGTCAATTAGCTTAACCTGTTGACTGGGACCAATTGTGTGAAGGTTGTGCAACCAGTACAGAAAAAGGCAAGCCAGTACAGAGCAAGACAAGCCGGCGTACCAGCACCTTCTGACCAGGCTCTATACTGCTGGCTGCTCAGCTTAACATTTCTGTCTTTATAGTCCTCAAGTTTGCTATGTTCTCTGCCGAGTGAAAAGATTGACAATTCCATTTAAAAGATTGTAGCAGACAATACTATCCATAAAAACCAAAACTAGAACCTCTAGACATGAGTCAAGTGTGGAAGACAGTGGTGCAGAGGTAGAGCGTCGGCCTCTCGTATCAAAGGTCCCTGGTTCGAGTCCCGTGATGAGCGGGTCCTGACTTTGGGATTTTTCCACACAAACGGCGCGAGTACTGGTTAAGTCTCCAGGAAGCAGACATCGAGAGTGATTAATCTAAGCCAAAGGCTTGTTTCGCAATCGATGTAAAATAAATAAGTTTAAACTAACTAGTCAAGTTTCAGAAGAATTACCAAATGATTTCGTGGATAAATATGGCCATGTTATATGTCTATCGATCTCCGCACAGTTTAGTCCGCGTCTTCCATCGTCATCTATGCTAACAAGCATCCTGGAACCATCACGTTTAAATGGTGTTTTCAGCATTTTTCCCCAGTTATATCACGGCATTTCTAGGGCAAGTTACCAGAATCATGCTTCCAGCAAATCAGTCGTAATGTTAACCTCACACTCCCGAATGCCAAGAGGGGTTATCCATTACTACAAAACAGTGTTGAAGTCCTTCGTATAACCCGACCGCGGTCGAACACCCGAGACAGACGATATACCACTACACAACCCAGGCGAAATCGTTTAACGACAAAAACACGAACCATTTAAGTGTGAAACTTTATCGCAATTACTATTAAAAACATAAGGTCATAGGACTCATAGGCACGCTATTAAAAAAAATGAACTCCATTTATTAGCATGTGTTCGTAAACCGCTCGTGTGTTGATAAAACCCTTGTGACCAGTGTTTAGGATATATATTTTTCTACATGCTGGCATAGCCCTTTTTTCGATAGCGTGCCAGGAAAGTATATGAATGTTGTAGCGAAGTTTGCATTTAAAGGGGGATAATCACATGAATGTTGTAGTTTCGAAGCTATTGTAATTATTTCCCTTAGAAAACAATTCCCACCTGCAGACGCAATTTGATGCGTCTTGTTGTAAAATTAAATAAAGATTCTTTATTAATAGTTCCTCAATGTGTCACATTGTGTTCTACTCCATTCAATACTTATAACCTCATAATTGAGCCGTCCAGCGAGAAAACCAACAGTGTGGAATCTGCGTAAAGTATCGACCCGCATCTGCCTAAGCATGCCGCGCAGGCTTACCCGGACAGACACTTTTCGCCTCCTGTGGGTTTTCTGTTTCAGGAATCAATACTCTATACCTCATTTCCCTTGAGACGGAATGTGTCGGCCAAGTTAGCCTGCGCGGACTGCGCAGGCTGATATTGGTCGATACATTACGTTGGATTTCTCGTGGAACGGCTCATATGAATGTTGTAGCAAAGTTTGCATTTAAAGGGGGATAATCACATGAATGTTGTAGTTTCGAAGCTATTGTAATTATTTCCCTTAGAAAAAAGTCCAACTTGCAAACGCAATTTATCTTGTCGTTAAAGGAAAGAAATGGTCTTAATTAACAATTCCTCAATTTGTCACATTGTTTTCTACTCCATTCAACACTTATAGCCTCATAATTCAAATGGCGGAGACGCTCATCTCAGGATATTTGTGAGAACATATGAGCCGTGTCCCGCGAGAAAACCAACATTGCGTAAAGTATTGACCCGGATCAGCATAAGCATGCCGCGCAGGCTAACCCGCACAGACACTTTTTGCCTCATGTGAATTTTCCGTTTCAGTAATCATTACTCCATACCTCTAGCTCCCAGAGACGGAATGTGTCGTCCCGGACTAGCCTGTGCGGATTGCGCTAGCTGATCTGGGTCGATACATTACGCAGAGACAAATAATGTTACTTTTCTCGCGAGACGGCTCATATATATTATACAATGACAATTTACATAGGTTTATCTAGATGTTTTAAAACTCGTCTTCTGCAGATCTATCGTTTGTTTGTTCGATTGGGGTTTAAAGCCGCTTTCAACATTATTTCAGTTATATCACGACGACAGTTCACTTATTCATGATCCCTGGGTAAACAAGCAGATTTGTCGTAAGAGGGAAACGATTAAAAGGACGATTTTCGAATTTACTTGTTTTTAAAAAGACATTAAAGTTTTAGATAAAATTCGATTTTGCTTGCATTATCAAAGTTAGAAAAAAAACAGTGAGGGACAATCGGACGTTAGCTGTCAACGGTATCATAACACAATGGGAAGAGGAGCACACGCACATTTAGATACTTCTTCCCCGTGATATAACCGAAAACATTGTTGAAAGCGGCGTCAAACACCAAACCATCAATTTCTTTTTCTTTTTTATCTTTAACAATAAAATGGGTTAACTCTAACATTGACAGCATGCGTCGTTCACACGGTTTAACAATGTTTAATTATATATTAATATCGGATAATCTAAACAATCTTAATTGTCTTGACTTCTTTTGAAGCTAGTCGCGAAAGAAGCAAATCCTGCGAGTACGTAACTTATATCGGGTAAAGGGTGGATACCAATGTTGACTGATTCATGACGCGGTTAACCTTGATATATTCGGGCTTGGTGTGAAACGGTTGTAACTAAAATCAGTATTTTTTTTACCAAGGTTAATCACCTCGCCATGAAGTCTTTATAAGAGTTAAATCATTTTTTCTTGGTAAACAATGGAAATTTAGGTGAATTTTGCTCATTCTGAGCAATGGCACCTAAATTTGCATTGTTTACAAAGGGGTAAAAAAAAACAGGGTTTCCAAAATAGGTTTTTAGTTACAACCGTTTCAAGCCAATCCCTCGATATTACAACAATTCTGCAGACGACATTGAAAACCTATTGACAAAAACTTGAATAATCTCAAAAAATATTAAATAAAGTTGAAAACATTGCGGCCAAAGGAGAAATTGCACATTATGAGCATTTCCTCCTTTTGTCACAACGTTTTACAAAGCCGCCTGCTGTAATTGCGTCTAAATGCGTCTACAGGTGGGAAAGAGTTAAGCTCAGCTCGAACGGATCAAGCATGCAGTGAATTCAGTACTCATTGTAAAAGCGTGAATTTTAATCATATATGATAACATTTACTGGGTTTTAGGAGACAGAAAATCGGAAAGGGATAAGTTGTTGTTTACACACCTAAGATCATCATCAAAGATACTTCGAAATATATTTATTTTTTGTATATGTTTTGTGAATTGTTAAATAACTGAAGGTATACTTAATGAAAAAGAAATTAAAGTCTTATTGCAAAAGGAGTGATGAACATAATAACATTTTTGCTTCGAAATATATTTTTGTATATGTTTTGTGAATTGTGAATAGATGACCAGAAACATAGGTATGAAAACAAATTATTTTACTATTTAGATACTATTTACTTCTTCTGTGTATAAGATAAAAACAAGTTTGCATCAAACAACCTTGAAAACATCTGGACCAAAATATAGAAAAGTTAAATAATTGAAGGTATAGTTAATGAAAAAAGAGATTAACGTCTTAATGCAAAAGGAGTGATGAACATAATACAAATGTTGCTCTTTTTGTCATGATGTTTTAAAAGGTGTATTACTGCTTATAATCGCGAAAAGAACTTGTTGTCAATAGTTAAATCCCTTCACTGTGATTTCACATTTATGAACTTATTATGTATATGTATCTTTGTTTAATGGGTCGTGAGCTTGAATAACGAAATAAAAACATTGTATTGTATTGCACTATCCTCACATCAATCTTCAAAAATAAATTATTACTTGACAATATAAATGGTTGATTTATTGAACGGGGTTTTACGCCGTTTTCAATAATTGTTCGGTGAACCGGGTTTTGTTTCCCGTTCGGGTTATACACAATACTTTGTAAAACATTTTGTAATGTCTTCCTTCCCTTTTAGAAACATTGTGACAGAGGAAGAAATCGCTCATGATAAGCAGTTTCTCCTTTTGTCTCAGTGTTTTCGACACTATTCAATAATTAAACTTTCATTAATAGAGAAAATTTAACAGTTTGACAGTTTGTCAAAGTCGTCTAATGCAGAAAGTTTGCTGTATGGAAAGGGCTAATCGGGTTCGAATCCCGGCTCGGTCATTCAGGGTTTCCAATGATTGACAAAAGGTCATTGAGAAGAGCGTCATTCGTCTCCCACCTATGAACTTTAAGGTCTATGTTGAAAGGTAGCTAGTTGCCAGAGATGAATGGTGTATGGTGTACATGGGTCAGAAAAACAGAAGACATGCGTTAGGTGGGTGAACTGGTCGCCGTTTTATAACTAAGATAACGTTAAAATCTGCGTTAAACTCCAAGCAAACAAATGCTACATAAACCAAATCCTTAGCGGACGACTTTTGAAAATATCAAGCAGAGGTCCAGATAAGGAGGGGTATTCAGCTCTTTTTCCCACAATTTCTCTCTTATTTTTAAAAGCAAACCCTATGTTGTGGGTACTCAAAAGAATCGTCTCACTGAGGGTCAACTAAGGATGTTACAACATGCAAAACGTCCCTTATCTAGAGCACTGATCAAGGAAAAAAATGTAAAACTGTCTATAAAAGAAATAGTATCTTTTTTTTAAAATAGAAGTTGAAGACATTGTGGCAAAAGAGAAAAAATGCTCATTATAAGTAATTTCTCCTTTTGCTAATATGTTTCCATAAGTCGTCTGCTACATATGCGTCGAAACGTGTCTGCATGTGGGAAAGGATTAATGAAATAACTGTTTTATATAACAGTTATAACAAAGGGATGTTGACCGAAGAAGATATGCGATTTCTAACTAATATTTTCAAAAATATCATTAAAATAAAAAATAAAAAATTATTATTATTATCTATTTATCTATATAAATGAATAAATAAATGCAATATTTTTAATTAATTCATAGCTGAAACATTCGATACAATAAAATAATAATTGATTGATTTATTTATTGGGGTTTAACGCCATTTTTAACAATTTCTCAGCTAAATAGCGGCGGCCAGTTCACCTACTCATGCATTTCCTGGTTTTCTCACACCAATACTCCACACAACAATCTTCCCAAGCAACTGGCTGCTTTTCCACATAAACTTAGCCCATTGGTGGAAGACGAATGACGCATGTCGCATTGACGTTTGTCAATCGTCGGAAAGAAAGTTGGCCGAGCCGGGATTCGAACTCACAACCCCTGGATTGACAGCCCAAATAAAATAATAAAATTAGGCTAGTAATAGAGAGCATCTAAATATAGAAAAAAACATATATAACACTACGCTCGCACATCACAGTATATAGGTCATATATAGTGGGTGGGGATATTTTGTTGTATTGGTAAATACATATTGTACAGTCTATCTGGATAACCATAGAGAAATGGTACGTTCGTAAATGTCCCCATAAGTCATTGGAAGTGTTCGTGTTACTAGTCATAAACGAAACGTGACATCAATGGTGTAAACCTACGGAATGTAACATCTTCTTCCTTTGATTGGTATAGAGTTGAACTATCTCTAGATCAGGTTGTCCGATTTTTTATTTGGGATTTGTGCCGGTTTCAACATAATTCCAGTTATATCACGGCGACAGTCCATTTATTTGTGAACCCTTGGTAAACAAACCAGTTCTAGACTAGGAAATGTGCCTTGCCCAAGGGCACTCCACCATGACCGTCGTGACCGGATATCGATCCCGGGACGCTCGATTCCAAAGTACTACAAGTTTACAAGTTTATTTTACACCCAGCACATACATAATAATGTGACAAGAGGTACATTAAATAACATAATATAAACAAAAAGAAAGAGAGAGAGACATAGAGAGACAGAGAGAGATAGACAGAGAGAGAGAGACAGAGACAGAGATAGACAGTGAGCGAGACAGGGAGGGAGAGAGAGAGAGAGAGAGAGAGAGAGAGAGAGAGAGAGAGAGAGAGAGAGAGAGAGAGAGAGAGAGAGAGAGAGAGAGAGAGAGAGAGAGAGAGAGAGAGAGAGAGAGAGAGAGAGAGAGAGAGGGGAGAGAGAGACAGAGACAGAGACAGAGAGAGAGAGAGAGAGAGATATATATATATATTTATGATAGCTGAACGAGTTTTGAAAACACTTTGGTAAGAGGTGACAGTGATTATCATGAACATTTCATCCTTACCTATTTTAAGAAAGTGTCCTTCTCGATATAAGAAATTCTCCTATAAAGTGTTAATATGTGAATTAGTTTCACCAGTCGTCTGTTGTCGTCTCATTTTGCTAATTTTCAGTTTTAAGTTAAGATTATGTAGGTGCAAAACGTGAACCAATGTGTTGTCGTCTCACTTTGCCAACTTTTCAGTTTTAATATAAGATTGTGTAGGTGCAAAAAGTGAACCAATGTGTTGTCGTCTCATTTTGCCAATTAAAATTATGTAGGTGCAAAACGTGAACCAATGTGTTGTCGTCTCTTTTTGCCAACTTTCAGTTTTTTAAGATAAGATTAGGTGAGTGAAAAAGAGATGGCAGAAATTGTTTTAAAAATAATTTGCAAAGTGAAAATGAAGCTTTAATGTGCCCGTCATGCTGTGAGTTAAAAGGGTATATGGGCCACAGGTGAAGGGTATATAGGCCACAGGTCAATCTTCTTCTCCGATATTAAACGTACACCTTTAAGTCACGGAACGGTACGTTCAAATACCCCCGGAGATCAAAAGATACTTGATCTCATATACACTCATACCTTCATAATCTTTAAAACAATTTCTGATTTATAAGCCAACATATACATAGTTCTATTTTGAGTAAGACCGCGAAAACTAAATAATAAAAGTAAGAAACCGGAGACATCGTACTGACTTAAATAATACAAAGGAACAACTTAACTTCGTAGAATTATGTTTGCAACATTTTACAATGTTTTGTTATCCTTATTTTCGTTGCAGAATCGTTTCTAACATTGAAAACTGAAAGACAGAACAGCTTTACCGTGACAAAAAAAAAAAGAACAATAACGCATATTAAGGTTATCATAAAGTGCGAGTAAAAAACCGAGGGCTTGGCGTGAAACGGTTGTAACTAAAAACCTATCTTGAAAACCCTGGTTTAGGGGCAATTTTGACCCCTTTGTAAACAATGCAAATTTATGTGCCATTGCTCAGAACGAGCAATGGCACCTAAATTTCCATTGTTTACCAAGAAAAATGATTTAACGCTTATAAAGACTTTATGGCGAGGTGACTAACCTTGTTAACAAAATACAAATTTGAGTTACAACCGTTTCACGCCAAGCCCTCGAACTGTACTACGATGCGTCTGACGTGACATACTAAACCTTCGTATTAACGTTACGACCATATTACTTTGAGGAGAAACTGATATTTACTACATCTGGGAAAGACAGGAGAAACTGATATTTACTACATCTGGGAAAGACATTACCGTGATAGTGGACAATAGTGAAACAAGTGTAGTTTTGTTTAATATTAGCGTATAGCTCGCATATTAACAAAATGGTTGAATTCATTCTGTACGTTCTACTAACATTGTTTGTCATTTTGTTTTTCCGTACGTTTCGACGAAAAGAGAGGAAAGGAAAAATCATTCCAGGACCGAAAGGACTACCTTTTCTCAGGAAGGCATTAGACATAGCACCTGAAACAATTCATGATTTGTTCAGTCAATACGCACGCGAATACGGAGACATAGTTCAGATAAAAATTGCCAGTGATACACTCGTGATTCTGAACAAAGTTGAACTTCTCCGCAAAGCTTTCAAGGAGGAACCCTACAAACAGTTCTTAAACGACAGACCAGAGTACTATTACGGACGAACATTCATCAATGGATCCAAAAGCCTTGGATTCACAACCAGTGCTTTCGGTGGACCACACAGCGCGATGCGTAAAGGCTTTACGAAGGCGTTTCATGTTTACGGCGATGGCATTGAAGTGTTTGAAGAAAACATTCTACGAGAGATAAAAGCATTAACTGAACGAATGGATCAAATGGAGGGCCAGGACATAGAAATACTTGGCCTCTTAAAACGATCCATTGC
Organism: Serripes groenlandicus; assembly: GCA_031761405.1. NCBI lineage: Eukaryota > Metazoa > Mollusca > Bivalvia > Cardiida > Cardiidae > Serripes > Serripes groenlandicus. The sequence continues at coordinate 81,663,514 of JASEVX010000007.1, forward strand.
TGGTGTCTTAACATACCTGGTAATTGTTGTCATATTTCATTAGCTCAAGTATCCCGGTAACACCTGTAATAACATAACATAACATAACATAACATACAGTTTATTAGTATTAGATTTACAAAATGTGTAACCATAAACAAATACAAATTTGAAGTCATTGTGAAGACAGGTTACGCACATACATGTATACAATTTTCAAGAAGAACATAATATGATGTTAACTAGTATATTTGCGTTAATAATCGTACAATGTATATTCAACTCATATATTCATGTAATGTATACGAATTATATATTTATTTTAATAATATATAAACTTTTTGTTTACCCTCTCGATTCAAATGCTTTATGTAAATATTTTCCTATATTGTTTAGTGTTTTAACTGATGTAGAGGACATTAAAGAAATGAATTTATTAATATTTGGCCATTTGCAATAATAGCTTTTAAAGTATTGTTTTCTTAAGCGACACGTCCATTTCCTAATTGACGTAATAGCTTTTCTATTAGCTATCAATAAGCTATTATTTAACACTTTCCCTCATACGACAATTCTGCAGCAGACGACTTTAAACATATTTTGTCAAAAAATAGAAAATCTCCATAATTGAATGGATAACCTATGACAAAAAGTGGAAAACATTGTGGCAAAAGGAGAAATTGCACGTTTTGTGCAATTTCTTCTTTGGTCACTATGTTTTCAAAAAGCCGTCTGCTGCAGAGGCGTCAGAAAGCGTCTATATGAGGGAAAGGGTTAAAAAAACCATTTTGTCATTATTTTGTTTTAAATGACCTCTAAAAAGATAAAAATGCATACTTTTATCGTTAAGATTTTGGTCGTTACCACTCTCCAGTGGTCTTAATGATATGTGTACGACCCTCGGGCGAAAAGTGTAAATCCTGATCTATCTATTTAGGCAATCGAATATCCCATATAAACCTTCTCGAGAATAGGAATCCGCTGAGGTCGAGTGGTTAGCGTCGGGAATTTCGAAACCGGGTGTCCCAGGTTCGATCCCCAGTCGCAGCACTACGGTCATGGTGGAGTGCCCTTGGGCAAAGCACATTTTCTAGCCTAGTACTGGTTTGTTTACCCAGGGATCATGAATAAGTGAACTATCGCCGTGATATAACTGAAATAAATGTTGAAAGCGGCGTAAAACCCCAATAAATAAATAAATAAAATTAACATCTAGGTCAAAACCCACGTTAGTCAGCCATCGCCGAAAAACATTTTGTCATTATTTTGTTTTAAATGACCTCTAAAAAGATAAAAATGCATACTAGTATCGTAAGGATTTTGGTCGTTATCACTCTCCAGTGGTCTTAATGATATGTGTATGACACTCATGCGAATAATGTAAACCCTGATCAGACTGGACTGCGGTGTTTTGGTCTAGTTAGGCACTCGAATATCCCATATAAACCCTCTCGAGAATAGGAATCCGCTGAGGTCGAGTGGTTAGCGTTGGGGGTTTCGAAACCTGGTATCCCGGGTTCGATCCCCAGTCGCGGCACTACGGTCATGGGGTGGAGTGCCCCTTGGACAAAGCACATTTTCTAGCCTAGTACTGGTTTGTTTACCCAGGGATCATGAATAAGTGAACTGTCGCCGTGATATAACTGAAAAAAATGTTGAAAGCGGCGTAAAACCCCAATAAATAAATAAACAAATTCTCGAGAATAACCGAAAATAGGCCCCTGGAATAATTACGCCTTAATACAATTAATTCGTGCTTTTCGGATATTATCCCACGTCAAAAGGGACACTTATATTATCCCACGACAAAAGGGACACTTATATTATCCCACATCAAAAGGGACACTTATATTATCCCACGTCAAAAGGGACACTTATATTATCCCACGTCAAAAGGGACACTTGTATTATCCCACGTCATAAGGGACAATTATATTATCCCACGACAAAAGGGACACTTATATTATCCGAAATCAAAAGTGACACTTATATTATCCCACGTCAAAAGGGACACTTATATTATCCCACGTCAAAAGGGACACTTATATTATCCCACGTCAAAAGGGACACTTATATTATCCCACGTCAAAAGGGACACTTATTTTATCCCACGACAAAAGGGATACTTATATTATCCCATGTCAAAAGGGACACTTATATTATCCCACGTCAAAAGGGACACTTATATTATCCCACGTCAAAAGGGACACTTATATTATCCCACGTCAAAAGGGACACTTATATTATCCAAATCGCATAGCCGAAACCGGATTGAGTTTTCCATGAGCAATGTCTTAATCTAGTTTTCAAGTGCAGCCTATGAGTTTCTATTGCAAGTAAACCTATAACGCCATGTTTTCGTGTCCTTTTCGTTTTAGCTTTGTGGGCAGAATATGACTGAGGAAGACTTTGAGATCATATGGGGGTTAAACACCTGTAATGAGGCATTGTTGAATCTCCACAATAACGCTATCCTTAACACGTTCCCATTCCTCGTTCGGATACCCGGTTACTACAAAACTATACACGATAGATGTCATGCAGCGAAGGAAAGAGTTCTCAAGAGATATTTTTGGCAGATAAAGGTATACAATACAATACAATACAATAGTTTATTTGCGTAATTAGGCCTCCGGCCCACAATACATACATATTATATTACATTCAATGTACAATGTAGTAATGTGCACAATCAAATTTCTTCAAAAAGCTTTGAAACATAAATGGCTATATTTTTAATAACTAATGGATTTTCATTTTGCAGAAGACAATAAAAATTCTGTAAGCTTGGTAACGCATTAAACCACGTATTTAGATACAAATCTCTAATAATCTTAAACTTTTCACAAACAAAGAAGGCATGAAACTCATCCTCGATAACTAAGGCATCTTTTTGCATAAAGCAATATAAACAAATTCGATACAATACATAGTTCCCATAACTAAAGTATTTTCCTCCGCTGGCAGCCATTTTTATGTGCAAATGTACTCTATGTTAAATAGAGAAATATCAAAGATAATTAAATTAAACAATTGCATGTGCAAAATTAATTAAATCAAGAAGTTGATATAATCAGATCACAAAAAGGCATCAACAAAGTATGGTTGTCAAACTCAAATTCCTTGGTGTTTTCCTTATAATCACATTTCTTTAAATATACTCAATTAATGCTCATCATATTTGCCTACCAAAATGGCCGACTAGGGAGATAACTATTGTAGTTATGGAAACTATATATTCGTTTATGCACCCGAAGAGTGCAGTATAGAAACCACCATTACAATTATATTAAACATTAATTTCATATCTTACAGACCATTTTATATCTCAAGTCTAGCGGAATGAAATACCAAATGAACTCAATTCAGAACTACAAATAAATCGATTGTGGGATTGTGCGGATAAATTTATATAATACCGGGGCGCAAATGAGTCGCTTACCACTAAGGCTGTTTTTCAAAGGGTCGTGAGTTCGAACCATATATAGGGAACTGATTATTTCAATCAGTCATCTTCCACTAATGGGCTACATTAGTGTATATATGAAAAGGTTACCTGGGACCAATGTCATGTGGAGTATTGGTTGGAGAAAGCCAGGGAGCGTATGGTAAGGTAAACCTGAAATAATGGTGTAAACGACGTAAAAGGTGCTGATCTCTAGATTATAGATAGTATAGTCAACGTTTTAAAACTGTCCAAAAGTTGTCTTGAAATATTATAATCATAATTCTGGGACAAAATTAGAATAATAATTTCACTTTCCAGTACAATAAACATCTAAATATTGATCATTTATGCTTCATTTTTACTGGGTAAACATACCCAGTAAGCCAAATTTAGTGCATTTTCATGACTTTCAATTGATTGTTGTCAAACAAATACTGCCAAAATAGTTTTGAACTATTATTATTTACTGTGTTGTCACTATTAGAAATATTTGCAGAAATGTCAACATTTCATAACGTTGATCTCCATTTGGAGTTCAGGACCTTTAAACTGGAATCAATCGTCATTATTCAAATGTAAACAGGAGAGCCACCAACCTAATGAAGTTCGGGGTATGGTTGATTTTTTCCTGGATGAACAACGCCGTGAGACAGAGAGTGGCGGAGATGTTGTATGGACAGACGAGCATATCATCGGGAATGTCCTGGACATCTTTGCTGCAGGTGGGAGTTTAATGTTCCTCGTTCACATTACACGAAAATTAATCCTGCGACAAGGAAGGATTTAAGTTCAGCCTGCGCTTACGCAGAGTCTGATCTAGTGCATCCCTGATTGCCATCTTCTTCCGAAAATTGTTACGGCCCAAAAACAGATTTTTAGTTTTATCAATTAGGTTAATTAATACCTCTGCGATGGTTGGTTTTTCGTGTGACGTGGTCTTATTTATTATTAAGCTTAAAAATCTTGGGATCGCTATCAGTCGGTCCAATCGAATAGTCTTGTCGTTTCCTACATAAGACTATCCACGTCAACTGAAAACCGGCGCTTGTGACTTGCAACCAGCCAGGATACATGTCACCCTGTGCTTCTGTGCAATGTGATATAACTGAACTACTTTTGAAACAACGTAAACCCCCAAATAAAACGATACGCATTCTGCCAAAAGGAATCCGCAGTGGTCACGTGTTAATAGAGGAGGATTCGGAACCGTGTTCTACCTCTGCTCGCGGCGGTCATGGTAGACTGCCCTTGTGTAATGCACATTTCCTAGTCTAGTGCTGATTTGTTTACCCTTGAATCATGCATAAGTGAACTGTCTACGTGATATAACTGAAACATTGTAAAAAAAAAAAAATCCATCAATAGCCTTCGTCTTTACCTTATGCGCTATCGCGGTTCGACACCCTCTTAGTAGTAAAACACAGAGGGTCTAAACTATTTATGTAAGTGTTCGGTAAACGTTACTCTTCGCGGACAATTAAGGCACTAGGAGTCGTTATTGGTGCATGGGCATTTTGGTGTTACGGTGCATCAGTCATCTGTTCTGATGCATTATTAATAGAGCTATGTTTTATGGTAACCGAACTTTTGAGTTTTTTAAATGAATTGCGATAATACTGCTTGTTTATGTAGTCGATCCTTCTCCAGAGACATATTGGATGTGTGTACCACGAAAGTGCTAACAGGGTATATCTTGATCAGAATGATAATGTTATTGGGTTCAACCCCTGGCTCAGTCAGTCATTATTACCGAATGTTGTCAAAAAATAGTGGTTCACCAAACTAGTTTTCCACCAAATGAGCAAAACAACCTATGAGGCAGTTGACTGTGAAGAATGTTGTGGTCTACGGGTGGTGTTGGAAAGTCTGCGAACATACGGTTAGGTGAACTTGACCCCGTAATATAACTGACAAATTGTTGTAAACGTTGTTTAATTTAAATAAATAAATTAATAAATAAATCATTCACTCACTGCTTAGATTCTTTAAGATCAATATGCCAAAATGGCGATGCTTTTATGCGAATCAAATGTGATCCGAAATTATTTGTTTCATTCTGGATTTCTGCTTTGTAACGTTGTCACAGATGTAATTATATTCTATCATTACAGGAACTCTGACTACATTGTCTGCAATGACAAGCACCATTCTTTGTCTAATGCACCACCCTAAGTATCAAACACGAGTCCATGAAGAGCTAGACGGGGTGTTAGGTCATGACCGACCACCCGTATTAAACGACCGGCCGCATTGTCCGTATTTAGAAGCAACCATAATGGAAACGACAAGCAACATTCCACCTTTACCTTTGCTGCAGATCCATACCAGCAAAGAAGATCTTGCTTTCGAAGGATATCACCTACCTGCTAACAGTATGGTCAGTTATTTGTTTAGATATTTCCCTCCTAAAGATGCCATTGAACACTTTAGCAGCAAATAAGTTTCCCCACAATGTTTTCAACTCAAATCAGAGTCGTTTAGTTTTTTAGGTCTTATTTTTTTTCTTCGTACTATTGTCTTTGTTTTTAAACCGATCTTTATTTAACTAATTTCAGTTAAACGTAGTAATAAGAAAAACAAAATAATCTTTTCTAAAAAAGCAACCCTACTCATTGGCGTCCGCTTCGTGATCTGCATACCAGAGCTCCATACCAGGACGGATCAGTCCAAAGACGTTTAACCTTTTTCACTTGCAGACGATGTTGACGCTTCTGCAGCAGAGGTCTTTTGAAAACATTGTGGCATATTCATTGCTCATAGTGAGCAATCTTTCATTTGGCATAATGGTTTCGATTCTATTCTATCATTATATTTTCATTGTTAGAAATGTTCAATATAAAGTTTCTGCATATATGGTTTTAAAATCGTCCACTGTAGATTTGTTGTATGTGAGAAGGGGTTGAAAACGGAAGGGGAGACATTTCTAGCGCTATTCAAACACAACAGTGGTTACAGCAAATAGAACAGTGTGACCTCTTTTCCAATTCAATTCAGTTAAACTAAGTTTATTCAAACGCTGGAGACCGGCTTGTAATGTACATTCATATAATACCTACACAGAGAGGAGTGACAACAGCAGTTCATGATATAGTTAAAAAGTAGAAATTCATAGTGATATTATGTCTAGACCGGCTAATTATTTTCTTAAGCTTTCTAATGCTATCTTATACATAGTAAAAATAGCATGTACTATTTAAAGATTCTTTGTAACAGTGAAAAGCATCATTTTCTGATAATGATGACTTCTGACGATCTTGCAGAGGTCGAATATTTAAAAGTAAAGGATCAGTATTCACCTTTTCAAACGCTTTTTGTTGTCAGCACCTCTTTTGCCGAAGCGCAACCGTTGTCCTCTTGTTATATGAATTGTCCGTTTGCAAAGGTCCAAGTTGGCATTTCTGTACAGTGAACGTTCAGATCACCATGTTCATCTGCTCAGTCTTATCGAAATATACAGAAGTTGACAGCATCATCTTCTGGTCAAATTACGCTAAATACATCCGCTGACTTACTGATCTACTTTAGTCCCTAAAAAACCTTTGTTTGTGTAGAAATGAGTGTATACCATCACCAAAATGTATTGAATATATGACATTGAGTTTAAATGCATTGTGAATGTGTATAGGATGCACTGGAAATAATTGTGATCACTTTTAGTATTTTAACATTATTTGAAAGTAAAAGTAGAAAAGCTAAACACCGGTTTTGTCCGGGTCCGATTTGGTCCAAAATGACGGTTACCATTTTCGCAATTCTTTCTTGCATAATGCATGACCCCACATTTTCCTTGGATTGTTTTAAAGATAGGACGTAACTCTTTTCAATGATATATGGTGTTCTACATGAGAAACGCTTAGAAAGTGTGACAATTGAGGACTGAAACTGTTCGATTTACATGGAAACAAAGAAGGATTTTTGTTGGTGTATTGTAACCTTCTGATAAACTGTATAAGTAAAAGGTAATCTGTGTAGATATTGTTCGGATGCACAGGTTGATCCGGATGTACCCTGTTCACAAAAGCTAAAGTATACATTTACTGATGGACGGGCTCATACCATGACTAGATAATTTTACGAAAATGTAGTTCAAGTTTAATTTTGAAACAAGAATGTGATAATATAATGTGATATTTGAGAATGACCTATTTTACAGTCTCGTGTTTCAGATCTCCGGCCAGGTGACTTGTATCAAATACATTGTACTTTAAAAATGGTAGTAATGGCTTTCCCTCCTTGGCGCTTAGCAATGTGATTTTAGCATTACGAGTTCTCAAATGGATCAGTATTACTGGTATCTTAACCAGGAAACGCCAGGATACCGGTGCAGATCAAGATCGCCAGACTTCAGCGCAGTCTGATCTGGATCTCTACTGTTCTCGAATAAGTCATAGACGCATTCGACATTGACATACAAGGAGCAATACGATTACATAATATGGAAGTAAAGAAAAAAAATGTAATTTTCTAGCACTTGTCAAAATTTCTCTAATATTGATTTTCATAGAGCACGGCTTAGATATTTGCAATTCTAGCTATCCCAATACTATTTAATAATACGCGTACTTCCGTTTCGTGCGGTTTAACTTGATAGGCTTGTAGTTTTTGGTAAGACTTATGTGTATAGTTTACTATTTATCGTATATAGTATTACCAAATACGGTGTTGGTTTGGATTGTTGGATGGATTTTATAGCTCGACTATTCCAAGAAAAAGGAGGACTATTGCAGTCGGCGTTGCAGCTTTGGTTTAAGTTTAGCATTAAATGCCTTTTCACAGCTAATGGACGTCGTCACATGACCTTGCAGACCAAGTCCCATAAATCTATATCAGATTTTGACTTAATTATGTCACGTTTTTGACTTGTAAAATTGGGTTAAAGTTTTGGATGCAATGCTTTTTCTCACATACCACAGATGCTATGTCTTCGACACTTCACAAGCTTATTAGATGTTATCAAATGACCTTGCAGGACATGTCCCATAACTCTTCAACAGCCCTTTTTGGGACTTAGAAAGTGTGTTAAAGTTATGCATGCAATGCTTTTTCTCATAAATCTAGAATGCTTTAACCTTGCAGGCCAAGTCCAATAATTGAACATCAGGTATTGATTGAATAATGCCCCTTTTGGGACTGACTTTGAAATACTAGGAAATGAACGGAGGTTACCAATGACTCATTCCTCTCGTTTCTCGACATTCACTGTCCAAACAAAACATTTACCCAGTACAGCCATAGTTTCGATTAAGTTCACCAACAACCGTATCCAGCTTGATTTATGTTACTGTACTATCAAGCCTATACCTTACTAGCCACTGTTGACTATAGTATTAAATGGCCAAATAGTGGAGCATGCTCTCTTTTGGACAGCTCTTGTTGTTGCTACTTTCGCGCAGTGAGTCTGTAATTTTGCATGTTCGTACTTGTTCTAGTCTAGTGCATAACTCTCCCAATCTTCGCCATTATAAAAGGACAACGAGTAGTAGTAGCTTAAAGGTAAATTCAAGTTCAAATGTCAAATGTAAGCTTAACTAGAAAAGTCCAGATTATAATAAAGCCTGCATAGTATGTATTTCCCGAACAACTTGACACAAATAATCACCTTGGAAAATTGTCGTGTAAAAGTTCGTAAAAAACAAAGGCTTGTGAAAATAATCCGATAGTGTGTGCAGATGAATAGAGATGGGTTACTTTCATTGATCATTCACATGTTTACAGGTGATTCCAAACGCATGGTACATACTACATGACGAAGCCGTTTGGGGAGATCCGTGGAAGTTCCGTCCTGAACGCTTCCTGGACGACAGCGGGGAACTGCTTCCTGCCACGCACCCATTGCGTCAACAGTACGTTTGTGTGTATGGTGTTTAACGCCGCTTTCGATAATTGTTCAGTTATATCAAGGCGCTCTCTGTGTAAGTTACCAGTACGACTGGTCCATTTATCCTGACAGCAGCGATTCAGTTGTAATGCTAAGCACCAAGGAGGTAATGGCACAACTAGCATTTTTAATGTTTAAAACTGTAAAAGATCATCGACAGCGTAGAGCTAGTTCCTGACACGCAACCATTACGTTAACAGTAAATGACACTGGTGATATAGAACTCCGTGTTTTACATTATCTTAACTTTATATGTATTACAATCGACTTTTGGATCCTTTACTTCAGACGATACTTGGACTTGGACACAGGGTAGCAAAATGAGATATTGCTCAAATCGGGGTGGGAGGCGGTAGAGAGCATTTTTTTTATGAGGGGGGGGGGGGGGGGGACAACGAGACTCCAAATTAATAGACCCGGCTAATATACATGTGTATAAAATTGAACAGTGCTCCTTAAAAACCAACCATTACGTAATTGGCGAACATTGGAGAACCACATCAGGCTGATCAGATGCGATGGCTGATATTAATCTATAATGGTTGCAAATGCCTTAAGGTTGTTTTTTGCAGAGTGCCGTTAAATTAAACTATTTTTTACAGATGGATACCGTTTGGCATCGGAAGACGAAGGTGCATTGCAGAACAATTCGCAAGGTCAAGGTTATTTCTATTTTTGGCCAGCCTGTTTCACCGATACAAGTTTACTCCCACTCCTGGAAAGGGCGGAGAATACGATCCGAGGGGCGGCAATTTTGACTTTACAGTCGTATGTAGATCAAAACCGTTCTATTGCCAGATTGAAAGGAGACATAAATAAACGGAAGGTGGTACGACTTCTGAATATAACGCCGTATACTCCATACTTTAATTATAATGTTTATTTGTAGAACTATAATAACCCCCAGATATTTAATAAATGTTGTTAAGTATGTGTACGTTTATTTTAATGTCCCTGGTTTCTCTTTGGAAAAGGACTGACGATGTAAGTGACATTACCAATTGGACCAATCAATACGGAATCGACATTCGCAAGTTTTGAAAATGCCTACAATAATCAATTTGCTAATTACTTCAGTCGTTGTTTAACCATTATCTATTGAACACAAGTCTATACTAGAATGGTACCCGGCGTACTATATTAAATTAGTACGTCTGGCATGAACCAATAATGTAGTATGGTACCCGGCGTGCTATATCAAATAAGTACGTCTGGCATGAGCTAACACTGGCGACTAGGAAGCAAACAGGGAGCGCAGGCTGATCTGGTTATCCACTTGATTAGCAAATCTTAAATATGTTGTGACTAGATCCAATTGAATCCAGTGCATAAGACTCATTGTGTGGGAAGCGTATTTAACTTCAATAAGTATTCAATATTTTATAATACGTACAAATCATATTGCTCGATTCAGAAAGGCATATAACGTCACATGCTGTCGTCTGCGAGAACATTCTGAGAAGCATATGTTGTCAAAAACTTCAAGTTATGTTGACGTAAGTATTACAACATGCCTGTATATGTATAATGTGTTTAGTACGATGAAAATACGATCAAAAGGACCATATTCACTTACCCCAAAAATCGACAATGCAGTCGGCAGTAACTGGTAAACCAGGTACATTCCATAACAATACTGTGTGTTAACAAATTAGTGTGTCCTGCTAAATTTGGTAAAAACTCAACCAATGACTATATTTTCAAAATTCGGACAGACGTTTCAAATGACAAACACAAATTGCCAGCACATCTTTATGTTTTAATATCCACAAGAAATGGTAAAATATTTAAACATAGTGTCATTTAACCTAGGTTGAAAGCGATAATACTTAGCCATGTCTCATGGAAACAGACCTGCTGGACTAGCGACCAATGAAGATTCAGATCTGATCAGGAAAATATGTATTCTCCGTTCAGTTGTATAAGTTGCATCCGCGTGGAAGCCTCTACAGAAAGGCTAATTTTCGTACGACGTGGTTAAAGTGATCATTGAATCTCAAACGTCTACACAGGGAAGTGTATACAGAGAGTCTTTGTTAACCCTTTCCTTCATATAGACGCTTTCTGACGCCTCTGCAGCAGACAGCTTTTGAAAACATATTGACAGAACTAGAAATTGCTCAAAACCAGCAATTTCTTCTTTTGTCATCATGTTTTCAATTGTACTTTCATTTAAAGGGAGTTTCCAATTTGTTTCAAGTTTGTTTTCAAAGTCGTCTGTGCAGATTTGTTGTATGTTGGAAAGGGTTAAGGCATATCTAAGAATTTGGTAGAACGCCTCAATTGTTTCGGCGATTTTCGTAGGAAGTCGTTTTAGATCGGTATTGTTCGTGAACTTGTCGGTCCATTCAACCGAAGTGACGAAGGAAATCGCAGAGCCTTCATACATTCAGAACTCATGGAGCTCTTCCATGAAACGTTTTTCAATCCAGAAAGGGGCGTTTTTAGATTGAAATGCTGTTGACAATAAATTTCGTAGAAAACTAAATAAGGTTAGGCTATCAACCAAGCAAAATCGAACTACGCAAATACACGTATACACAATGATATTTGTTCTTGTTAAAATTTGATTTTATTGCACTTTTTAACGAATGATTACAGGTACATAGAATATGTACAATTTAAACACTACAAACTAACATGCATGAACATACCTAGTCTGGTACCCGGCGTACTATAGAACAACTAGTACGTCTAACATAAACAAACAATGGCGACTAAATTAGTCACCTTCCCTTATAAATCGTTGTCGCATATATAGTAAATTGATAAATGTACAACTTTATTTTCGTAAATTCTACAATGGACTAATACATCCACTGAAGAATTTACGAAGATCAGATGTAAATTTACTAATTTACTATATATGCGATATCGATCACTATATAAGTCGTGGTGGCAAATCTAGTCGCCATTGTTGGTCCAAGCCAGACGTACTAATTCAATATAGTACGCCGGGTACCAGACTAATATAGAATTTCCTTTCAAAAGATAGTGATACCGAAATGTGTTTCACGCAAACACAGTGTGTTACCGTATCTGTTCCGTAAAAAACGACTTCGCTGCTCTAGAGAGGCCAAAGGGAAGCAATTCGTATCGGAGCGCCGGGCAGACGATTTCAGATGAATTCAAAAGACTGAAGTGCTCTCCCATTGGACAATAATGATTTTGTTGAAAATTGAAAGTGTTTTTTAACAAAGTTAAATACCCTCTGACTGATTTGTAATCAAAACATTGTTTGCTTTTAGCTATATTGACAGCTGAGAAGCCAACATATATTTTCTGAAATTGAAAGTAAAATTCACTGCGGGATAAGGATGACCTTTGATTTGACGTCATAGCTCAAATACAGGAAGGTAAATATGTGAGTTTTTTGTGCTTTTTTGGTAGTTTTAAGAATGAACTTTAAATGAATATAGGTTTCTGGGTTATTTCGATTGTTCGGAAAGAGCCATAGCCCAAAACGATGTAATGGTCGCCTATGGAAAATGAATTGCTTCCATCTATCCTAGAGAGTAGTGGGTTTTCGTTCATAACGGTACAGTTTAGGTCGGAGGGAAGAAATTATGTTTCCCCAGGTGTCTATTATAGTATTCTGGGTTATGCTTCGTTTCGAACGACCAACCAACCTGTGTCAAATTGAATCTTTCGTTGCCGAATTTCACAAAGTCGACTCTTCCATGTTGAAAATTGGACCACTCCATTTTTCGCCCACCAGGAAGTTTGGTAAAATTTAATGTCTAAGTAGCAAACAATGCAGATTTCAGAGACTGCTCTTAAAGAGCTGTCTCACCAAAATCTGCATTGTTTGAACAATCCTTTAATTGCCTTTGACAGCGAAATGCTTAAATTCATTATTATAAATACACGCACAAAAATCCGATAGATTGATCGAACATGTTTGGGGTTACCTTCAATTCCACATACAACCTGATATCTGGAATGTGGTTATAAAGATGTCAAAATTAGCCAAATCCAACACTATTTGGGTACTTATCATTCAGAAAATATTCAGTGCTTTTTAAAAATACTTTCAAAAAATGTTTTATGTGAGAGTCTGCCGATCCTAATTGCTTTCGTTTGTCCTTTTAGTGTATATTGTTTAATAAGGGTTTTACGCCGTTTCCAACATTATTTCAGTTATATCACGGCGACAGACAGTTCACTTATGCATGATCCCTGGGCAAACGAACCAGTTCTTGGCTAGGAAATGTGCATTGCCCAAGGGCACCCCACCATGACCGTGACGACTGGGGATCGAATCCGGGACGCCCGGTTCCAAATCCCCGACGGAAACCTAGTTTAATATGTTACGCATCCCAGATGAAAGTACAGGATAAAGGTACATGTAAATAGAATCCCGTTATACTAAAACGTCGTTTTGATATTTTTCTGTCACATCACAGCGGCTAATTCCCTTACTATATCTTCATGGCTTTCCCACTACGATAGTCTATCCGGGTATCCGTCGTGATCGAGAGGTAAGCGTCGGGGATTGGAACTGGGCGTCCCGGGCGTCCCGGGCTCCCTCCTCCCAAGTCACGATGGAGTGCCTATGGGCTAGGCAAGTTTCCTAGTTTGGCTTGTTTATCTAGGGATCGTTAATAAATAAACTGTTGTCGTAATTAAATGAAACTAGAACTATCACTGAAGATGATAAATACCCCCAAAACAGCACATTGAAAAACTAAAAGGGCCATAAATATGTAAAATAACATGCAACTGTAAGACCTTTAGAATTTGCACATCTCTTCTTGGTATAGAAGCTTCATGTAAAATTTTATTGAATTCCACCCAGTGGTTTGTAAGAAATAGGCCGGACAAACTATGGCTTCCGACCGACCGACCAACAGACAGACAGCCAGCCCGACACAGTGACTCCTATATACCCCCTTCGAAGGTGGTATAATAATGTTGAGAACGGCGTAAACCCCCGATAAAACGAACGAATACTCTCTTCTCTCAACATTTTCCCCATGTAACTGGCTCCCTTTCCACGAAGGAACGTGTGTGAAAGTTATGAAAGTCTCAGAAACGTAAATAGGAACCAACAGACGTACGTATAACTACAAAATAACATAAATTACCAGTGCAATATTCTTTCTCAATAATCTAGGTGTATCAAATTTATACCGAATTTCCTACTCGTGCCATGCTTCAAATACGAAAGTTCGGTTCCCGGCGTACTATAGTAAACTAGTACGTATGGCAGGAACCAACAATAGCGACTAGATTGGTCACCACCTCGTATATTTACATCGCCGGACACCCACGGTTGTTGACTCCGCTACGCTCGAACATATCACGAGGTATTTTTCACTGTCGTGTGTGTCCGAAGATGCTTAAATATCGCTAACGCATATTTAGTAAATTAGTATAAATATATGCAACGGATTTTCGTAAACTCTCTAGAGTTTACCACTACATCTTCATTTTTGGAATCAATACATAAATATTGAATACAACTACTTTAAGAGTTTGAAAGGTTAACCGGTTGGTCTACAAAAGAGTTTTGTTTGCTACAACAATTCCAAAGGGCGCCACCATTATTGGTTTATGTCTGACCCTATAATGTACCGGTAAGGGCAGGTTACTCGAGATTACGAATATAACTGCTCTTCAAATCACTCTCTATCAATGAAAGCTAATTTGAGCGAGAAAACCAACATTGTGGACTATGCGTAAAGGATCGACCCGGATTAGCATAAGAATGCCGCACAAGCTAACCCGGAGAGACACATTTCGCCTCCTAATGTTTTTCTGTTTCAGAAATCATTACTCGAAACCTCTATCCCTCTGAGACGGAATGTGTCGGCCCGGATTAGTCTGCGCGGATTGCGCAGGCTAATTTTGGTCGATACAATACGCAGAGATCATTATGTTGATTTTCTCGCGGGACGGCTCAATTATGATAGCTAGTCTGGTGACGGAAACCGCTTGACACAAATATTACACAAGAGGGTTATGATTGCCCTGTAGTCCTCACCTGAGTTCAATGGCTCCATATGATAAAGTGTCCATGAACAATATTTACAGACGTTATTTGGTAAATTAGTCAAACATGAGACTTCAAGTGTTTTCACAAGATGTTTGTCCAAATGACCTGGTTGACCTAGATATCATCAAGACAAACAGTCCGACTAAGTCTAGTCATTTTTGCGTTAAAGAAGCGGCCTCTAGTGTGTCCTTTAGATTATTATTTTTATTGAGCCTACTGACCTAGTTTAGGACCCGACATGGCCTAAATTTAGATTTAGCTTAACTATGCGTCTTCAAAATTGTTAACATAGTGACATAGACAAGACATGACCCAGTTTCGAACTAGGACGGGAATGGACGGGGATGAATATTCTGATAAACTTTCATGGAGATTGGATGCAACCATGTTGCATGTAGAGTGTTACCAAGGCAATTGTTAACGACGGACGACACACGACGATCACAATAACTCGCCATCAAGCTCAGTTGAGATAAGCAGAGTGCTTCACCGAATGCACTGTCTATAGACAATACAGAATAAGAATACATGTGTTGGTCTCCCTAGAGCATAGCTGATATGTAATGTTTAACCCCTGGTGAGAGAACACGATTGTATACACAAAAGTATCACGTAGTATAATTTATATCGAAGAGGCATTAATACTTTATACCAGCATGTTCGAAGGAACACGTGTCGATATGTCCCTATATGTTGCCTTATCATGACAGGCGACACAAAAATCAGAGTGAAAAATAAATTATTGGTGTTCTATTTCTACAAGTTGAACGTTTACATAGTGACATCATGAAAAACGCCATACTAAACACGTAACACTGTGATACATTTATATCGAAGAGGCATTAATACTTTATACCAGCATGTTCGAAGGAACACATGTGTCGATATGTCCCTATATGTTGCCTTATCATGACAGGTGACACAAAAATCAGAGTGAAAAATAAATTATTGGTGTTCTATTTCTACAAGTTGAACGTTTACATAGTGACATCATGAAAAACGCCATACTAAACACGTAACACTGTGATACATTCCAGCTGTTAGCTATGACATTCAAACAGTATGAGAACCTTCACTGAATGTGTTCAAAGTGAGACTTACATTGCGCCAAGCTGACCTCATGACGCCATTAGAATACGTCAGACGTTTATGAGCATGTGATTAAAACATATCGTGTGGTAAATGGTAACATATAACAAGCAGTGTTTGTATACCACGTGACTTTTACGTCACAAATGCTACTGCGATCTGCAATATTTTACTTCGGTTTAGAAGTAAAAACAAAGGTAACTTTTTTATTTCTTCATCATTTTTAATGAAACATGGCGCAGACGAACCTTTTCTAAAAATTTATTAAGACCGCCGACAACCGGAGCATTATCAAAACTGGATTTTGAGAACAGGTTCGTCGAAGTGTTTGAAAAAACTAGACCACCAATCAATCTCCTGTAAAAACCCGGAGATAGGACATTGTAAGCGGCGTAGACTGCACCATGTTTCATTAAAAAGGGTGTAGAAATAAAAAAAGTTACCATTTTTTTTACTTCTAATCAAGATCAATTATTGCTGTCTGACGATGCAAATATGACGTCAAAAGTCACGTGGTATACACACACTGACAATGATTAAACGGGAGTTTACTGTGCAACCTCTCGATAGCAACATCGGGCGAACGCAAATGTGTTGCTCTTTAACCCTTTCCCTCATATAGACGCTTTCTGACGCCTCTGCAGCAGATGGCTATTTGAAAACATAGTGACAAAAGAAGAAATTGCTCAAAACGAGCAATTTCTCCTTTTGCCACAATGTTTTCAACTTTTAGTCATAGGTTATCCAGTCAATTTTAGAGATTTTCTATTGTTTGACAAAATATGTTCAAAGTCGTCTGCTGCAGAATTGTTGTATGAGGAAAAGGGTTAAATGTTAATATTTTCCATGACAAAACATTGATGTTGACACCTGAAAAAGATCAACATGGACAACTTTGTAGGAAAATGGGAATAGGAGAAATTGCTCGTTACGAGCAATTCCTACTTTTCCAACAACGTTTTCCCATTCCAATAGGAATAAAGTAATTATGTTGTCCATCTTTTCCACTTGCTCATCGTCAGCCATTGAAAAACAATTCAATGTGGCTCTAAAAACGGTTCTTGCATTACAGAGGTGCCGTTATGTAAGGTTACACTTCATTATGTACAAATGAGTCGTCCAACGAGAAAACCAACAGTGTGGACTCTGCGTAAAGCATCGATCCGGATCAGCCTAGGCATGCCGCGCAAGCTAATCCGGACATATACTGTTCGCCTACTGTGGATTTTCTGTTTCAGGGGTCATGAGTCTATATCTGTACCTCCTGAGGCGGAATGTGTCGGCCCAGATTAGCCTGCGCGGACTGCGCAGGCTAATCTGGGTCGATACATTACGCAGAGGCCGTAATGTTGGTTTTCTCGTAGGACGGCTCAAATCAATATATCGGTCATACAATGTCGGAGACGTGTTTCACGTTACTACACAATGCTGCAAACAAAGTCCCGACAAGCAATAACACGCTAGTCTGTACAGTTGAACTATTATTGCACCCGTTGTCTTGACATGTCATCACACATCCATTATATCGGACGTCCTCGTACGTAAAGTCACTGCACTGGCTGTCTAGAGACTTGATTGAGCAACCTCGATACACCATCTCTATGTCATCTTTAACTGAAATATAAGGGAATGTGATCAATATATTGGAGAAAGAAAGAAAAATGAACCGCGTCTGGGGTTGTATTGACACTCCGGTTTGGCTTTATTTAAATCTTTCGGCGCCAAATTCCCTAATGTTCAAAATCGAGCGACCCCATTTTTTATGTAATAAGAGGTTTTGGGATATTTTGATAACTGATAGGCAAACAATTCTGATTTGCAGGTAAGGCGGCTCGTAACGAGCTGACTCTCCTGGGTCTGTACTGTTTGCAATAAACATCAATATTGTCATTGGTATTGGTGCTGACCGAGTCAAGATTTCCAATGGCGGACAGCTATTGATGTTTCACTTCCATTTTTCGTCAGAAGATGCATTTTTGTTTTAAAGTCTTCTATATACCATATATGCGGACAGAGAAGGTTTTAATGATATTGCGCGTTTACACAGGCGAATCTGAGTCTTCACTGTACGCAGATACAACAAGACTCCAAATCGCCAGAGGGGTCTCAGTTCTTATTACTCGTTACTGTGGACATAGAAGGTGTTAGTGATCATGTGCGTGCTTCCTCCACAGTCGCATCGGGGTCCGATTTATTCCCACAATGTACGGCTGGACAAGAGGTAGATATCAGAGAAAGGCCGATAGTTCTTAACCCTTTCCCACATAAAGACGCAAGTCGATGCCTTTGCAGCAGACGACTTTTAAAGATGCCTTTTCAAAAGGAGAAACTGCTTCAACTTAGAAAGTAAAATACAACACGATAACATCCACAATTGGCAATATTTAAACCAATAAATAAAAGTTCTTTTATATTTCAGCCATGGCATGGGACAACCGACCTCCATAAATTTCCGACAAATATAAATCCATATCATCCTTCACTTCCGCGCAGTCTAAACGCGATTCCTTGTTCACAGAAGCATCTGCAAAACAGCTGGAGAACTGCTTCTGCGGACTTCTAAAGTTTGTAATATGATCAGTATGTACATTGTAGAGCAACCTCTCCTAACCGAGATTAGGCGGGGGCAGTATATGTTAATGTTCCAGTGAGAGAATGCTCTGGACAGGTTTATTTGTATTGAAAGTGACATTGTGGGTGGACATTTAAGTGTTGCTGCTCGCCAGGGGTGACGTTTTTAAGAAGTTTATATTCCCATGTACCGGTTTGCGATGCCAAATATCGGATATAAAGGGCTGGTTGCATTCTCACGTACCGGTTTTTGATGCCAAATATCGGGTACTACAACAGCACTAAGAGCTAGACGTGTGGAACGCGGTAGCTGTCTTGTGTTGTGATATGTAATTATATTATATGTAACTGACATGTTATTTTGCCTGACTTAAATGTTATTATGTCTAATTGACATGTCATTATTTACAAGCGATATGCTTTATGTCTAACTGATATGTTATTGTGTCTAACGTATTCATTATTATAACTAACGTACATGTTATTATGTCATAATACCATGTAGGTAAGACGTACTGTCATTTTAGTTACACAAACTTACATATAAGTTAGTCTTAATAACATGTAACTTAGACATAATAACATGTCTGTTACACATACTATAAACGTGACGTTTCATAACATAAGACAGCTACTTCGTTCCATAAAGGCGCAACATATCCGTGTTTTGCTTACCCGTTCTTCCTATGAGTTTAATGCAATATTTAGCTGGAAATTCTCCAATCCGGTCATCCTTTGATTGGGTACAGTCGTTTATTAACTTTCCGAACGCTGGGTGGAATGGATCGCCACAGTTTGGTTCAGTTTTGTTGAAGGAGTAACAGCGGAAACAGTCTATAGCCAAAACTGAAAATAAAGAAATTACATATGAGCGGTCACAGAGGAGAACCAACCTGAAGGTATTTATGTCAAGTGTTAATAAAGATCTGTTTCAGTATCCATGCTATATAATACATCGGGAATATTATGTTGCAGTAGCGATACAAGTTTAGTATTGTTCTACGAGGGGGCGTGGACAAATTATCCACGCCACGAGAAGACAAGAGGGTCAGTATCGCTCCACTGCCATTAGCCAAACATTTAATCACTATAGCCATATGAGGCAAAACAGCCCCGCCTTCTGGTGGAAATGTTTTTCAGCCACTCAACATGGATTGAAGGAATCTGATAGAGGGTCACCAAAGGATCATTCCTACAAAAGTATTTGGAGATTTATAAAGTGTTCTCTTTCGCCATATAAGGCAAAACAGCCCCGCTCCCCTGGTGGCTACGTTTTTCCATCAATCAACATGGCTTGACGGAATCTGACAAAGGGTCACCAAGGATAATTTCTACAAACTGTTTTGAAAATCGGTCAATAGGTTTTGAAGAAGAAAAACAAATAAGTTTTTTTCTTTTAGTTGCCATGGAAACCAGAATTATGCATGCATCATAAAACATTGATGGAATTGTGGTGAGGACATTGAGAGGATGCCTTATGTGAAAAAAGTTTTCAATTGACCCACTGTATATTGAGGAGAAAATGTTGACGGGCGGACGACGGACGTCGGGCAGAGGGCAATCACAGTATCTCACATTGAGCTAAAACGCAAGCCAGTGATAACATTATATGATGAAAACAGCGCCTAAAAAGACAGATTAATTCCAGGGTATAGTTCAAGTTAAACGATGCAATCAAATTTTCAATGTCCGTGTAATGGCGAGTCTACCGTATACTATCTACTCTGAAACTGAATCAAAAGGGGGTTATCAATCGATATTTTACGGATGTTGGTATGACTGCATTGAGAACAAAATTATTGGTCTTGTTTGCGGTGATATTTTTAGACATATATTGGAGGTCAATGTAAATATATTAGCGTCTTTATCAAAACATTGCAAATAATCAAATGTGAGTCAGTTGGCTGGGTAGAGTTAACGACAGAACTACTGAATCACTAAATATTGACCACCTTCCCGTGTGCAGTAGAGTAAACGTCACTATTTTGTATCGTATACTATAACCGTTAAGCGGCCATTTCACCAAGGATTGTCTTGGTCCCGATAGTACGCGATCCTTTTTTTGGTCGATCGGCCGCATTTTTGCGAAAATACTCGGGAAGCTGCGAGCACTGTCGAAGCACTACTCTATACCTTCGGGGGGGAGATCTGGCGCGATCTCCTCAGTACTCCGAGGGTCGGGTACCGAAAACGTGATCGGCTTCTGTTTTTAAACATGTTGAAAAACAGAAGTCGATCAAAAACCGTCGTCTCGTGGTTGTCTTGGTCGTCCCTGAAGGTCCTTTGTCTCGCCCGCCCTCTTTCGTATAGCCTTTGTCGCTCGCTACCGAGGGTCGTGAGAAGCGGGTCTCTACCGGGCCTTTGCTGTATACCTGCGGGTACTTGCGCGTACTTTCGCATACTGTGATTCGTCCCCCCGCCATAGTCCATTGGTCGGGACTCAATCGGGTCAAAAAAGGGGACGATTGGAGGCAATTAAGGACGACAATCGGGTCGATCAAAAATATTGATTCATCGGGGACAATCTGGTCCAGATCGAGCCGATTGGAGAAAACAATCCTTGGTGAAATGCAGCCTTTTATGCGAGTCGCATAAAAGGCTGCATTTCACCAAGGATTGTTTTCCTTCCGTCGCCGACTTGACTGTCTCCGGCCATCTCACGGAAGGAACCGAATTGTGTTCAACAGCCGAAATCATACAATTCTACCACCGAATCAAAACCATAAATAGCGTTCATATATATGGTTCCAGAGGCATGATTTCAACTTTGACTGCGTAATTATGAAGTTATATAAACACGTCATTCGTATATTTAGAACTATTTTACACTACCCACACTTGTTGCAGCTGTACGCCTGAAAAAGATACAATCGCAATTGTCGGCTAGATTGTGAACTTAAAACAAAAACAAATTGGCCTCTACCACGACTACAATCCTATCAGTATCAGGTCTTTATGATACACCGGATCTTACGATGGCCCTAACGGAACACCGTAGGATCTATATATAACACAACACAATTAGCGTTAACTCGCCCAATCGTAGTAAACAAAGTCCCTCCAGAACGGCATCCACCGAGAATTGAAGTCCGAGTTTACCAATAAACCGTGCAGCACGTGAGCCACGTCACATGAAACCCGACTTTAATAAACTTCGAAATTGAAGGAACTGAGTCGCGTTTTTACAAAAAGAGCATTGTCTTTTAGAAAATTGTAAGTGTGGTGCGAAATTCCGATAAAACAATGCGATAAACATTAAAAATTCCTTACTGTGAGTCAAGCGTTTCAAGTTAGCGCTGCTTTTACTTAATTATAAGTTTTCATCTAAGAAAAACTAAAGTGGCCGTTTAAAACTATAAAAAGCCTGTACTCGAATTATATATACAAAAGTCCAGATAAAGGGCGTATTTCATACTATAAAATCCTTATTTGATCCCAAAAACCTATGTTGTGGGTGCTCAAAAGAATCGTCTCGTTGAGAAGATTATTTTGAGTTCCCACAACACAGGTTTAAATAAGTAATAAGAGAGAAATTGTGAGAAAATACCATTTTACTCCACTTATTTAGGCCTCTGATATGATATTATAATATTCACGATAGTAAAGTCCCAAATGTCGGTTTTCATACGAAGAGGTCTATTAATTTTGTAGGTTGTATGGTTTGCACTCGATATCATTCAAACCAGACATAAACTTTGTTCACGGGTGTATATATCCCATACAGGTCGGCTTAGATTGACCTTTGCGTCAGCGAATTAAATTGCCGCTTATAAAATCGTTCGGTATAAAACAGGTAAGATAACCCATATAAATAAACGATATAGAAAAGCTGTGATTGTCGAATGTTACGATTGTAAAGAACCGAGCGTTGGGTTGTAGTATCGTGCGATTTCACTGGGCAAGAAAGAAAGAGTACGCGCTCATGAATATTTAAATGTGTAGGGTCAATTCGAGACGACCTTTTAGGCGGTGTCGTCAGATCCAATATACGTACAGCGAAGTCATTTAAGTCTGATTCCAATGCTATCGAATACCTTTCGTGCCGAGCCCCGGTAGCTCAGTCGGTAGCGACGCGGGTTGTCAATCCAGGGGTTGTGAGTTCGAATCCCGGCTCGGCCAACTTTCTTTCCGATGATTGACAAAAGTCAATGCGTAATGCGATCTTCGTCTTCCACAAATAGGCTAAGTCTATGTGAAAAAGCAGCCAGTTGCTTGGGAAGATTGTTGTGTGGAGTACTGGTGTGAGAAAACCAGGAAATGCATGAGTAGGTGAACTGGCCGCCGTGATATAACTGAGAAACTTTTAAAATCAGCGTTAAACCCCAAGCAATCAATCAATCAATTGAATACCTTTCGGACGGACGCGACAGGAAAAATATTAACAACATAAGTTGTTTGATTACTCAACTGCTACACTATAAGGATTAGTAATTCAGAATGCGTATTGCTAAATGTATAAAGAACAGCTTGTGAATTGTGAATTGATTCTTAATAATGTATATACGGTTGCAAATGAAAGTTTTCCAGAAGGTGTTATGTACCGAACGTTGGTTGTAGTATCGTGCGATTTCATTGGGCAGAAAAACGAGCACATACTCATGAATATTTAAATGTATAGGGTCAATTCGAGACGACCTGTTAGGCGGTGTCGTCAGATCCAATATACGTAAAGGGAAGTCATTTGGTCTGATTCCAATACTTTTGAATACCTTTCGGGCGGACGCGACATGGAAAATATTCACAACATAAGTTGTTTGATTACTCAACTGCTACACTATAAGGATTAGTAATTCAGAATGCGTATTGCTATATGTATAAAGAACAGCTTGTGTATTGTGAATTGATTCTTATTGTATATCATACGGTTGCAAATGAAAGTGTTCCAGAAGATGTTATATTCATGAGCTGTTGACGTACTGAATGACCAGTTTCGGTGTTTTTTTCAATGTTTATAGTTGCTCTTTAACCCCTTTCCCATATATTTTGACGCATTTGCAGCGGACGATGTTTTTGTTCTTAATGAGCAAACCTTTCTGTCGCCAAATCTATTTTTAACTATATTCAATAATTGTTCTTTCAATTAAAGTCTTTGCCATTTGTGGGGAAGGGTTAACAATTCAAGACTGTCTAAACGAATTATAAATACCAAATATAATTAAATATCAAAACGCTTGACATTTCATTAAAAGATTTTTTCAAATAAGTCAATTAAAGCTCTATATAAGAAGAGTATTTTACATCCCAAAATCCTTATATGACCCTCAAACGCCATGTTGTGGGTACTCAAAAGAATCGTCTCAGTGAGACGATTCTTTTGAGTACCCACAACATAGGGTTTAATTGAGTCAAAAGCGAGATATTGTTGTGAAAAAGGCCAGTTTACTCCTCCTTATCTAGTCCTCATGACTCATTCTTATTTTCAGACAAAACTATTGTAACATAATGTTTGTGTTATTGCCTTTACGACATGGATAATTCCACAGCCAATAGACAAACATGTTTAATAGTTGTATTTATACAACTTGCAGTTATTCTGAAGAAGAAAAAAAATCACAATTCGTTTCCTGCATTGTATTGTGTTGATTACATGCTTTTCATTGGATTATAATCAATTTATAATTTTAACTGTTTACCCTGACTTTTAACCTATTTTAAAAACATGTCAACTCACAAGCAAAAGCACGAAATAAACTGATAATTTGTTTGTTTAGATGTAATTATCAACTATATTTTCATTCACGAACACCAAACCAAAAATGAGCCGTTCCACGAGAAAACCAACATTATGGACTCTGCGTAATGTATCGACCCAGATCAGCCTTCGCAGTCCGAGCAGGCTAATCCGAGCTGACACAGTCATAGAGGTATAGAATAATGATTCCTTTAACAGAAAATCAACAGGAGGCGAAACGTGTCTGTCCGGGTTAGCCTGCGCGGCATGCTTAGGGTGATCCGGATCGATACTTTACGCAGAGTCCACAATGTTATTGTCACTCGTGGCACCCACTGGTGAACCTTACAATTATAATATCCACTCAGTGAAATGTAGACAGATATATAAATTATATTTTATTGACTAAATCTATACATAGCCTTTCGTCATACAACATAAGTATTCATGGAAATAAATTCCATGCGCATGACGCATTCACACATTAGCTTGATCACTCACTCGCACACACGCACACACCCACACGCACACACTAATATATAAACATGATTACTCTGGTTCAACACTAAGTACATATGTATATATATTTTGAACATGTCTGTTATCGAATTATTACATACTTATAATGTTATTAAACTTAAATAAGAAAATAGCAACCACATTTCAGTTTCTCTGTTTATCTAAATATACTAGATTGTTATCTATTGTACGCGCGTGCATGTGCAAGTTTTTACCATTATAATAAATGCAATTGTCACCGTGCACACGCAAGCACAAACTGAAATGTAATTTTGTTTATAATTGCATTGTAGTTGATATTTAAACTTTCAATGAAAAAGAGCAACTTTACCCCACAGACGAAATATAGTATCATATCGAGTACTTGGCGTGAAACAGTTGTAACTTAAAACCTATTTTGAAAACCCTAGTTTAGGGGCAATTTTGACCCTTTTGTAAACAATGCAAATTTAGGTGCCATTGCTCAGAACGAGCAATGGCACCTAAATTTCCATTGTTTACCAAGAAAAATGAGTTAACGCTTATAAAGACTTTATGGCGAGGTGACTAACCTTGCAAAAGATTACCAATTTTAGTTACAACCGTTTCACGCCAAGCCCTCGATATGTATCTTTTCTCCGTGGCTCGAAGTTTCGTCAGTAAAGTTGATTAATTTGCGTGCCTAGTACGTATCTGCGATATTGATCAACATGGACTCATACCTTTGCAACAGATTTTTGTAATTAGTTAAATGTATCTTTCCACTAATCCTTTATAGAAATCGTACATAACTGTTGCTATGGTAACGATCTATGTTTATCACAAACACCATGGCCACCTTTCATTGATAGGTGTTGATATTGGTCAATGTGTGAAGGAGAATTGAGTTACCATGTTTTACCCATCCTGTTCACCCGTTACATATGTAGAAGTAGACAGCTCGCATGCCATTTGAATTATTATAAAAACTGTGAAATTGTTTTTAGAATTAACATCCTTGAGGCTGATTGGACTCGCTATTGTTTGTCCAGACTCAATCTGTCCTGAAGACATTCACATTCAAATTGAAGCCTTTTGAGAAAGCATTATCTCAACAAGAAATCACCTGGCAAAGTATAAAAAGGACACTACCCAGACAGCAGTCATCATTACAGTTGACAAATAAATGGAGTATGACTGTTGAACTGGGTGTGTTACCATTATTTACAGAATTATCCACAATCACAACACCAGAAATAATGCGACATTACACGCCGTGATAAGACTGACAAATGGTTGAAAACGGCGTTAAACCAAAATCAATCCAGTTTCAATGTTCTAAATTAACAAAAGAACACAAGACGGCGGAGATAAATTGTAAACTTGTCTTGTAAAAAAAAATATCGATTTAATCATCTATTTGCGGAATTCTCAATGGGAATGAATAAAAGGGCATTTACGAAAAGATAGCTCAAGACAGCGAATCTCAGTTTTGCTTTCGACAACTCAAGTGATAGAAAACAAACTCTACTCCCGAACTACAGTCGTGGGCTGCATCAGGATATATATCACATTAGCAGACAGTGAAGACCGTGGAAGGATCATGCGGAGGCACGACTTCGCCTTTGTATTCACTGTCGACAACAAAAGATTACTCCATTTTACATGACATTATTCAGTCGACAATAAAACCGGCTCGCTCACGGGTAAATTAACCGTAATTTGACTTGTAAGGGCGTTAAACTTTCTCCTATACTGTTATGCTGTGCAATAATATAATATTGAACCATTCCGTACAATATGTCAAGCTTCAAATTGTATCACGGCAGTTTTCATGGATTGATTGATTGATAAGGTTTAACGCCGTTTTCAACAATTGTTCAGTCATATCACGGCGGCAAGTTCACCTACTCATGCGTTTTCTGGTTTTCCCACACCAGTACACCACACAACATACTTTCCAAGCAACTGGCTGCTTTTCCACATAGACTGTTGAACAGCCCATTGGTGAAAGATATCACAGTGACTTTTGTCAAAAGTCGGAAAGAATGTTGGCCGAGCTGGGCTTCTAACTCACAACCCCTGGATTAACAGTCCGACTGAGCTACCGGAGCTCGGCGGTAGTTTTCATGGATGCTCATGTTTTACGAATTACATTTAGGACGGCGTGTATACTTTGTTTTAATATAATATATGTTTGCTTCATGATTTGTATCAACATACACATTTGCAAAATAATGAAAAGGGGGTGAGAAATGGACGGGCAATAACATTTTTCATATTATGAGATCTATATAGTAAACACATGTGTGTGATAATCACTTGGCCGTGAACAATACTAAAAAATTGTATCGAACTTCTTTACCGTCCCTTTCAGCATACAGACGGTTTCTTTACACCTCTGCAGCAGACAACCCTTTAAAACACATTGTGACAAAGAGAAACTGCTCAGGTTGAGCAGTTTCTCCTTTTGCTACAATGTTTTCAACACTTTTCAGTAATAATACTTTCATTTATAAAGATGTTCCACATTTTAAACGAGATATGTTTAACCCTTTCCCACATACAAAAAATCTGCAGCAGACGACTTTGAACATATTTTGTCAAAAAATAAAAAATCTCTATAATTGAATGCATAATCTATGACTAAAAGCGGTAAACATTGCGGCAAAAGGAGAAATTGCTCGTTTTGAGCAATTTCTTCTTTTGTCACTATGTTTTCAAAAAAGCTGTCTGCTGCACAGGCGTCAGAAAGCGTCTATAAGAGGGAAAGGGTTAAAGTCATCTTCTGCAGACTTTGTAAACAGCGATCCCTTGAGGATTTGCCGTCACGATCGGTACGGTTATCATTAAGTACGTTCATACTCTTCAGTAACCCTTTTCCCTCATACAACAAATCTGCAGCAGACGACTTTGAATTCAACCCGGCAGCAAACATATGGAACATGTTCTTACAATGAAGTATAAGTTAGTATTGAATAGCGTTTAAACTTTATAGCAGAAGGAGAAATTGCTCATGTTCTTCCTTTGTCATGATGTGTTTAAATGTCGTCTGCAGCCAGCAGAGAGGTGGCAGAAAGTGTCTGTATGTGGGAAAGAGGTAAACGAGTTGTACTTTGATTTCTATCAACACAGCCGTTAACTAGCGTAAACATTGGTTTAACTCTTTCCACGCCGAATTGTTTAAAGTAGACTCTTCCATGTTCAAAGTCGGGCGACTCTATTTTATAATTATGCTATAAGATTTTTTTTGGAATATTTAGATAACTACAAGGCATGCTGACTTCAGGTGAGTCAGCTCGTTACGAGCTGACTCACCTAAATCAGTATTGTTTGCAAATAGTGAGACTATGTTTGCAAATAGCTCAAGTTTGCCTTTGGCGCTGAAAGAGTTCACCCTTCCCAACATACAACACATATACAGCAGACGAGTTTGAAAACGTCTAGGCAAAGATAATGTAAAGTTCTAAATTGATAACACATATAATTACTGCATACAGTTGAAAACTGTGTTGTAAAAGCAGACGTTGCTTAAGTATGAGCTTTGTCCTCCTTTGCAACACAATTGTATTAAGCGTTCTGTTGCAGATGCCTGAGAAAAATGTCTGCATGTGAAACAGATTAGCCTAACCCTTTCCCACATACAACAAATCTGCAGCAGACGACTTTGAAAACATAGTGACAAAATCCTGAAAAAAAATCTCCATAAAAGATAGCTTAATTGGTTAAATGAGGTTGCAAAACATTGCGGCCAAAGGAGAAATTGCTCATCATGAATAATTTCACCTTTGGTCGCAATGTTTTCAAAAGTCGTCTGCTGCAGATTTGTTGTAGGTGGGAAAGGGTTAACAAATCGTTCCGTATGTTATGGTCAAAGCGAGAAAAATAATGGGGTAACCCAACAAACTTTAATACAATCTGAAAACCAGTGATTTTCCAAATACACAGGGGGGGGAAGTAAAGCCATAGAAATCTCAGTATTTGAACAAGAGTTTTTTTATGAAGTAAAACGTTATGGGAAACTTCCAGGTAATTTAGGGCTATAAATAGAATCATACAGGTGGCAGATTAACCCTTCTCCATCATGCAAACGCTTTCTGGCGCCTCTGCGGCAATAAGACTTCGGAAAACAGATTTGACTAAAGGGAGAACATTGCTCAAAACGAGAATTTTTCTCTTTTTGCTACAATATTTTTCAACCTTTTTTCATTAACTACACCTTCATTTGTGGAGGTTTTTACGGATTCTTTGCCTAGATGTTTTCAAAGTTGTCTGTTGCCGATTTGATTTATGTGGGAACCAATTAACCTTTAATACAGCTGGTTTCCTGCAACTGTTATCATCATCCTTGGTTTTAAATAAGTGTTTATATATTTATTGAGAAATGTTTTTGCTACATACTGATATACAGTGGTACCTGTCTATAAAGACCACCAAGTGGAAGACATCAGTTTGGTCTTTGTTCACAGGTGGTCTTTATTTGAAGGGTCATTTATTGAGGAAATTGAGAACTTGTAATTGGGAAAATTAAAAAGAGTGGTCGCTGTAGACAAGATATTGCTATTCCAAGCGTTGTGTGGTGTACTGGTGTGGAAAAACCAGGAAACACATGGGTAGGTGAACTGGTCGCCGTGATATGACTGAAAAAGAATTGAAAACGGCGTAAAGCCCCAATCAATCAATCAATCAAGCTATTCCAATGTACTCTTTAGCACAGGTTCGACTGTATGTGAAAAGCGAACGATGTATTATACCAAGATTGTATTGCGAGAATGTCTTGATATGCGTTGTTCGTAAATGAAACTTCAAGACGTGTATTACGGTTAACTTTCACAGTTTCGTATGGCGGGCTAAGTGTTATAAGTTAGGTGCAAGAGCACTGTAGTTTAATGCTGGTATTATACTGTACTTCCAGTGCATACAAACCTATTAACCACGATGCAATATTAAACATTTCTCCCACATACAGACGCGTTCTGACGCCTCTGCAGCAGACGACTTCTGCAAACATAGTGACAAAAGGAGAATTTACTCAAAACGAGAATCTTCTCTTTTGCCACAATGATTTTCAGTAATTATACTTCATTCATTTTATATTTTTCCTGTATTCTCTCAAAGTCGTATGCTGCCGATTATATGGTATGTGGGGAAGGGATAACCATCTTCTATTGTACGTTTCAAGTTAACCCTTTCCCTCATATAGACGCTTTCTGACGCCTCTGCAGCACACGGCGTTTTTAAAAACATATGGAACAAAAGAAGAAATTGCTCAAAACGAACAATTTCTCCTTTTGCCACAAAGTTTTCCACTTTTAGTCATAAGTTTTCCATTCAAATAGAGATTTTCTATTTTTTGACAAAATATGTTCAAAGTCGTCTGCTGCATAATTGTTGTATGAGGGAAAGGGTTAAACCAACGAGTTGGGAACTATGAGCAATTTCTCCTTTTGTCACAATGTTTCAAAATCTGTCTTCTGATTAAAATGCATCTCAATGTGATCAAACGTTAACTATACAGTAGAACCTGCAGGGTTCAACATTAACTTTTTAATAATAATAATAATATAATAATAATACTTTATTTATAGATGGTGACTCATTTAGCCATTGGCTATTTTACAATAAGGCCATCTTAATAGCTATCATAAAGAAACAAACAATGATGAAACAATTAATCCCCCCCCCCCCCCCCCCCCCCCCTGGACCAGCCAATGAATGTTATCAATGATGCAATATACCAAGAAAGGATTAATTTTATAAAATCTTCAGTTTGTAGTGTATATTTGGATTGATATTCAAATTAACAGTAAAACACAAATGATACAGTACTTTTTTCTGATTCTTATAATTTTTCTGAAGTTAGAAGATCATATAATAATAAATATTAACCCTTTCCCACATATAGACGCTTTCTGACATCAGTGACCTCTGCAGGACTGCAGCAGACGACTTTTGAAAAACATTGTGGCATGATTGAGCAATTTCTCATTTTGCCACAATGGCAATGTTTTCAATTCTTTTCAATAATTATACCTGCATTTATGGAGAGTTTCTCTGCTTCAGATTTGTTGTATGTGGGGAAGGGGTAATATGCTGTATTACAGTAAGTAATTGAAACATGTCACTGTGTGCCACAAATAACAAACATGCACATGTCTTGAACACAGTCTGTGAGTGTGTAGAGTTAATTGTCAAAGTCTGGCCGACTGGCTCTCTGTCCCCAATGCCAACTGAGTTCCAGGGTTCGCTGGGCGTTGTAATCATCATTACAGCTTCTTGGACTCTTCCTTTCCTTTTCTTTATTGTTACTACCGCTGTCATCATTTTTATCGGAAAAAAATCCAAATTGAAACAGTTTATTTGACATTATGATGATTTTACGATCGGCTGCTACGGTAAACAATGTAAACATACCGGAAATTAGTCTAAACTGTTGTCGTAACATTTGAGATGCCAAAGCAATCAGCTTAATATAAAGCTAGCATTCGTGTTTATACTTGAATCAAACACTTTAATTTACTATAAATTAGACTAATGTTGCGTAAACATGCAAAGAAAAAACAAGATTACTAATTGAAATTGGTTTTTACAACTAATTTTTAGAAGAGAAATCGCAACTTTTCAGACATTTCAATATCGGCTGCTAAGGTGGCATAACACAGTTGAAAGCTGATTTTCTGTTTCCTGGGACACTCCAACTTTTGTTCTCTCAATATTTCTCATAATATCCATACTGGTTTGATAAAAAGAGTTTTCCTGTATCAAGGAGTGCCAGAATTGTAGGAAAATGACTGGAAGTCACACTCTCAGTCCATATTATGGAAAGAATTGACCAGAAAAGTGGTCTGAAACAAGGTGAAAAAAGTAGGGCAGAAAGATCAATTTGACCCTTTATTCCAATCAAATCGCCAATGGCACTGTAGTGGCGATCGTATGGAAAATCCGGCAAAGTAACAAGCAGTATATATCGGTGTAGGGCTTGCGATGACTCTGGTGCGGGTAAATTTGAGAATGTATCAACCCTGCATCTTTTGACAGTAGAATAATGAAAGTTTGCCAGAATGTTGTCTTGGTGATTTTTTAGTTACATTCTGAAATTGGTCATGATGTGTTCAAAATTAGGCCATTCCAAAGTTATGAAAAATCTAGTTGGTATTCGATAGACTACCGTTTTAGCTCATTAGAATGGCTATTTGTAATCTAAATTGTTCGGGTAATCACATGTTCATCACCAGGTCGCTAGGCCATATTAAGATAAAATATTTTTTACACTTTAGAAATGACTAAATTATCAAGAAAGGAGAGAAAACAGTATCTATTAGTTTGGTGTTTGTTTCAATGATGTCCGATATTAAACAGGTCTGTTCAATTTAGGCCCTTCACATTGCATGATTGAGGCCGAGCCCCGGTAGCTCAGTCGGTAGCGACGCGGGCTGTCAATCAAGGGGTTGTGAGTTCGAATCCCGGCTCGGCCAACTCTCTTTCCGACGATTGACAATAGTCATTGCGACATGCGTCATTCTTCTTCCACCAATGGGCTAAGTCTATGTGGAAAAGCAGCCAGTTGCTTGGAAAGATTGTTGTGTGGAGTACTGGTGTGAGAAAACCAGGAAATGCATGAGTAGGTGAACTGGCCGCCGTGATATAACTGAGAAATTGTTAAAAACGGCGTTAAACCCCAATCAATCAATCAATTGCATGATTGAGGGTTGTCAGAGACATATAAACACAGTGTATTTATATGTCTCTGAGGTTGTTAAACTGCTTCGAATAATGTGAGTGCAACATGCTCAAAAAGCACAACTTCACTATTTGCCAAACTGTTCAATTTATAAAAATATAGGCATATATTATAATGTTCGATCTCCAAACTAAATTAGGCTACACTTTCAGCATTGATTGCTAATTGACTCTAGAACGTGCAGACGTGTATACATAACGTGTTTACACACTGACATCGTGTGTCCTTTAAACCTTTGTGAACCAGTCTTATCATCTAGACGCTTTCATATATTTAAACAACTACACAATACAGCGTTTATAATATTGAGATAATTAGAGTCTCGCGAGCTATTTATAGAACCTTTTGGAATTTCCAGATGTTAGTTATTTTGCAAGGCAGATAGAACGCGCAATGATATTTATTATCTGCCCAATCATGACGAAGATAATATTTACATATTTTAACTCTATGTAGATAATGTCTCGATAAAACTCAAATATTAGTAACAATCCGGTACCAAAGTAGCACTGACATAATTATTATTAATCACGTCTCTGCATCAATGATGGAACTATAACGGATGTGAGTAAATTAGTTTGCAGTAAGGAAAAAAAATATCAACCGATTGTTCAAAACCGACTATGTCGACAGTGTCAAACCAATCGACACAAAAATCACCCAACAAAATCACAGGGGTTTAGTGTAAAATTAAAGAGCTGATAATTCTCTCAAAACAGTAGGCAATCTGTGGATGCAGTCAGAAATACCACGTTACCAGCTCCTTTTCAAGCAATTTTGGACGCGAAAGCTGGTATTCAAATTTACCTATAAATTCACGCCTAGCTCTGCAACCAGTGTTGTCAAACAGGAAGGAGAAGTGGGTTCAACTTAAAAATTCAATCCCATGCTTAGAGCTTACTTTTCACTTTTATAAACATCAAAATCAACCATTTACCCAAAAATGTACCCAAAACTTACTATTTGTCATTATTTCTATTTTTGACCCTGGCCAAAATCCGAATATCCCGAAAGCTAGTGTTATGTGTCACCAAACGATTAAATTGGGATCCCAAAAATTACGACAATAGTTTAGAACAATTTCCGGTATGTTTACATTGTTTTCTTTAGCAGCCGATATTGTAATGTCCAAAAAGACATTCGAGAGGAGAATCGGCAGTCAATATTTTCGACCGTAAATCTATCGGATCCTTTGATTTGTTTGACAACAAATTTGGGCAGATATTGATGGAATAGGAACACGACCAGTCGGTCTTGCCAGATGCTAATGTAGCTAGACCGGACCAATGAACTACTAGTGAATGTCGTTCGGTCGTGCGTTAATGTCGAACCCTGAACCTGTGTCTAAAGATCACCGATGGGAAGACAAAAATGTGGTCTTTGTACACAGGTGGTATTTTTTGCAGGGTCATTCATGCAGACAATGAGAAATTGGGAAACTAAAAGTGGATGCTATAGACAGGGAACTGCTGATCAAAGGTGGTCTTTAAGCACAGGTTCTACTGTACATAAAAGTAACTTCTGGTAACCAGTAACTAACTGAAGTCCCAATAGTTGTACACCTATATACCCTTTGGTTATAATGTACATACATGTAACATCTGGTAACCAGTAACTAACGGGAGTCCCAATAGTTGTACACCTATATACCCTTTGGTTCTACTGTACATACAAGTAACATCTGGTAACCAGTAACTAACTGAAGTCCCAATAGTTGTACACCTATATACCCTTTGGTTCTACTGTACATAGAAGTAACATATGGTAACCAGTAACTAACTGAAGTCCCAATAGTTGTACACCTATATACCCTTTGGTTATACTGTACATACAAGTAACATCTGGTAACCAGTAACTAACTGAAGTCCCAATAGTTGTACACCTATATACCCTTTGGTTTTACTGTACATAGAAGTAACATATGGTAACCAGTAACTAACTGAAGTCCCAATAGTTGTACACCTATATACCCTTTTGTGACGTTAAATTAGTTTGAGTTTAACCCTTTCCCACATACAGCCAAAACTGTAGCAGACGACCTTGAACATGTCTACTTAAAAACATGGAAAATCTCTATAATTGTAGGTGTAATTACTGAAAAAAAGTTGAAAAACATTGTGGCAAAAGGAAAAATTGTTTCGAGCAATTTCTCCTTTTGTCACGATGTTTTTCAAAAATCGTCTGCCGCAGATGCGTAAAAAATGCGTCTATAGGTGGGAAAGGGTTAACGCAGTTTTCAACGATAGTTCATTTATATCCCGTCGGCATGTTCATAAAACCTGTGTTTGTGTTGGTTTTCTCGTACCTTTACTCTATACAAATCTTCCCAAGCAACCGTTTTATCTTCCAACATGAAGCATTTCCCACATGAAACATTTGGAAGACAAACGAAGACAAACGAAGATAAACGATGCTCGTTGCTACAGTACAAACTATAAAATGAACAGTGTCTATCATCGGAAGGAATCAACGGCCGTTCCGGGTATCGAACTCACGATCTCTGGATTTATAGCGCTCGTCGTTACCGACTGAACCATCAACGAACGACGTTTTAGGTGATGGTGAAACAGAAACGAAGCAGGACTCCTTTTTTAACCGGCGTGAAACATTTCAATCCGACATATTTCAATTTACATTAGAACTTTTTATAACGATCAATAATATTGACGACTATTCCAGCCATCTGTACATTATCACAGAAATGCCGCTTTCATATTCGTATAACAACAGCGATCTGGAATTGTTCATATATGAAAAACTGATACATCGCTTTATAAATAACGATACATTATTGTCAGTTTTTCCCCGATATAACTTTCTCCTAACCCTTCCCTAGAACTATACATACACTTAATTTAGACTTTTCTTGGTATAGCGTTTTTGAATAAGAAGGATTGTTGTATTTCTCGTACTGATATTCAGTGCTTTAAAACTTTGCATTGATGACCTTTAGCCCTTTCCCCCCATGAAAACGTTATTAATTATGAAATCTTTGCAGCAAACTTATTTTGAATATCATTGAGAGTAAAGGAAAATAATATCATAATGAAGAATTTATCTTTTGGTTCTTAGAATAGCCAACACTCCATCTCAAAATAAGACATGCATTTGTACATAAGTTTGATGCATTTCATCAAATAAATTTGAAGTAGAGGTCTCCAAACTAAATAAGATATTAACCAACATTAAAGACTCTGCGTAATGTATCGAACCAGATCAGCCTGCGCAGTCCGCGCAAGCTATTCCGGGCCGACACATTCCGTCTCAGTGGGTAATATGTGGGTAAACAGTGGGTTAAGAGTAATGATTCCTGAAACAGAAAATCCAAAGGAGGCGGTAAGTGTCTGCCCGGATTAGCCTGCGCGGTAGGCTTATGCTGATCCGGGTCGATACTTTACGCAAAGTCCACAATGTTGGTTTTCTCGTGGAACAGGATCATCTCACAAAAACCCACACGACCCTCGGAGGTTTCAAATTTAAACCTTTTCCCACAGAATGCCTTAATATGAGAGAAAAGGGTTAATTGCTTTCCATTCTGTATTAAATATTACACTTCCTATTTTTGAGAAATGGACCACGACCACAAAAAAAGACATAATGTTATCTTTATATATTGACTATAGAGGAAAAGGGAGAACAAATTCTAGGTAAGGGATTCTGACGACTGTGCAGTGGACGACTTTTTAAAACATCGCGGCAAAAGGAGAAATTACTCACGACCCTCTGAGGCTTCTAAAGCAATGACAAAAAAAAAAAGCTTTTCCCACAAACAGCAAATTTGTAGCAATTGACTTAAAAAAATTACTAGGCTAAAATCTATAAATGAAAGTTTAGTTATTGAGTGGAGTTGCAAAAATTGTGTTAAATGGAGGAATTGCTCACCATGAACACGTTCTGCTTTGTGCAGAGTCGTCCCGCTGCAGATCTAGAGGCGTTAGAAAGCGTCTTTATGTGGGTAAAGGGTTAATGTGCAATAGCTAATGTATAAGATGAGTGTTTGATCGAGACCATCCTCTCGGGACCCTTCCTTGTTAAGTACACACGACTGGATGACGACGATCGAGGAAAGATATCCTTATTAGACTGCGCAGGGACTCTCAGGCTGATCTGGATCTTCACTGGTCGTAATATCAAGATTGTCTGTTTTTTTGGTCGAGTTCCATTTCTCAAAAATAGGAAGTGTAATATTTAATACGGAATGGAAAGCAATTAACCCTTTTCTCTCATATAAAGGCATTCTGACGCATCTGTAACAGACCACATATGAAAACATTGTGACAAAAGGAGAAATTGCAATTTCTCCTTATGCCAGAAGGTTTTTCCACTCAAATCAATAATTAAATTGTTCGCTATTGACATTGTTCATGATTTTGCTAATATGCTATCAATGTCGTCTGCTGTATATTTGTTGTACGTGGGAAAGGGATAAATAAGCCATTTCAAGTCCCAAGTTAACAAATTCTCATTTTGTTCACATATTTTGAGACATTATTTGCTTCACGGAGTCTCCATTTGCAACAAGGTTTTCTACTCAAACCAATCATTAAATTTTCCGCTATTGACATTGTTCATGATTTTGCTACTATGCTATCAAGGTCGTCTGCTGTATATTTGTTGTACGTGGGAAAGGGATACATAAGCCATTTCAAGTCCCAAGTGAAACAAGTTCTCATTTTGTTCCCATATTTTGAGACATATTATTTGCTGCACGGAAGCACGTGTCAAAACTCGACTATGTGTGTTGTACTGTGTTAAACGCCGCTTTTAACAATGTTCACGTCATTTCCTGGATACGTTACCAGTACTCCTGGTGCATTCATCCTCACACCAGCAAGTCACTCGTAATGCTAACCCCCACAGATCTGAGCGACAAGGAGAGGAAATGCATTACTACCATTTTAAAGTCATTGACCTCACGTAGCCGAGGCGGACGCGATACCATTACACACCACCAAAGCGGTCAAAACAGGTCTATATAATAGCATTCGCTCTTTGCATCTGATTGATATTTCACATGAACCTCGTTTCTTTTACCATGTACATGATCTGATGTGTTTTGGGTCGTCTGCTTTAACCCTTTCCCTCATATAGACGCTTTCTGACGCCTTTGCAGTAGACGGCTTTTTGAAAACATAGCGACAAAAGAAGTTTTTTTGCCACAATTCCTTCCACTTTTAGTCATAGGTTATCCATTCAATTAAAGAGATTTTCTATTTTTTGACAAAATATGTTCGAAGTCGTCTGCTGAAGAATTGTCGTATGAGGGAAAGGGTTAAAAAAATCCATGGATAATCATGCAAAATGGTGGAAATTTATAGTATAATATTGATACATAAGTGAAAAAGAAATAGTAGGAAAAGCAGAAATTGTTCGTATGGAGTAAGTTCTCAGTTTCTCACGTTTTCACTGCAGAAAAAAATGAAGGTGTTTTCGCATTTCGCTAAGTACCTCAACAGGAGCAAATCCCTCCTTTTCTAACAATGCTGTCTCACCTGAAATCAACACTGTTTGCGGTTTTAGTTATCAAAATATTCCAAAACTAAATGAATTCGCCCGATTTTGAAACATGGACGAGTCGATTCGTCTTTTGAAAATTCGGCGATGAAAGAGTTAAAAACCAATAAAAGCTAAAAACCACTGACCTCTATTCCAAATAACTGGCAATAAAACCAGCCGTAGAACAGCTGCTGCTGCCGTAGTCTGGGGTAACATTTTCCGAGATGAGTTGTGGAAAAACCCCAGATTTTAAATCCTTCCTGTTACATAGACCTTAGAAAGTGTTCGGTTAAAATCCCTGTGAAAGCCGACGTCATCTTGTTAGACAAATAGGGTCATAGTAGTCAAATAGAATGATCGAACACTAGCGACACAATCCGACTCGTTTAACGTGAGAAATTATGGAGAAAATTGGCATAAACAGTACACTACTGGAAATCTAACATAAAATGTATGGTTCATAAAGCTGTGTGTGTGTAGAAGGCAGATTCCCAATATTTTCTGCTAGAATATTTTCCAGTAGCAAAACGGCGTTCCATCGATATCGGATTTTTCTCCCTAAAGAAAAAGTCAGACACGAGTCATTGTACACGAGCTATGTACAGCAGAATTGAATAATGACGCGTGGAATTTTAATGAATTCTTTATGGTTAAAACTGTATTTCAATCATATATTGATTATCGAGTTAATTTGATATGCTCTATTTCTCAATTAAAATAACTCTTTTATTTACATAGGCGAGTTTTAAAAATGATGTAGGAAAAGAAGGAATTGGTTAAGAATTGACAATTTCTCATAAATTTACCAGCAACTTTGTGAAAATATGGTATTGTTTGTTTAAGATAGTCGTTAAATTTGTATATTTTGAAAGAGATAGCCATTGGTCACCTCCCCGTATATATCGCTATCGTATATATAGTAATTTACTGAATATTTAGGTAACAATACACCCAAAAAAAATATTTCTTGGTTTCCATGTAAATCAACCAGTTTCAGTCCTAAATTATCACACTTTCTAAACGTTCCTCATGTAGAACACCATATATCATTGAAAATAATTAACTTCTAGCTTTAAAACAATCCAAAGAAAATGTGGAGTCATGCATTATGCAAGAAAGAACTCATCAGGCGAAAATGGTAACCGTCATTTTGAACCAAATCGGGCCCGGACAAAACCGGTGTTTAGCATTCTCTACTTTCAGTCAAAATACTAAAAGTGATAAAATCAACAATTTCCAGTGCATACTATACACATTCACAATGCATTTAAACTCAATGTCATATATTCAATACATTCTGGTGATAGTATATACTCATTTCTACGCAACACAAAGGTTTTTTTAGGGACTATAGTAGATCAGCAAGTCAACGGATGTATTTTAGCGTAATTTGACCTTTAACCACTGATTTTCGTTATCTCTGTAGTGGAACCATTACAACTTGATGTTTGGAATCAATACATAAACAATGAAGCAAACTGCGTTCGGAGTTTGACAGGTTAAACCGGTTTAATCTACATAATGGTTGGCTCTATAATTATCCTTTTACTTGCCACACCCACAAGTGCCAGTCCCGTTTAAAATCTAAAAATAGCATTTGACTATATATTGACAATGGCTAAGTTCATGACGAACTCAAGGAGGGTATGGTCAGGGACACGTGCATCGATAGCGCATGCGCACACACTTGGTTCTCGTGAACGCACATCTCTACCCTGGAGTCAAAATTCAAAATGGAAGCCTCCGTGGTGTATCCGCTTGTTTTATTATCGATACCGGAAAGCTCGTATTCCTGTTGGCTAAATGACGGAGCGCAATTATTTGCAAGTGCCCAATTAAACAAATCATTATTTATCCGCCTTACAAATAAATACATCACTGATTACTGAAGTCAGAGGTTCGTATTTTAGGATTATTTACACACCAGCATCCAGAATTGCCACCCTCCGCCATTTTGGAACTCTTCTAACTCTCGCTTGAAGCAGGGTTGAAAATAGTCGGGGTCAGATGTTCATATGACGTCACTACGGTTAAAACTCTTGACGAACCCGTGTAACTCTAGTCGGAACTCGGGTTCGTCGTGAACTTCGCCAATATATAGTCAAATGCTATTTTTAGATTTTAAACGAGACTGGCAATATATAGTCAAATGTTATTTTTAGATTTTAAACGAGACTGGCACCTGTGGCCA
The DNA here is from genome assembly GCA_031761405.1 of Serripes groenlandicus. Lineage (NCBI taxonomy): Eukaryota > Metazoa > Mollusca > Bivalvia > Cardiida > Cardiidae > Serripes > Serripes groenlandicus. The sequence continues at coordinate 81,704,053 of JASEVX010000007.1, forward strand.
TACATGTATTATATAGTCAAATGTTATTTTTAGATTTTAAACGAGACTCGCACCTGTGGCTATATATATATATATATATCATATAGTCAAATGCTATTTTTAGATTTTAAACGAGACTGGCACCTGTGGCCACACCATTTGGACAGGACACACTTTATTTGTGTACGGCTTGTCGAAGGGACAGGTTACTCCAGACTAGCAAATACCTACCTTGTCTATGACTGCATTCAGCATTAGTCCCCGAGTCAACCCGCGGTGACCCGAATTGTCTCCAGTGGCGTTCGTTTTAACAAAACTACTCGGGTATACCCTATACCCCCAAGAGAACCGAAAACTAGTAAGCTTTAGTCTGGCAACATGGCGGAAGACTTGGTTGATGCAAATTGGAACCGGTTAATCAAGTTTTTAACAGTTTACCGTTCGGTGTTTTAACATACATCCGAGTCGACCTGGGTAAAGAAACCCGGATATTAAAGCTGGACGTGCTGTCTTTTGAGTACAATGGGACGAATGATGTATAACTAGTTTTCCATTAATGAATGTTCCCCATTTTCATCAGATGCACACATTTATAATGTTTTATATGGATTTTTTTAGTACCAAAATACAAAAGGAAAATAAAATGTACGCACGTTATGGGATTAGATCAGGCTGATCTGGGTCGATACATTATGCAGAGTCCATAATGTTGGTTTTCTCGCGGTACGGCTCAAATCTAACGGATATCCTGGTTCATTGGGATTGGTGGGTAGCAAACATTAATACTGAATTTTAACCATTTCCCTCTTACAACAAATCTTTGATACTATCTAGGCTCAAATACGAGAAATCGCTTTAGTTGAAAATAACGCTATTGAGTAGAGTTGACTGAAACATTGAGACAAAATGGAGAAATGAGCAATATCTTCTCCTTTTGTCAGAATGTTTTCAATTGCCGTCTGCTTCGGGTGCGTTAGAATGCGTCTGCATGTGGGAAAGGATAAAACCACACCTTCTTCTTTTCATTTTCAGTTCCCAACATATAGACACTTTCTGACGCCTCTGCAGCAGACAGCTTTTTGAAAACATAGTGGCAAAAGGAGAAATTGCTCAACACGAGCAATTTCTCCTTTTGCCGCAATGTTTTCCTCTTTTAGTCATAGGTTATCCATTCAATTATAGAGATTTTCTATTTTTTGACAAAATATGTTCAAAGTCGTCTGCTGCAGAATTGTCGTATAAGGGATATATAGGGTAAACTCTTCCCCCACATACATCAAAACTGCGGCAGACGACTTTGAAAACATCTAGACAAAAGGTGCTTCATTTATTGATTGAAGTCAACGCCGTTTTAAACAATCATTCATGTCACGGCCGCCAGTTCACTGTGTTTCCTAGTTTTCTCACACTAGCACTCCATACAACAGTCTTTTCAAGCAACTGGCTGCTTTTCCACATAGACTATTAGCCCCATTTGTGGAAAACGAATGCGGTTTGTAAGTCTTTTCAAGCAACTGGCTGCTTTTCCACATAGACTATTAGCCCCATTTGTGGAAAACGAATGCGGTTTGTAAGTCTTTTCAAGCAACTGGCTGCTTTTCCACGTAGACTATTAGCCCCATTTGTGGAAAACGAATGCGGTTTGTCGCATTGACATTTGCCAAACGTCGAAAAGAAAGTAAACCGTGATAAAACCCCGTGTATTGACACCCGCGTCGCTTCCGAGACTCGGCTCTGTAAATGAACGGGTTGCCTTTATTACGCAAGTCTCAGATGAATCCATAAGACTGAAGTTGTCTTCCATTAGACAATAATTATTTTGTTGAAAGTTGAAATTGTTTTTAATAAAGTTGAATACCCTCTGACTGATTTGTAACCAACACATTGTTTGCTTTAGCTATATTGACAGCTTAAGAGGCATTTTCAGAACAATATGTACTTTCTGAAATTGAAAGTAAAATTCACTGCGGGATAAAAGTGACCTTTGATTTGACGTCATAGCTCAAAAAAGGAAAGTCAACATGTGAGGTTTTGTGTGTGCTTTTTTGGGTAGTTTTAAGAATGAAGTTTAATTGAATAAAGGTTTCTGGGTTATTTGGATTGTTAGGAAAGAGCCATAGCCCCAAAACACTATAATGGTCGCCTAATGAATTGCTTCCATCTGACCTAAGTGTAAGACCATGGTTAGTTTGGTTCGATTTATTGTGACTTTTACCCGTCAAACAGTGTGCAAGTTATATGAGCAGTCCCGCAAGAAAACCAACATTATGGCCTCTGCGTAATGTATCGACCCGAATCAGCCTGCGCAGTCCGCGAAGTCTGATCCGGGCCGACACATTCCGTCTCAGGGGAATAGAGGTACAGGGTAATGCTTCCTGAAACAGAAAATCCACAGGAGGCGAAAAGTGTCCGGGTAAGCCTGCGCGGCATGCTTTGGCTGATCCGGGTCGATACTTTACGCAAAGTCCAACGTGTTGGTTTTCTCGCGGGACGGCTCAATTATAAGCAAATCCAGTTGATATATACATGGACCCCGGGTACCAGGTTGAGAATGGTGATTTGTACAAACGTATGAGCATGAAACGTCCAATATAAAATACCGCACATTAAACCATTAAGTCACGGCGTATTAATAGACATTCTCTGTAAGCATTTTTGTACTCCCATAAAATTACTGTGGCACGCATGGTCACGGATTTTGTTCAAACTTTACTACACATTTCCTCAACTTTATCAAAGTAAAAACAATGCAAAAAAAATGCATCTATGGACTTGTGTTGCCATAGCAACTGGCTCACATTTTGAATTGCTCTGAATCCTAATGATAATAATAATTATAACAATAATAATAATATCTTTATTGAATGAAGATGTATTTGGATGCAAAAGAAAGTTATCTTATCTAGCATATGGCCTTCAACATATAATAAAATTCACTTCTGGACCAGGTTTAGTAAATTTAATTTGTGATAATTTGATCTAATACAAAAAATTGATTTGAGTAACCATTTAATTAATGCCGCTTATTGTGACAATTTAATCAATATAACGTGAACTTGCATATATCTATTAGTGTGCTCATTTAAACCCGGAAGTTTTCTAAATGTGTATGTCAAAATGTTGATTGCCAAGTTGCTATTGCACGACTTAGATAGACGTTTCTCTGTTCATCTTGCAAATACGTATTTGATTAGATTGGACTTTATAAATAATCTCTTCAAACCACAAACGTTTTCATTGTCCATAAAACCGATGGACAAACGCAACTTGGTTGTACATATTTGCGAGTCAATTGTCCAGTCAAAATTAAAAGGGTGTAATTTTTGTTTCTGTTTGTTTTATTGGAGTTTTGAGCAGTTTTCAACATTATTTCAGTTATATCACGGTGACAGTTCACTTATTCATGATCTCTAGTTAAACAAACCAGTACTAGACTAGGAACAGTGCCTTGCTCTCAAGGGCACTCCACCATTACCGTCGCGTCGCGACTTATGATCAAACCCGGGACGCCCGGTTCCAAATCCCCGACGGTAACCACTCGGCTGCGGCGGATTCCACAGTAAATACGGTCATACGCATTTACTTAAAATCAAACGTCTGTGAAAACGTTCGATTTGTAAATCAAGCTGTCATCTATTTGCCATAAAAAGTTTCAATCTAAGATCCTAACATGTAGTAAAATAGTAGTCATAATTGAGCCGTCCCGCGAGAAAACCAACAGTATGGCCTCTGCGTTATGTATCGACCCAGATCAGCCTGCGCAGTCTGCGCAGACTGATCCGGGCCGACACATTCCGTCTCGGGGAAAAAGAGGTATAGAGTAATGATTTCTGAAACAGAAAATATACAGGAGGCGAAAAGTGTCTATCCGGGTAAGCCTGTGCGGCATGCTTAGGCTGACCCGGGTCGATGCTTTACGCAGAGTCCACAATGTTGGTTTTCTCGCGGGACGGCTCATATGTTGGTTTGTTTTATTGACGTTTTACACCAGGTTAGACATTTTTTCCAGTTATATCACGGTGACAGTTAACGTATTCATAAGCTGTGGGTAAACAAACAAGTACTAGGCTAGGAAATGTGCACTCAATCCAATCATGAACGCTGTGACTGGGGATCGAATCCAGGAGGCCCGGTTTCAAATCCCCCAGGCTAACCACTCTGCCACGGCGGATTCCTGTAGTAATATATCAACTTATGAATGAGCCAAATCAATCGATGTGGATTCTTAATTCTTTCCCACATCCAACAAATATACAACAGACGACTTTATAAGCCGAGCCCCGGTAGCTCAGTCGGTAGCGACGCGGGCTGTCAATCCAGGGGTTGTGAGTTCGAATCCCGGCTCGGCCAACTTTCTTTCCGAGGATTGCCAAAAGTCAATGCGACAGGCGTCATTCGTCTTCCACCAATGGACTAAGTCTATGTGGAAAAGCAGCCAGTTGCTTGGGAAGATTGTTGTGTGGAGTACTGGTGTGAGAAAACCAGGAAATGCGTGAGAAGGTGAACTGGCCGCCGAGATATAACTGAGAAATTGTTAAAAACGGCGTCAAACCCCAATCAATCAATCAAGCGACTTTATAAAAAGCAAGACAGAAATAAGGTATACCTCTATAAATGAAAGTAAAATTAATGAAAAGAGTTGAAAACAATGTGACAAAAAGGAGAAATTATTCATTTTGCCACAAGGTTTTCAAAAACCGACTGCTGCAAAGGCGTCTGCATGTGGGAAAGGGTTAATGCAATTGTGGAGGTAGAAACAGATGACGAGCCCTGCGAACGCACATTCTCGCCAGACGTTCTATGGTAATCTGTTTGTTGTATACAGGTTACAATACACCAACACAATTCCTTCTTTGTTTCCATGTAAATCGACCAGTTTCAGTCCTCGATTGTCACACTTTCTAAGCGTTTCTCATGTAGAACACCATATATCATTGAAAAGAGTTACGTCCTAGCTTTAAAACAATCCAAAGAAAATGTGGGGTCATGCATTATGCAAGAAAGAACTCGAAAATGGTAACCGTCATTTTGGACCAAATCGGGCCTCGACAAAACCGGTGTTTAGCATTCTCTACTTTCACTTTCAAACAAGGTCACAATACTAAAAGTGATCAAATCAATCATTTCCAGTGCATCCTATACACATTCACAATGCATATAAACTCAATGTCATATATTCAATACATTCTGGTGATGGTATACACTAATTTCTACGCAAACAATGGTTTGTTTAGGGACTATAGTAGATCAGCAAGTCAGCGGATGTATTTAGCGTAATTTGACCTAAACCTTGTAGGGCACGTAGACGTATATATCCAATAGTCATACGCAAATATATTCTTTACATTAGTGGAGTGGAATGTCGAGGGTTTTATTAGTTATGTTTAACGAAGTTTTCAACATTATTTCAGTACCATCACGGAGTTTCCTAGGTATATTTAGAGTACTATCGGTACTTTGCGCCTGGGAGGAAAGCCATTACTCCAATTTACAGTCTTTAGTATGACCCGACCTGTGAATCCTGTCGCCCAATCAACACATTGTGGAAACAAGAGATATTGATCATTATGAGCAATTTCGTTTTTCCACATAATGTTTTCAAAAGACGTATACTGCAAATCTGCATGTAGTTATTTCTGCCATAATGCATGAAAGCAGAGCCTTCGTCACTCGCCTTATCCTAAATGGCCGGTGTTCTTGTGTCGTTGTTCACTTACAAACGAAGTTTGACATAAGACAGTGGCTATTGGGGCGTTTGGTCTCTGTGAAGGTTCAGTCAGATCAGCCCGTATTTGCCTGCAATCTGGTAAGTACTTTGACTCATTACTAGTATATAGTTTAATGGTTTATTGACGTGAAAGCAATCACTGCAAATATCGATTGGACTGCGTGTTTGTCCAGGCCTATGTGAATACATGTATCCTCTGTGCGAAAATTAAATAATGACTATATTCCGAGTCTGACGATCAAACGAAAGTAATGTTTGATTTTCGACAATGGTGTTTCGGATATAAGCAATATATTATTTATGATTTCATGTCAGCATTGGAAAAATAAAGCAAGAAAACAATGAAATAAAAGTAACATATAATACGGTATTAACACATTGTTGTTTATTGTACGCAGTCTACAAACAATTCATGATAAAGTCTGGGTATACCTTTACACATCCTTTCACTTAGGTAAATTAATTGTGTACTCATTGCTGATTGTAGCTTCGTTCAATCATAAGAAGAACTTGTGTATAGCTACTTATAAATACAAAATTGTCTTGAACAGTAAATTAATTCCCATTAACACAGCAATACTGTAATGCCTTCATCGTAGTCGTCGATGGTATCAACATCTCCATCATGAACTTGTGTATAGCTACTTATACACAATTGTCTTGAACAGTAAATTAATTCCCATAAACACAGCAATACAGTAATGCCTTCATCGTAGTCGTCGATGGTATCAACATCTCCATCATCATCATAATCGCCATTAGCATCATTCTCGTAATCATTGTCAACATCATTATTTTTACCATCATAATCATCATTATAATAATAATCAGCAGCATCATCAACAACATTGTAATCATTATAATAGTCATCGTCATGATCATCAACATCTTTATCATCATACTCGTTAGCATTATCATCATACTCGTAATCATTATCAACAGCATTGTATTCACTATCATGAACGTAATCATCATAATCGTAATCATTAGCATTATCATATTCGCCAATACGATCAGGTGTAGTCACTTATCGTTAAACAAGTATTGTCATTAAATTATTTGTAATTAAGATTAATTTTTATCTTCAGCATTCTCCTCGCCAATAGTCTCATCCTTGACAGTGTTAGTGTTAGGGTCATTGATGTCCACACTGTATTTGTTTCTCCGTTTGTCCGGTACCTTTAAACCTGGAAAACCTGAAGCCGAAATTAAAACTGATTAACAGTCTAATATAAAAACAAATCTGCGGCAAATGACTTTGAAATATCTGTGGACGAATCTGATCTTTATAAATGAAAATACAATTATTAAATAGAGTTGAAGAATTTGCTCATTATGATGTGTTCAAAGATCGTCTGCTGCAGATGTGTAAAAATGCTTCAGTAAATGGGGAAAGGTTAACCCTTCTCCTCATACGACAATTCTGCAGCAGACGACTTTAAAAATATTTCGTCATAAAATGGAAAATCTCTATAATTGAATGGATAACCTATGACTAGAAGTGGAAAACATTGTGGCAAAAGGAGAAATTGCTCGTTTTGAGCAATTTCTTTTTTTGTCACTATGTTTTCAAAAAGCTGTCTGCTACAGAGGCGTCAGAAAGCGTCTATATGAGGGGAAGGGTTAATGCGTTTGTCTAAACTCGATTCAGAAAGAAGTTATGTTAATCGATCTCGATCTCTGGACGCCTTACTATTGGTGCAGGAATCTCAAAACGAATGTTTACCGCGAGCCTTTGGAGTTCCATACAGATAAGATATGTCACCAGTGAGCATTGAGTATTGAGCATTGAGCCTTGAGCATTTTTCTCTTTTCCCACAATGTTTTCAAGTGCATAATAAGTTAATTTCCCATTTTCTAGATGTTACATATTTGAAGCAGACGACATTAACATTAACATCAGGTAAACCTCCTGAAAGCTGGCGGCCTATCTAAGCGCCGTTATCTCGAACAATGTGTATATAGTCGATGGCTGATACACATGTAATTTATCAGAACTATTCTATTTTATAAGAATGTATAAGAATAAAGGTTAAATGAATTTTGTTTTACAGGTTCATAGTCAAGTACAAATCTTTCATTACAAAATAAAATTAAATGCACACTGTTTTATCTAGTTTAGCCTAAAATAACCAAACCAAGTAATTGCGTTGACTTACGTCCGAATTCTCTCTTCAAAGTCTCTATCTGTTTTACTTGTGGAATTACCCAAGAGTTCCTCAGTTTGTCAATGCTTCCCTCCCTTTCTAATAACCGTTTTGGTAAAGGGGGGAACTTCACATCGTAGGATGTTGGTTTGGACGACCACAGTACTTCGGTCTGGGGTCCTGTAATGGACAAATTAAATTGGTATGGCAATGATTATTGAGCCAGTGTATGCGAAAAGGAACAGGTTGAGTCGCTGACGTTCCTGAACAGGGTAGATTCAGATCATCATTGTCCACTTGTTCATTCTGTTCAGAATCTATTCAAGTCGACAGAATATTCATGCAAGCTTGGGTAAATGATATCTGAACAGTGTATAACTGGATCTATACTGTTTACAGAAGCCAAGTTGTACCTTTTCCCATGCGCGGGCTAATTTGTGATTGTTATACTCTTATATTCTTCCAAATTTAAGATGTGTGTCAAAAGGAATCGAAAATCTGAAGTGAATAGGATAGTTGTGAACATTTCTCGTCGAAATGTTATCGCATGGAATTAGAAACCCGGGATCCCTTGTACAATCCCTTTGTGAGACTAGATATAGTCGTAAACAAGTGCATTTTAGATTGTTATGCATACAACCAGCAACATAAGACTATAGTGGTCTGTACTTGTTTGGATGATTGGTGGAGTGCCTCGGGTGATTCAAAGACTGCTACGGTGGTGTTGTGGTAGAGCGTTCGGCTCGGACACGGAAGGTCGCGGGTTCGATCCCAGGCAGGGTCATATCAAATTCTTTAAAAATGGTAGTAATGAATGCCTTCCTTGGAGCCTAGGTTTGCCGGGATAGCATTACGACTGAATGTCTGGTGTCATAGTAACTGGACCAGGAGAACTGGTAACTTACCCACGAAACGCCGTGATATAACTGAAATATTGTTGAAAGCGGCGTAAAACACCGAATAAGAAATCAATCAATTTGGTGATTCAAGTAATTAACTTTTCATAGCCTAATACTAGTTTGTTACTCAGCGGCGGAGAGTATGAATAAGTGTATGGTAACAGTGCTACAACTAGATCACTGATGCAAACAGTGTAAAACGCAAATTAGATTCATAGATAAGCTGCAAATAGTTCAATATATACCTGTAAGGTTTTTCTGTGTCCATTTTACATCATTATTATCAGTCAGGTCAGATTTCGCAATGCCAGGAACTCCAAACAAATGTGGACTTGGTTTCTTAAGGACCAAGGGTTTCTGTGGAGGGCGTGGCTTCTTCTTCGGGATTTCAAAATCGCTCACTTTTCTATTGAAAGCTGTACCGCTCGATGTACTTTCCTGAACTGTTACAGAAGGCAGAGGCTCTGACACACACTTTTTCATCCATGTCGGTATTCCATGCGACGACTTGTAACTTCCAGAAATATCAGGGTTCCCGACCTGCGACAGAGTCATATTGCCAGAGAGCCCTGTCGACGTTTGCGGCTTGACATACACATCTGAACTAGTTAGAGGACCTATTTGTGTTGAGGTCACATTTCGCGATGCCTCCCAAGACTCCAGTGGTTTGCCACTTAAGTGTGAGCCACCTGACGGCCCTGGTTGTGGTGAAACAGCACGTGTAGACATTACCGTATTTCTTGAATTATTAACACTAGAACCAGATGATGGCACATTTTGCGATGTAGCTGTTCTAGATATCGCAGCTGTAGTAGACAGAACAGACTGTTTTGTATTAACAACACAAGAACTAATCGATGTGTCACGATGTGGAGAAATTACATTTCTAGAAAATTCTATACTAGATTTTGTGGATTTCTGTATTTCGCTTCTTACAGGGACTTTTAGAATGGACAGTGCTTCTAGAATCTTTGAAAGTTCTTTCATACTGTTCGATGGTTCATATGTCTTCGCTATGATTGGACAACTCGAAGCTGCCTTCAGCTGTCGATCTTTGGCCTTATTGTTCTCTATCGTCGTGGCATCGGCAAGCACATCAGCATTGTCAACTGGTTTATCTGCGATTTCTTTCCTAGCCTTCCCATCAGATAAAGCTTTTACATCGTTATAACAAGGTGTCCTTTTATCCGAACTTCGATCATCATTCTTCGGGGTTTTATTAACCAGCCTGGCAGTAACGATTTCTTCGGTCGTTTCCCGTTTGGTTTGACCCCAATCAATGCCTGCTGTTGCGTCAGCAGAAGGACTTATTTTATTACAAACAGTTGCTCTACATTTTGTCGATGATTGTTTGGATTCATCTACTTTGTTTTCATAAGCAGTTTTGTTGATTTCATTCTCGGCTAATTTAATTTTATCTTCACAGGTAAGAGCTGCAGAACGATCATATTTCATGTCCAACATAACATTGTCATCCTCCTTGACTACAACAAAGATTGGTTGGACATATTGAAAACGTCCTTCATCTTTAGAAACTCTATTTACATCAGTAGCTTCCAATGTTTTTGTTTCGTCTGAATTAGCTTTTGTTACATTCTCAGCATGAAATTGTTTGCCTATATTTGTTTCTTTAGCATGCTCGGTCGGTGTCTCGTCTTCAGGACAAACATCTCTTCCGTTTTTAATTTCAGTTTCTGTAAGTGATTCATGCACATCGCCTTTTGTCGTTTCAACTTTTGATTTTTCAAAACAGTATAGACTCTGCTCTTTTCTGTTTGGCACACAATCCACTTTGCTAACACTTTCAACATCATATGGTTTTTCTGGTGTAGCAATATCGACTATATTTACGGTTTTTACAATATCAACGGAAGAAGCTTTATCAATTGGTTTTGCTACATTAACGGATTGGTCTGGCGTGGTCTCCGCATCTGATATGCCGATATCTAAAGAAACCGGTTCTACTTTACTTGCTTCTTCGGTTTTCGATAAAGTACCCGCCATTAAGATTTTAAAATATGTAGAACCTGACAAATCCCTGTTTGGCACATCAACTCCTTTCAAAGATGTTTGAACTTCGTCAGACATTTCCATTTCTTTAGACGGTTCTAATGTGTTATCTATTTCTTCAATCAGTTCAGCTTCGTTTGATGTAGATTCTGTGCCTGCAGGGCCTAACTTATCTGTGTATATTTCCAAATCTCTAGACGAATCTAATGTGTTGTCTATTTCTTCAATCAGTGCAGCTTCTTTTGGTGTAGATTCTGTGTCTGTAGGGCCTAACTTATCTGTGTAAGTTTCCAAATCTTTAGAATGATTATCTACAAGCTTCGGTACGTCACCTTTTTCATCAGATTCTTCAACTTCTTCTGGCTGCTGGTTTTCAGCCGAAATCAACTCTCCAGCACTTGAACCAGTATCCTTTTCTTCATCAGATGCCCCGTCATGGTCTGCTGTAAGCTCACTCTCATCATCGAAATGGCTCAGAAGAATGCTAGTCGACACGACGGGATCAACATGAATGTTAGGTTGGCTAACATATTTGGTCATGCTATTTTCATCTTTATCCTCATGGCTCATTTCGCGCTGGATGGATTCTTCTTCTTTGCAGGGCTCTGTAATTTGATTCAATAGCGGACATAAGTTATTATTATAAACAAAATTGATTTTATTAATTGAAAGATGTTGGTACCGTGGTAGTAGTTGATTGAGTGGGGCTTAACGCCGTTTTCAACAACTTTTCAGTCATATCATGGCGGCCAGTTCACCAACTCATGTGTTTCCTAGCTTTCTCACACCAGTACTCCACACAACATATTTTCCAGTCAACTGGCTGCTTTTCCACATAGACTGTTAGCCCATTGGTGAAAGACGAATGCTTGTCACGGTGACTTTTGTTAGACGTCAGAAAGAATGTTGGCCGACCTGGGATTCGAACTCTCAATCCCTGGATTGACAGCTCGTGTCGCTACCGACTGAGTTACCCGGGCTCGGCACCGTGGCAGTAGGTAGGTTACTAACATTTATATAACAATGCCACATCACTAAAACAAAAGAACCAGCCGGACCTAATGAACACCGGGCATTCAGATCAGCCTCCGCTAAAGCACATTCTAATGAAGATCTAAGCTGTTTATTGTTAATTCGTATAATATGACCTTAAACCACCCAAGCAAGTATTCAGTTTGAGTTTGATTATAATGACTTTCAAAGGATCCGACTCTCGGTAGTCACATGGCGCGGCCCATGGGGAATTTTGTTTGATGCCATTATAGTTAGGATGCCCTCTTAGGGATAGTGATCTATGTCACGAGAAAACACGTTTTCGTGAGATCAGGTAAAACTGTGCAAGGCGATTGGCGCCTGTTTTAAGCATTGAGATATTGCTTTAGAGACACGATGAATGAAGTTTGACAGCATTGCAACATTTTAAAAGGGCATCGTCTTGCGAAATCCGATCTGCTGGCCATCGTGAACAGTGAAGATTAAGACCTACCCGCAGCCTGATAAGTATTTTCCTGTTTGCGTTCTAGCCGTACTAAAACCAGGAAATCCCTGACAAGAATGCGATAGATACACGCCACTGAGTGGATCTTATTTCCTACCCCTTATATCAAAAGAGCCACAAGTAATTCAATAAAACCAGCATGCAAACGATGCTAACGGTGCTGAACTCCATATAGAGATTATACATTTGAAATGTTGAAACTTCTTCAAATGTTGCTTATAGTGACATCAAAGTAAGTTATAAATAGTTCAAAACTATTTGACTGTAAATATTGAAAAAACAACCAATTGAAAGTCATGAAAGTATACAAAAGTTGGCTAACTGGGTATATCTACCCAGTAAAAATGAAGCATAAACGATCGATATTTAGATGTTTATTGTACTGGAATGTGTAATTATCCCAGAATTATGATTCTACTATTTCAAAACATTTTTTGAACAGTTTTAACGCCTTGACTATACTATCTCTAATCTGCAGTTCAGCACCTTTAACTTATTCAGACTAATTCAAGATTTTAATTTACTTTCTCGGACAACACAAATTTCCGTCATTGGGCAAAACAAAGGTACCATTTAGTTAAATGTGGGACTGAATTTCTAGGTTTATTTTGTCAAAAGATTCACCTAGAACTAAATTTCATTAAGACGGAAAGTGGAGGCTCAGGTGAGACTGTTCAGATTCACAGGCTCGTCCGAGTCTTCATTGAACGCAAATGCATACAAAAACAAAAATAAATAGCTAGCCGCGACCCCATTAGTTACTTGTGACATTTATTTGTAAACTTTAGAATTATGCTTGCTTTCACATGGAATAACCAAATTATTACCTGTAGAAGTTGAAGAATCTGGTCCTATCTCGGTGTTAGTTGGCTTTTTGCTTTGGCGTGTGAACCATCTTTTCTTCTGTTTCGTCTTGTTCCTGTCGACATTATCTGGCAATCTAGGAACACACAAGAGATTACCCATTTTAACGGGATAATCGGGTTGTCCTTCCAATATGGATCAAGTCTATACCCATCATAGAAATCATGTTTGTGATTAACAACGTAATCACACACATGGTATACACAAACTATAATCTACCATAACATATTGCAATTGTTATCATTCAATATTTTAATTTAAAATTATGCTTGCTGTTTGTTCATAGAACGTAACAACAATGACGTCAGTAAGGTACGTCGTTGCTTATACCAACGTTAACTTAATTCGCAATCTCCCAGACGCTTGTGTTTTATTTTTAAAAAATGGATGTAAGAAACTAGGTTCTTCGGACGTCCGACTCATTTATTTTTGGAAAATGCGTTAATGAGTATACATGTACATCAAATGTGACCTATTTAATAAAACTGTCCATTTGTCGCTTTATTTCTTCGTCTACGACCTGTACTATTTCTTCTACTACTTCTATCACTATTACTTTGCTATTACTACTACTACTTCTACTACTACATGTACTCCTATTTCTATAAATAGCTATAACAACTTCCCCCTTCTACTACGACTACTGCCGTGCCCCGGTATCTCAATCGGTAGCGACGCGGGTTGTCAATCCAGGGGTTGTGAGTTCGAATCCCGACTCGGTCAAATTTCTTGCCGACGATTGACAAAAGTCAATGCGACATACGTCATTCGTCTTCCACCAATGGGCTAAGTCTATGTGGAAAAGCAGCCAGTTGCTTGGGAAGATTGTTCTGTGGAGTACTGGTGTGAGAAAACCAGGAAATGCATGAGTAGGTGAACTGGCCGCCGTGATATAACTGAGAAATTGTTAAAAACGGCGTTAAACACCAAGCAATCAAATACTACGACTACTACTACTTCATCTTCTACTACTGTCATTTCCACAACTACTAATACTACCACCAATACTACATAAGCAGACATTTCGCCGAGCTTTCTTTGATACAAACAACTGGTACACAGAATTGAAAACAGTGTGAAAAAAGGAAATGGCTTTTTTTTTTAACGTAATGTATCTATTCAACACTACACTTTATATCATGAATACTCTTTTATTATCAAATGTTCGACCACTCAGTCCATTCTGGTGTTGAAGAGATCAAATTGTGATGAGGAGACGTCGTCAGGACATCGTGACATCGCTACCGGCGTCATATAATTTCCGTACTTTTCCATCTGTTGAAAAGCGGCTTTCTATTCATGAATGAATGTATTCTCCCTTTCTGCGATTGGATGCGCTTTACATTATCAATAAGGATCATCTCAATGAATGAATATGTCCTCCCTATCTTCTTCTTCTTTTATGACGTTATTTATCGGCATTAATGCCATTTGGATCGGATTTGGCGCGTTTTATAATCACAATTTCATATCTTCAACACCAGAATGGACTGTACTTATATATCCGTGGGTTTTATTAATGAATGTATATTGTTTTATGGCGCATCGACAGCTAAGGTCATTTAGCGCGCATTTAAATGTTATTATTCATGTTCCCTGGGTGAACAAACCAGTACTAGGCTAGAAAATGTGCCTTGTCCAAGGGCACTCCACCATGACCGAATTGCCGCGACTGGGGATCGAACCCGGGACACCCGGTTTCGAAATCCCCGACGCTAACCACTCGACCATAGCGGATTCCTCCTTGGGTTTTATTAAACACCAAACTATCGTGGCATTCGGGCATGGACGAATTATGGACATTCCTTGCTTCTTGTCCTTCACACAAACCTAATCAAACATGTGTATACCTGCAAGTATATTTTCAGTATAATTAGCACTTTTTAGATAAAGACGCTTTCGGACGCCTTTGCAGAATACGACTTTTTGAAAAAGAGAAAAAAAGAAGAAATTGCTCAATATGAGCAATTTATCCTTTTGCATCAGTGTTTTCAAATCTTTTCAGTAATTGCACTTTCATTTTAAGAGGTATTCCATATA
Source organism: Serripes groenlandicus (assembly GCA_031761405.1). Classification (NCBI taxonomy): domain Eukaryota; kingdom Metazoa; phylum Mollusca; class Bivalvia; order Cardiida; family Cardiidae; genus Serripes; species Serripes groenlandicus. The sequence goes on from JASEVX010000007.1 coordinate 81,719,218, forward strand.
TATGTGTGTCTAGATAGTTGTTTTCAAAGTCGTCTGCCTCAGATGTGTTGTATGATGGGAAAGGATTTAAAGAATGTTAGTTGTCTGACAAAACCCTCCCTTCAACTTTTCAAATGTGAAAATGAGCAATATTTAATATCATCATATCACATTCATTTCTAAGGGTTTCTGGTGTAAACGTGGTTCGCTATCAAAGGATATTGAGCCAACCATTTTGAATGATGCAGAGTATTGGCGCTGTCTGCCCTTAACCCTTTCCCACACACGACAATCTGCTGCAAACAAATTAGAAATAATCTTGGCACCGATATGGCAAATATCTGTAAATGATAGGATATAAGCAGGCCTGTTGAACTGCATTTACAACACGTGGGAAATGAGACATTTCACTGTATGAGAATGTTATCCTTTTGTCAGATTGTTCTCCAAAATGATTCTGCTGCAGATGCGTTAAATTGCGTCGCAAGTGGAAAATGGTTCCTTATACAGTTGATAACGTTGGTGCATCTGCAGCAGACAGCCGCAGATCAGGTTTGAAAACATTGTGGCAAATGGAGAAATTTCACATTCATTTGTAGAGATGTGCAATTTGTTTTTGTTTACATGTCTTCAACGTCGTCTTTTGCAGATGTGTTGAATGTGGAAATGGGCTAAAGCAATCGATAAACGAATAAATAATGCTTTATAGAAGAAACCTCTTGTTTATGATATGTGAAAAGCGGGTAAACATTTGAGAATTCCCAACACCATCGCCGGGAAGGATTTGTTCAGTATACGGGGTATGAACTTGTTTAACCCTTTCCCACATGCAACAAATCTGAAGCAGACGACGTTTAATATATATACACACAGAAATATTGAAAATATTAAAAAAAATATATTAATTGAATAGAGTTGAAAACATTGTGGCAAATCAGAGACCGTGTGTATACGTATATCTCTGGGCAAATGGAGAAGTTGCTCATCATGAGCAATTCAAGTTCTCCATTTGCCACAATGTTTTCAAAACTGATCTGTTGCAGAGGCGTCAGAAAGCCTCTATGTCTGGGAAAGGGTGAACATCGGTGTGAAATAATTCAGGAACTAAGATAATGAGCGTAATCAATATAAGCTGAAAGCTTGTTTCGCAATCGATGTAAAATAAATAAGTTTAAACTAAAGTTACTGAAACTATTTGAGGTACCAGATACACTTTGATGTGTTAAATCAAAGAAACATAACTCTGTCCTGACAAATACAATTTATATGACAGGTGGCGCTGAAGTCTGTTCATAAAAACAGAAAATAGACAAACACAACAAAATGATTGTAAATCTTCATAGGTAAAACGCAGTTATGGCACAGTTCGGAAAAGATTTAGACAATATTAGCTCCAGCAGTTCTATCAAGGTGCCTTCAACGGAGACAATCGAAAATTACACGGTAAGAATATCTCCGGTTACAGATGGGTGGTGTCAAATTGATTTTCCCCGATATTTGCGAGGATTAATTGCTTAATGGTACTTCTTATTGTTGATAACAGTTTCATCTGTGATTATGTTAGTCCACACTCCATAAAATCGCTTAGAGATGATGGATACGAGAACTAATCGGAAACCAATATCCAGTTACTTCCTCGGATGACTTACTTCGTACTCATTTATTGTCGTATGTTATTGTGTTGGGAGTTTCCCTATAACTACCAGTTCGTCTAACTGATACTATATGGTAAATGGGTATAATGGTTTCCAAATCTATTTGAATAGTTTGTTGTCTATAACCCGTTACCAAAAAAGAAAATCTGCAGCAAACAACTTTGAAAACATATGGACAAAAATGTGAAAAACTTCCTTAAATGCAAGTATCCTGTTGTGTCCTAGTTTCGTGACCTTTAACATTGATTTTCGCACGCGCATTTCGATATGAAGAAGAGAGTGGTCAAAATATTATTTTATTTTAGATAAGAATCGACATAAAGTGGTAACGTAAACAAAAATAAGAAATGTTTTTAAAATATGTCTCAAATATATGCCTGTTTATCGGTCGTGAACGTCAAAACGCTTTCACCTCAGTTCGAGACCTAGTTTCATATTGCCAAAATATAGAGGGAAGTAACTGGAAGTAAAATGTAAACTTAGAAAAGCGCTTCCATGACATTGACATATGCAGACTAAAAATGTCGCTCGAAAAATTGATTTCTTATATATGTCACGAAACGAGTGCAAGGGCCGAATGTAGGAGAAAGAATGATATATCCCAGATTCCTATATCTTCATGGTTTCCTATAACATTGTGCTTTTTCTTTCATGTTCCGACAGTATTCTACATGTGATTTTTATGTCATCGCGTGTTGTAGGCATAATTAGGGGTTTCCCATGTTCTAATTACAGACAGAAATATTTGTCCAAAACGGGTATTTATAAACTTCACATAATCATGTGACAAATTATTTACTGCAACAATTATTTTTATGATATTCATATTAAGCGACCAGACCCAATTTAAGATTGAGGCACGATGTCATAGGAAAATTTCCGACTACACTTTTTACTGGTGGGTAGTCTAAAACAACAGTGGTTTGAGTTGGAAAGTGTTTACAAACGATTTGTGATTTGTTTTAAAATAATAAAAAAAAGAAGATATTTATCACATTGTTGATATTTTGCTTTGTTCCTTATTTTTTAGCCGGAAATGCAAATTATAAGCACGAAGATATAGGAAATGGGCATAATTATTGAATAAAGTTGAAAACACGGTGTCAAAAGGAGAAATTGCTCATTTTTAGCAATTTCTCTTTTTGTCACAATGTTTTCAAAAGTTGTCTGCTGTAGAGTTTGTCATAATGCATGTGGGAAAGGGTTATTTCTTTAACGATATTCTGAATCTGTCAAATAACAACTATATAACAACTTCGAATTGATATGTTATATAACACTATATAATCTCTTAATTAGATGAAACCTCTACTCCCATTTAATCTATTAGATTATAGGGATGGGAACAAGTATCGATTATAAGTACTAGGGTACTCCAGGGTTTTCCATGACGCACAAATCCTGCGTCATTGACACGTTTTCAATTCAAATGACCCCCAAAAATAATATCTGTGCGTCCCTATGGACGCAATGTCTGTAAATCGAAGTCCATTCTATAATCTCGGTTTTCCAACTATCTATATTTAACTTAGTCCTTATCCTTTTAATCCACCTCTTAGAGGCCTGACGTTTAATAACTCACAATGTGGTCGATTTGAACCGAGGATAACCGAAATACGGTATTGTGGGTTTTGTTGTTAAAGTACACCAAAATGGATATTAAACGGAATAGTTATATATCTTATTCAAACAAGTTTGGGCGATATTTCGTTTTTTTTTTTTACCGATTTCGTCTAGTTTATTTAACCGAAAACAAATTTGTTACAGATTTCAAATTTTTCGCCGTTGTGAATTGAATTTGATAAGATTAAAGTGGTAAAGAGGTAAGCTGCATACATTTTAGGCTCAAATTAATATAATAATAATTACAGATATGGTTTTTTGTATCGTTGCGATAGCTGTCAAGGATATAAACGGCATAATAACGTGAATCGAGTCTGTCTGAAACATGCAAACATGCCATGGATTTAGACTTCTGTTGACCAATAAACGAGAAATCGAAAGTCTAAATTATTTGGACTATATTTAACTCTGAATGACTGGTTTACGCTTTATCGATAACATAATCCTTTGTCTGCAGCTAGAGCCTTTGGTGCTCTTAAACTTCGTAACAAGTAACTAAAATTAGACTGCAGTGCATTATTTACTGTATACTATAAAATAATTTTATTATTTATAGCATAGTTATAATGCTGCAATTTGCATGCATACAAGTGAACAGAAATTATTGAACTGAATTGAGTTACATTCAAATCATAATCTTAATATGTTTTCACAAATTGGCATTATTAATATTAAAGGGATAATAAAAACAAAGAACAACACACTTGTTTTTTAATGTTTTTTATATCAATCACTTGATAATAAAGTTCTAATTTTGACCCGCAACATTTATAAGATGACCCTCAACTTTGATGACAAGGGGGTCACAATGACCCTCAAGTTTAAAAGCTTAGGGAAAACCCTGGTACTCGTATACTATTCCGATCGAGTACTCGCAAGAAATCAGAATGTGTTCACTTATTCATCAAAAAGTCTTGTCTCTCGTAATATTCTGGCTAGTGTTGGCCTCTATATTTGATATTTGATATTAAAAAGAAAACTCAAAATAATTCAACAATAACACCGAGAAATTGTATTTGTGTAAACATCCAAACGTTTGTTGCAGACTTTCATACACTTTTAAAGGCGCAAAAAGAAATCAATAACCAACAACTAGTTGGAAAACGAATAGCAATAATAAACAACACTACGCTTAATATAAATAAGTGAATATTAATATCTCCTATGAAAATAAGAAATAGAGATAAACAATAAGAAGTGGTTTGTACTTTCGGTTTATTAATTAACCTGTGTCCGTAATATTTACATGACTAAAAATATATAAGAAGAATGGCCGCGTTCGTACAAAAGAAAAACTAGATCTCACAATTGTTTATAATTCATACGTTCCCATGTCATTCAAATAAATAAGAATGATAAAAGATAGTCCTAATGCTTTGACGAACAACTTCTTATTCAATAATTGTAAAGTGTATTTCTTACAATTATCCAATTAAAAAACGCGATGACTATTGAAAACACAATTACGACAAAGGTGTGAAATAGTAACATTTTTTTGCAAATTGACTGGAGATAACATTCGAATCACTACCTGTTTCTCATGTTGATCTTCATTGACGTGTGATTGCAATCAAGTAGCCGTTTAACCCTTTCCCTCATACGTCAATTCTGCAGAAGACGACTTTGAACATATTTTGTCAAAAAATAGAAAATCTCTTTAATTGAATGGATAACCTATGACTAAAAGTGGAAAACATTGTGGCAAAAGGAGAAATTGCTCGTTTTGAGCAATTTCTTCTTTTGTCACTATGTTTTCAAAAAGCCGTCTGCTGCAGAGGCATCAGAAAGCGTCTATATGAGGGAAAGGGTCAAAAGGGATTACAATCATTGAAAAGGGAGAGAAAAACCAATTCATTTATTATTAAGTTCTAATTTATTTACTTTTATAAGATGAAAAATGGTGAGTTTATAATCGAGTACTTGAGTACTTATTCTGATTACCGATACTCGGACAGCCGATCGAGTACTCGGGTACCCGGTCCCATCCCTACTATTTTAGTATAAGTTAGACGAAACCTCAAACATCCTTGTCAATGCCCAATGAATCATTCGACTCCATATTTGTGTTCTTATATAGTATAGTCTTTGCTTGCTTTATATTTGCAGTTGCGCATGACTGAGCATGACAAACAAATAAAATCGAACAATAAAATATTGAAAATCAAGAATAAATTTATCAACCATCCATTGCATTGGGTACTGGAGGTTTATCACCGTTTCAGTAAATTGTAGATAAAGAGTAAACTCTTCGGAGTTTTCGATAAAAAGGACTTTATGTAGTTTTATTATTAGTACTATACCTACCCCATTCAACACGGGTTTTAAAATGACCCGGGCCAGGTGAATAACCCAACTACTAAAGCATCTTTACCTGGCTACTTTAAACAGAATTTCCTCGACTCCTACTTGGGAAGGACTGCTTACTTTCAATTGTTATTCTGCAGTGCTACTCCAAAACAAAAATGTAACCCCTGATTCAATGTCCTACGAAATTATTTTCAAATGCCGACATTTTTTTGCAATGTAGATCTATCAAAGCTGGCTAATGTCACCTCTCATGAAAGACTTGACCATAAAAACGGAATATTATTTATTTTCCCTGTAGTAAAATCCTTTTTTAGAAGGTAACAAATATTGAAGACTGAAGATGGAAAAAAATAAATAAAGCGTGTCATGGGTTTCCATTCATTATCCAATTTCTGAAAAATAGTTTATTTTCTGATGTTTCATTTCAGGTTTATCAAATAGAAGTTACGTTAGGACCTTATAAATGGACAGTAAAGCACAGATACAGCGATTTTCATGATTTACATGAAAAGGTTTGTGTGGCATGATAAAATTGCACTTCTGTAACTTACTATAACTACATGGTTATAATATGCTTTTATAAATTGTCTATGTAGAATTTAGAATAAACAGAATTTAGCATGTTTTGCTAAAATGATATTTCATGAGTTTTTCACTTTGTGAACATGCATTGAAAATAAAAAAATATGAAATTACAGATGTGTATTTTTGAAAGTTCTCTCACAATGTCATGCGTTATTCGTCTTCCACCAATGGGCTATGTCTATGTGGAAAAGCAGCCAGTTGCTTGGGAAGTTTGTTGTGTTGAGTACTGGTGTAAGAAAACCAGGAAATGCATGAGCATGTGAACTGGTCGCCGTGATATAACTGAGAAATTGTTAAAAACGGCATTAAACCCCATTCAATCAATCAATACATTTATTTCTTCAGATATGTTCAAATGGCACAATATTTATGCCAAAATCTTATAGACCCTTTCTGATGCCTCTGAAGCAGACGGCTTTTTGAGAACATGTCGACAAAAGAAGAAATTGCTCAAAACGATCCATTTCTCTTTTTGTCACCATGTTTTCAACTCTATTCAATTATTGTACTTTCATTTAAAGGGAATTTCCAGCTATTTTCGGGTATGCTTTCAAAGTCGTTTGCTGCAGATTTGTTGTATGTGGGAAAGGGTTAATTACTAACTTACCATTTATTTTCAGTTATGTTCATCATCCAAAATCGACAAAAATTTACTTCCACCAAAGAAACTATTTGGAAATCAAACGGAAAACTTCATCAAGAAAAGGCAAAATGACTTGGAAACATACCTTCAAACCGTACTGTTCTGTTTGGCTTCTAAAATCCCTAATTGCCTGGCAGCTTTTCTTGATTTTCAATTTTATGTAAGTAAAAAATGTAGTTTAAATCGTAATTTGTTGCATACTGTAATCTTGTTTAGATAAACATTCTGCTAATTTAGGAAGCAGCACGGTGGAATGCATGAGTGAGATGAAATATATCTTACTCTCTGGTCTAATATTTAACCCTTTCTATTAATTAAATAGATAACCTATGCCTAAAAGTGGAAAACAATGTAGCAAAAGGAGAAATTTCTCATTTTGAGCAATTTCTTCTTTTGTTGCTATGTTTTAAAAAAGTTGTCTGCTGCAGAGGTGTCAGACAGCATCTATATGAAGGAAAGGGTTAAATGAATTTCTCACTTCCAATCTAGAAAGCTAAACAAACGAACAAAAACGTTGTACATAAATATATCACAAAACTCAGTTTTCAAGATATCGGCCTGACAGCCTTTTTTCAGGAATTTGTTTCTATTCCATTCAATAACAGAAGTCCAAAGAAAGTTACATTAAATTGCTCCATAATCATATCTAATTTTATATTAAAGAAATAGCCTTATGATTAAGTGATAGTAAGTTTAATTTACCCTTTAAGTCGTTTTAGGTACTATAAGTCATCTGAGGTACTTTAATCTATTTTATATAAAAAAAATTATTTGAAATATTATTTGTAATGAAAATTTTAAAATGTTGAATTATTACTAATTGAACAAATATTTCTATTATGAGTCTCATGTTGTAAACCCTTAAGTATTTACCTTTTATTACAGGAAATTCATGGAATAACACAAGTCATGGCTGAAGAGTTGTACAATAGAGGTAATATATAGTATTTGTTAACCTTTTCCCACATATAGACGCTTTCTGACACCTCTGCAGCAGGTGATGTTTGAAATCATTGACAAAAGGAGAAATTGCTCATAATGTAAATGAACAATTTCTCCATTTGCCACCAATGTCCAATCTAGGATTAAAAACAAAAGGGGAAATTTTAACTGAAAATTGATTTTATGAGGTTTTTTTCCTTCTTTGTCTATGTAAAAAATTCCTCCCTTCCATACAAATTTCGGGGTGATTATTCAAAAACAGTGTGAGAAATAGTATGATCCCCATTCCTAGATTGGACACTGTGCCACTAGATTTCAACTCTATTCATTTAATCATACTTTCATTTAAACCTTTCCCTCATATGACATTTCTGCAGCAAACGACTTTGAACATATTTTGTCAATAAATAGAACATCTCTATAATTAAATGGATAACCTATGACTAAAAGTGGAAAACATTGTGACAAAAGGAGAAATTGCATGTTTTGTCCTCGTCGTCTGTGTCGTCACAAAACTTTAACCTTACCTCATAAATCAAAAACGTTCATTATTTTCAAATGAACCGTGGTACACATGTTCCTAGGAACAATACACATGTCTATACCAAGTCACATAACTCTGGCTTTAATAATTATTCAGTAATGCCCCATTTTCAACTTAGAAAAAACGGACAAGCGTTAGCGTTTGCTCCGCAGCTCTCTTATTTTTCCAGTACAATAAGATTAATATGATTGTATTTTAACTTCAGGTGATATGATCCTTCAGACAAGGCAAGCCTACAAAACTTCTCCTTTGTATTTATATGCTCTAACAGAAAGATTAAAATTGCCAGAACCAACTTGTGGTAAGTGTTCTTCCAAACTGACAGAGGTCCTGATACAGCTTTTTGTCCAACAATATCTCTCTTACCCCTTTCCCACATATATAGACACTTTCTGAGGCCTCTGCTGCAGACGACTTCTGAATGCATTGTGACAAAAAGAGAAATTGTTCAAAACAGAAATTTCCCAATTTGTCACAATGTTTTCAACTCTATTTGATCATTGAACTCTATTTTATGGAGATGTTTCATGTTTATGCCAATAAGTTTTCAAAGTTGTCAGCTGCAAATTTGTGTTATGTGGGAAAGGGTCTCTATCCAACTCTATGTTATGGGTACTTTAGAGAATTGTCTCATTGGGACGATTCTTTTGACTTTGCTCAACTGGCACAAATTCATGGCATTGTGTGTGTCCGTCTGTCCTTAAACAAATCATTGAATGATTCCTGTCATTGGCCCGGCACAATGTGATCAGTATCCCTGTTCAGCATCTAGTTGTACAAACATTATGGAAGAGTTAGGACGATAATCTAGACAAAAGTTCTACAGCTATTCAACTTGATCCATGTTTTTGTAGAAGAGGGGATACATGTATATTGCTTTGCACATGTCAGTCCGTTAGTAGACCAACGCTTGTCTGAATGAAAACTTGATATTGCTTGGACCTACAATACTCAAACTTGGAAGGCAGGGTGAGCATGACCAGTAGGTAACTCCTATTGATTTTGTTGTCATTCATTCAAAGGTCAAGGTCACAGTGACCTTGCACACAAAAAGGGGGGGCATATTGTTCAACAAACATCTCTTGTTTTTCTTTATTTAAACGCTTCATGCAAAACAGTTGTAACATGATTTAGTTTCAACTCTTTTTACATTTAGTCCATGTTATACTGATCTATATGCCAGAAGAATGTCGGACAATAAAAACTAAATGTGTCATAAATGTTCTCTTACAGACAGTGGGGATGTGAAGCGAGACATTGGACATATACTAGACTTCATCACCCGGTTAAAATGTTTACAGGTAACTATAGTCCATTCATATAATAATATTATTGAATACTTTTATATTGTTCCTTCAACTTTACATATGAAAAAGGCTGCAGTATCTGTTGATATGCATGCATTGATACTGCATTAAGCCTTTCCCTCATATAGACGCTTTCTGTAGCCTCTGCAGCAGACGGCTTTTTGAAAACATAGTGACAAAAGAAGAAATTGCACAAAACATGCAATTTCTCCTTTTGCCACAATGTTTTCCACTTTTTGTCATAGGTTATCCATTCAATTATGGAGATTTTCTATGTTTTGACAAAATACGTTCAAAGTCGTCTGCTGCAGAATTGTCGTATGAGGGAAAGAGTTAAGATCCCTTTTACATGCTGCTAATGGCATAACAATTTCGACACTTTATTAGCATGTACAAAGTGATCCCGTTCACGAATTTTCAATCAGCCTACATTGCTTACATTTTTTGATACCTTCATGTTTAAAAGAAATTGGCCAACACAATATTTATTCAGGTGCAGTAACATATAGTAATAACATTTGGAAAATTTAATTTGTTTAGTTGATGCAAAATTGAAAACATTGTGCGAAATTTGAGCAATTAATCCTTTTTCAACCAGGTTTTAACACTTTCCCACATGCAGACGCATTTTGATGCTGCAGCAGCAGACGACTTTTGAAAACATTGTGGCCAAAGGTGAAATTGCTCATGATGAGCAATTTCCCCTTTGGCTACAATTTGTTCAACTTTATTTAACAATTAAGCTATTTTTTATGGAGATTTTTCCGGTTTTTGTCACCATGTTTTCAGAGTCGTCTGCTGCAGATTTGCTATATGTGGGAAAGGGTTAAACAAAGTTGAAACCTTGTTATTAAGATGATGATGTTATTGTTCAGCTGGACATTGGTGCAGACAAGTATATTTCGGACCTGTTTTCCTTCCGTTCCCTAACTTTCTTGTGATTTGACCGATTCTAATCAAACTAAATGGGAAGGTGGCTTAGATTTTGTTTTATTGGTTATTTTATGCCGCTTTCAACATTATTACAGTTTTATCACGGCGACAGTTCACTTATTCATGATCCCTGGGTAAACAAACCAGTACTAGGCTAGTACTCTACCATGACCGTCGTGCCGCGACTAGGTGGCTTAGATAGAAACTATAGTAACTTCAGTTGCTCAAATTCTTATTTCTCTCCCTATCTGTATGCTGTTGGTACTAGTAAGAAGAAGTAATTTGCAATTAAAGCTTTACCACATACAACAAATCAGCACCAGGCGACTTTGAAAATATGTAGGCAAAATTATAGGAATTCTCTATAACCCTTTCCCTCATATAGACGCTTTCTGACGCCTCTGCAGCAGATGGCGTTTTGAAAACATAGTGACAAAAGAAGAAATTGCACAAAACGTGCAATTTCTCCTTTTGCCACAATGTTTTCCACTTTTTGTCATAGGTTATCCATTCAATTATGTAATTTTCTATTTTTTGACAAAATATGTTCAAAGTCGTCTGCTGCAGAATTGTCGTATGAGGGAAAGGGATAAAGGAAAACTTCTGTATGTGGTATAGGGTCAACTCTTTCCCACAAAGAACAAATATGCAGCAAACAAATTTGACATTATTTAGTCTAAACTATGGAAGCTCTCCTTTAAATGAAAGAAAAGTTATTGGAAAAGTTGAAAGCAGTCTGGCAATCGGAGAAATTTCTCAATATGAGCAATTTCTCCTTTTACCACAAATTTTTCAAAAGTATTCTGCAGTAGAGGTGTCAGAAAGCACCTGAATGTGGTATAGTGTAAAAAACAAAAGCTCCACATACTTCGTGTTCTCTAAAATTCTGTTTTTTGATACAGGTCCATGGAAGTGAAACAGTTGGAACAAGCAATATAGATATGAATCAGCTGCCGTTTGATCTGACACTTTTTAAATCTCTTCAAAAAATGGAGGTAAGATTGAGTCGATATAAAATTGAACATGTTCGAATACAAATATGGATTTTTGCCTCATTTTGAACTTCCATAATCTCTACTTCCATATTTGTTGGATGTAAGTAAACCCATTGTTCACTTAGTTATACCCCTCACAAACAAGTTTTTTTTAGGGGGGTATATAGGAATCACCCTGTCTGTCCGTCCGTCTGTCTGTCCATATGTCATGTAAGCGTAACTCCTCCTTAACGGCTGGACCGATTCATATGAAACTTTACACAGTTGCAGTACACAACCTGAGGATGTGCATGAAGTAAGATTATCCCAGTCAGAAATATATCTGTCTGTCCATATGTCTTGTAAGCGCAGGATGGGGGGTCTCCTTTTATGAGTTCACTAACAGTTCTAGTTTCATTTGATTTGTATGTGAAATCTAAATTTTGATTCAGCTTACGAAATATAGATTTTCAATTCAATTTTGGCAAATTAATTTGTATTAATTTTTGACAGAAAAAGAATTTTAAATTTTGTGAGAAAAACAGACGAAAACATCAAGGCAAAAATCTGTGAAATCTCTATAAATGAAACTGTAGTCAGAGCTCTGGATAAGGGGCGTTTTCGATGTTCGGAAATCCTTATTTGACCTCCAAAAAGAGTCTTCTCAGAGTAGGTTTTAATGAGTGCCAAGAGAGATGTCATGGACAAAAGATCTGATTTCTCCTAAATTTGTCGTCTGTATTGATTAAAGAGTTGAAAGCATTATTGCACAAGGAGAAATTGCTCCTCATGAGCAATTTGTCATTTGTCTCAAGCTTTTGAAAAATAATCTGTTGCCGATGTATGCATTGGTTTAACTTTTTCCCATATACAGACACTTTATGAGGCCTCTGCAGCATGCATCTTTCGAAAACATTGTGGCAAAAGGAGAAATTTTAAAGAGCAATATCTCCTTTTGTTATAATGTTTCAATTTTAATTTTTTTTTATTTCATTTAATGATTTATGTAGAGTTTCCATATTTTTGACTAAATGTCTTCAAAGTAGTCTGCTGCAGACTTATTGCTCTCGGGAAAGGGTTTAACAGCTGCAATGTTTTTTTTTCTGTATTGTAGATACTGTCCTGTGATATAGGGTTGATTGGAGGTTTAGACACGATCAAACAGACGGTGAAAACACTCAACGTGAATCGTTCCCTAAAGTCGATTAAGGTCAGTAGTTATTTTTATAGAACATAACAGAAGGTTTTAAAATTAGCTTGCCTGTTTATTGATGGAAAAAATTGGGGTATTGTGATACCATTGGCATCATCGTCATTGTCACAAAACTTTAACCTTACCTCATAACACATGCTCCTAGAAAACAATTCACATGTCTATAGATCCCAAGTCACATAACTCTGGCTTTAATAACTATTCAGTTTGCCCCTTTTTGGACTGAGCAATTTATACAAAAACTTTAACCTTGCACATAACTCAAAAACATTTCAACATTTTCAAATGAAAATTTTGTGACAAAAGGCGAAATAGTTCATGATGATCATTTTCTCCTTCTGCCACAATGTTTTCAACTGTATTGATGTGTTATATTTTCATTCACAGAGATTTTTCATAGTTTTGCCAAGATGTTTTCAAAGTTGTCTGCTGCTGAATTGATGTATGTAGGAAAGGGTTAATAGTCATTGATTGACTACTCTTTAAGTTTTTGCTGAGACTTTATTAAAGTATAGGTTCACAATTGATACAAATTATTTCACTTCAGGAAATATTATTACAAGATCTGCCCCACTGGAAAGGAGAAGATGGTACTCTACTTGTGTCTTACTGGGATCATATAACCACCGTTGACTTTAGTCATAATTCACTCAGCGCCATTGATGATAGTGTGGTGAGTTGGAACAAATTTTACTAGCTGTATTGTCGTGTTAGCAGGGGGGATGTAATTACATGTAGTATGAAAGCAATTAAAATCATGTTGCCTTCAATTACTTCTTTGCCCAAATGTTTTATACATTTACAAAAGTGAGATGTTGGTGTTGTTTCACAGAATTACATTAAGCTCTAATTATCTTATACACTTCTTTCCATTGTATCGGGTTGATTTAAGATGAAAACATCTTCTGTAATTTTTGCTAGAATGATTTCTAATTTTTTCACAAACTTTATTTTGTCTTTGTCTTTTAGTCTTGCATCTAGACATATTATTACTTTTCATTCTTGTTATACTTGTAACAGCATCTTGAACAGTTGGCGAAAAATTAATTCAACCCTTTCCCACATACAGACACTTTCTGACGCCTCTGCTGCAGACGACTTGAAAAACAATGTGGCAAAAGGAGAAATTGCTCAAATAGAGACATTTTGCCTTTTGCCACCATGTTTTCAAACTTCTTCAGTAATTATACTTTCAATTATAGAGATTTCAATGGTTTTGCTTAGACGTTCTCAAAGTCGTATACTGCAGATTTGTTGTTTGTGGGAAAGGGTTAAGAAGTCATATGATGCAAACACATCAAATATGACTTATTTGGAGTCATATATTATTACGAAAGAGTGTCTTTGAAACTATAAAATAGGATTGTCAAGCTACACGATAATTATACCCGTTTCGAAGAAGAGGGGGTATATAGGAGTCACTGTGTACGGCTGTCTGTCGGTCGGCCGGAAGCCATATTTTGTCCGGCCTATTTCTTACAAACCACGGGGTGGAATTCAATAACATTTTACATGAAGCTTCTATACCAAGAGGAGATGTGCTTATCCTAATGAGGTTACAATTGCATGTTATTTTACAGAGTTATGGCCCTTTTACTTATTAAGTTATGGTGTAGGTCAAGGTGCTGTTCAGGGGGTATTAATCATCTTCAGTGATAGTTCTAGTTTTAGGAAAGCTTATAGTACCCACATTATCCATCAGTGTAGGTTTTGGTCCGACCACCACGTGTCTGGGCTATTTCTTTGCAAAAATGTGTGATCTTTTGATATTTTCTAACCTTTTCAGGGAGCATCCATCAGTTAATTTAACCCTTTCCCTCATATAGATGCTTTCTGACGCCTCTGCAGCAGACGGCATTTTTTGAAAACATAGTGACAAAAGAAGAAATTGCTCAAAACGAGCAATTTCACCTTTTGCCACAATGTTTTCCACTTTTTGTCATAGGTTATCCGTTCAATTATAGAGATTTTCTATATTTTGACAAAATATGTTCAAAGTCTTCCGCTGCAGAATTGTCATATGAGGGAAAGGGTTAAAACGGATTTTCTTGCTTTTCAGCAACTGATGCCTCGTGTTACGGAGTTTGATTTGAGCCATAACAAGATCGCAAAAATTGAGAACCTTCTTTGGCTGAGTCACATGACATATTTAGATCTATCCCATAATGCCATACAGCAGCTAGAATCATTGCATTCGAAGTTGGGTAATTTAAAGACTTTGAAATTGGCAGGGAACCAGCTGGAGTCTTTACAAGGTAATTTTATCTTATTTTTACCCTTTCTCACACACGTTTTGACGCATCTGCAGCAGAAGACCTTTGAAAATTGTGGCAAAAGTTGAAATTGCTTATAAATGCCAATTTCTCCTTTTACGACCATAATTGTACTTTCATTGATAGAAATTTTCCATATTTTTTCACCTAGATGTTTTCAAAGTCGTCTGCGGCAGATTTTTTGTCTCAAGATAGTTTTAATTTATTTGTTTATCCCCAGAAAGGCTACAGACAACTTTAAAGCGAAAAAGAGGGTTTCTCATGTTTTATAAATGCTGTCATTAATAAGATGGACCTCATTAGCTGTACCTTTAATGTATCAAATTAGGAAGCATTTAGAATTAACTAATGTTCAAAATAATTAAAACATAATTTTATCAGCTTAAATTCCATGAGTATTACAGGCCCGATTTTAACTTTTTGAACATTCTTTTATCAAGATAACGTAAGATAAAGTGAAACATAAAAATATATTGTAAAAGAAGAAACGAAGCCTCTTCTTTTCAATGTGTATCAGCTACAGAGCTCTAGATAAGGGGCTTTTTTATGTTCTAAACTCAGACACTATGCTGTGGGTACTCAAAAGAATTGTCTAACTGAGTACCCACAATGTAGGGTTTGGTTAAATAATAAGAGAGATATTGTGGGGGGGAAAGACCAGTTTATTCCTCCTTATCTAGTTTTCTGTGGCTAATTAGTCCCCTACCGGCGTGCCGAAGGGGACTATTAGGTTTGCACTCCGTCCGTCAGTCAGTCCGTCAGTCCGTCAGTCAGTCAGTCCGGCAAATTTTTGTCCGGAGCATATCTCCAAAACTGTACTAGCTATGGCTATGAAATTCCATATGTGGATACATCTCATCAATGCGGAGTGCAGTGCATATGAACCATAACTCTTGCTTCCCTAATTTTTGAGTTATTTCCCTTTCTTTATTTTCATACTTGATTTTTGTCCGGAGCATATCTCCAAAACTGTACTAGCTATGGTTATGAAATTTCACACATGGATGCATCTCATCAAGGGGGAGTGCAGTGGACATGAACCATAACTCTTGCTTGCCTAATTTTTGAGTTATTTCCCTTTCTTTATTTTCATACTTGATTTTTGTCCGGAGCATATCTCCATAACTATACTAGCTATGGCTATGAAATTTCACACATGAATACATCGTATCAAGGGGGAGTGCAGTGGACATGAACCATAACTCTTGCTTGCCTAATTTTTGAGTTATTTCCCTTTCTTTATTTTCATACTTGATTTTTGTCCGGAGCATATCTCCATAACTATACTAGCTATGGCTATGAAATTTCACACATGAATACATCGTATCAAGGGGGAGTGCAGTGGACATGAACCATAACTCTTGCTTGCCTAATTTTTGAGTTATTTCCCTTTCTTTATTTTCATACTTGATTTTTGTCCGGAGCATATCTCCATAACTATACTAGCTATGGCTATGAAATTTCACACATGAATACATCGTATCAAGGGGGAGTGCAGTGCACATGAACCATAACTCTTGCTTCCCTAATTTTTGAGTTATTTCCCTTTCTTTATTTTCATACTTTATTGTCTTGATATACCTAAACATTGGGTTGCTATGACAACAGAAACAGACTCAAAAGTGCAAACCGGTAGGGGACTATGGTATTGCTTGCAATCCTCCAGTTACTTGTTTATTTTGAAATCATGTCCAATTATTGGTTTGAAGAAGTTAGTGTAAAACTGCTATATAGCCATTTCCAACCTGCAGACGCATTTTGACGCTTTAGCAGCACACGACTTTTGAAAACATTGTGGCCAAAGGTGAAATTGCTCATCATGAGCAATTTCGGCCACAATGCTTTCAACTTACTTTTACAATTAAGCTATCTTTTATGGAGATTTATTCAGGTTTTTATCACAATTTTAGAATATTTTCAAAATCGTCTGTTGCAGAATCGTTGAATGTGGGAAAGGGATAGCTGCATCAGGCAAAAGGTGGTCTTCATATGCCCAGTCATCACAAAAACCTTCATTGTCTCCATGCATGTAGTATAGCCATAAAAGACTTCAAGTGAAGCCCTTTATGTTTATGCATACATACTTTTATGTGATGCTATTACTGATATCAAACAAAAGAGTACACTGGAGTTCCAGTATATCGCGATGTTCGGGGTCCAAGGCCTAGCATCGCGTTGGAATCCGATCGCGAATCACCATTAGAAATTAAAGCAATCAAGTAATATGCCTCAGCATGCCAAATCCCGACACTCGTCAACTGCATGCAATGGCGATGAAAAATGTCTCAAAATCAAATCTATTTTAGCAGTCCAGAATATGGTGTCTATATGTGTATATACTTTTGCTGTATTACGAATATAATCCTCACTTTTATTTCGAAATTGGCTAATATTGAGGGATGTAAAACAAACTCTTTCTAACCGCCATTTGCAATGTCTCCTTTCCTTACATTTTTTTCTTCTTTTCTTATTTAAAAGAAAAACAATTCACAAACCATGTATTAATAACTTTAAATGCATATGTAGCAGACAGCGTTTGAAAACATTGTGAGAAAAAGAGAAACTGCTTATTATCAGCGATTCATCCTTTCCTTACATTTTTTTTCTAGTTTCAAAGTTGTTGAACAAAGGAAAATAAAATTCCATACCGTTTAAAATCCTTTTCAATTCAAAGTTAATTTATCCAATTTCAAACAAAATGTAGTAATATCTCTTTTTGTCACAATGCTATAAAAAGAAGTCTGCTGCATGTGCGTCAAAATGCGTGTGCAAATTGGTAAGGATTAAATCAATTTTCCGTAAATCATTGACCCGGGTAAAACTATTTCCCCCCCCACAAATGAGCTACGTCATACGTCCAGTAAATAGAACAAACGGGTATGACGTAATGTTACTGAGATCTTGCCATGTGATTATAAGGTGACCGTGACCTTAAGGCTTATGTAATCTTAATGGATTTTCCCAAACATTTACATCTGGATCAGTCCACGTAACATATCTTTACTTCTGTGTAAATTACACACAATTTTAATAGGCTTCAACAATGCAATTACTTTGACTCAGTTGCAGCAGAAAAGGAGAAACATGACTGTCATGCATGCATCATTCACATTATTCAAGTGTGAAATCAGACAAATTTGACTCAAGGGTTTATTGCATGGTTGATATTGGCACCTGGTTTAGAAAAACAACACCGACACCCTGACTAAACCCTTTGTTCGATTTTCGCGCTTTTATTTTTATAAGAAAATATTAAGGAGCAATATTTTTTGAATTTGGAATAATTATTTGTTTTTGCTTATTTGGAATTTTTTGGATTATAAAATCAGGTTGGTGCTTTATTTATCTAAATGGTTTTTTTCTCCAGTTTTGCAATTAGTACCATGTTTTACAGAATTATATGTCATATTTTTGTGGACATTTTTTTTTTCGAAATTGTATTTTTGAGGGGTTCAATTTTCTAATTAAATTGGAAAAAAGGCATTTTTTTCAAGATTGAAATGGGAGCCAAGTCGCCATCGCGTTCTACTGGCAATCGCGTTGCACCCGTCCGCGAATTATCGGCGCTCCAGTGTACTATATAAGGGGGAGTAAACTGGTTATTTCCCACCAATAACTCTTAATATTACTTAACCAAACCCTATGTTGTTCTTTTGAGTAGCTAAAACATAGGGTTTGAGTGTCAAATAAGGATTCTGTAATGTGTGATTAGCCTTTATCTAAATATCTGTAACAAGAACCCCCTTGTGCCTAACATGGCTCATATTTTATTTTCAGGTCTGTCAAAGCTATTCAGTTTAGAGAATTTAGACCTCAGTTACAACAATGTAGAGCAGGTAAGTGTATTTATCTAAGCGTTTCCATTTTCCCACTCACTTCAGACAACTTTTATAAAGTAATAGCAAAAGGAGAAATAGCTCATGATGTTTTCAACTTCATTCAATAATAAAACTTTCAATTATAGAGACATTTCTTATTTTGCGTAGATTTTTTTCAATGTTATTTGCTGCATATTTATCATATTTGATACTGGGTTTACCCTTTCCCTCATATGACAATTCTGAAGCAGACGACTTTGAACTTATTTTGTCAAAAAGATGAAAATCTCTATAATTGAATGAAACACAAACGGTAAATATATTTTTATTGCCTGTTAAATTTGAAGCTATTTCCAAAGATGTGCAGCCATCAAGTGATTAAGACAAATTGCTCATAGCGTGCAATTTCTCCTTTTATCCACAATGCATCAACTGGGTATAAGAATAATACTTCCAATTTTTCCGAGATTTTAATTGTATTTAAGATTTTTTTAAAGGAGACTACAAGACTGGCATATTTATAATGGGCTTACATAAGAGCTCTTAACCCTTTCCCTCATATAGACGCTTTCTGACACCTCTGCAGCTGACAGCTTTTTGAAAACATAGTGACAAAAGAAGAAATTGCTCAAAACAAGTAATTTCTCCTTTAACCACAATGTTTTCCACTTTTAGTCATAGGTTATCGATTCAATTATAGAGATTTTTTTTTTTTGACGAAATATGTTCAAAGTCATCTGCTGCAGAATTGTTGTAGTTTGAAGTGTCTGCAGCAGACATCCTTTGAAAACATTGAGGCAAAAGAAGAAATCGCTCATCATGGGCAATTTTCCCCCTTTTTCTCTTTATAGTAATTGCACTTTCATTTCGAGAGATTTTCCGTAATTTTAACGTTTTCAAATTCTGCTGCATATTTGTTGTATTTGGGAAAGGGTTAAGATTAGCCTCTCTTTTTCCAGGTTGAGGATATAAAGCCTGTTTGCTCCTTGCCCTGCCTAGAGAATCTCCTATTAGAAGGTAACCCAGTGACTATCACATTGGACTACAGAACAAAGACATTGGCAATGTTTGGAGACAGAGTTAGAGAAGTATGAATTATGAATGATTGTACTTATTCAAATTGCAATTCTATTATGCCTATGCACAAAGTACAAGGTGAGCTTTTGTGATCGCTCACCGTCCGTCGTCGTCGTCCGTCCGTTCACATTTTCCTACAAACGACTTCTCCTCCTAAACCAATTAACCAAATTCAAAATAATTTTACATGAATGTTCCTTGGGTGGATCTCTTTCAAACTTGTTCAAAGAATTCTATTCCATGCAGAACTTTGGCTGCCACGGCAACAAAAAAGGGGCAATTAACCAAAACTTAAAAAATCTTCTTGTCCAAAAGTACTGGCCCGATTTGAAAATTATTTTGCACAAATGTTCCTTGGGGCACCCTTTACCAAGATTGCTCAAATATTTCTAATCCGTTGAAAAACATGGCCACAAGGGGGCGGAGCTTGTTTTCCTTATATGTGCATTGTTTAAACTTTAAAAATCTTCTTGTCCAAAAGTACTGGCCCGATTTAAAAAATATTTTGCACAAATGTTCCTTGGGGCACCCTTTACCAAGATTGTTCAAATATTTCCGATCTGTTGAAAAACATGGCCGCCAGAGGGCGGAGCTTGTTTTCCTTATATGTGCATTGTTAAAACTTTAAAAATCTTCTTGTCCAAAAGTACTGGCCAGATTTGAAAATTATTTTGCACATATGTTCCTTGGGGCATCCTTTGACAAGATTGTTCAAATATTTCTGATCTGTTGAAAAACATGGCCCCCAGGGGGAGGAGCTTGTTCATAGACTCATATAGGGAAATACCTTTAACAATCTTCTTGTCTAAGAGTAGAGGGCCCAGGCCTTTAATATTTGGTATGTAGCATCATCTAGTGGGTTCTTTGGGTGCCCCTCTTCTAAGACTTCAAATTATTTTGATAGGATGATAAACATGGCCACCAGGGGGTGTTGCATGTTTTCCGTATATATGTATAGACAAAGAACAATGAAAACTTTTTAAGTTTGATTAAATCAGGTGAGCTATATAGGACCATCATGGTCCTCTTGTTTATTATAAGCAGTCGCCTGGGCTAAGCAGCCACTATTTCCAGATCATTGACTCTTTCCTACATGCAATTGCAATTTGATGCATCTACAGCAGAGGCCTTGTGAAAACATTGTGGCAAAAGGAGAAATTGTTCGCATTATGCAATATATCCTTTGCTAGAATGTGTTCAACTTTATTCAATAATTATACTTTTATTTTAATAGGTAGTCCATATCTTTCCGAAGATGTTTTCAAATTTCACTGCTGCAGTTTTCTTGCATTTGGGGAAGGGTTAACTGGTTTGTTGCTTAACCATTTCCCACATACAACAGACAAATTTGAAAACATTTAGGTAAATATATGAACAATGTAAGTATGATTAATGAGTTGAAATCATTGTGGCAAAGGGAGAAATTTAGATCAATTTCTTTTTCCCCACAAAGACTTCAAAAGTCCTTTGCTCCATAAGCGTCAGATTGTTTCTGCAAATTGGAAAGGGTTAACCCTTTCCCTCATACAACAATTCTGCAGCAGACGACTTTGAACATATTATGTCAAAAAATAGAAAATCTCTATAATTTAACGGATAACTTATGACTAAAAGTGTAAAACATTGTGGCAAAAGGAGAAATTGTTCGTTTTGAGCAATTTCTTCTTTTGTCAGAAAGCGTCTATATGAGGGAAAGGGTAACTATGTTTTCAAAAAGCTGTATGCTGCAGAGGCATCAGAAAGTGTCTACATGAGGGAAAGGGTTAAGCGTTTGATGCCTCTGCAGCAGATGATTTATTTTTATGTAGACAAAACAATGTTTACCGTACAAACAGAACAGTAGATCAGCTATTTTTATGTTCTGTGCGTGACCATTCATATTCCAGTAAGTACTGTATTGGAGGACAGGTCGATCATTGTAATATAAACATGCGTGGTAATGTTCGTCTGCAAATTTTGGAAAATTATGATTTGTAAAGTACTTCTACATTTACATAATCGAGTGATGATACTGTTATGCAACCATCTATGCAAGGTAACCTGAAATAAACATGAAATTTTTGTATTTTTTTTTAATGTGTTCCAATTTCATACTTTTCAAAAACGAGGGGGGGATAACAATTTCAACGGATCGAGATTTCAAAATTTCCGGAGCCCTGATGTACACGTATACCTTTTTCATACAATCAACAAATCTGCTGCATACAACTTAACTCTTTCCCACCTGCTGACGTATTTTGATGCAATAGCAGCAGATGACTTTTGAAAACAAGGTGAAATTGCTCGTGCTGAGCATTTTCCCCTTTGGTCACAATGTTTTCAACTAAATTTCACAATTAAGCTTTCATTTATGGAGATTTGTCAGGTGTTTGTCACTATGTTTTCCATGTCGTCTGCTGCAGATTTGTTGTATGTGGGAAAAGGTTAAAAACATCCAAGGAATTATCAAGAAAATATTTATAAATGAAAGTATAATTATTAAATCAAGGAAAAAACATTGGTGCAAATCAAGAAATTGCTCATTATAAGCAATTTCTTCTTTAGCCACAATGTACTCACAATTCGTCTCCTGCAGATGTGTCAGAATGCATCTGCAGGTTGGATAAATGTTCTTCGCTCCCTGCAGTTATGTTTAGATAAAGAAGAGGTCAGTCAACAAGAGTTGGATACGGTGGCTGTGTTACTCGCCATACAGAAATCCAGAGATAAAGCCAAAGAAATCAGTGTAAAAAAGGTAACATGGTTATTTGAATCTCTGTTTTAATATCCTCTTTTTCATAAAAACAAAGAAATCTGCTGCATATTAAATCACCAAGGGAAAAATCAGAAATATATATGTAGATGAAACTACAATTATTGAATAAAGTTAAAAGCATTGTTGCAAAAGAATATATCAATTTCTCCTTATACAACTATGTTTTCAAAAGTCATCTACTGCAAGTGCATTAAATTGCATCTGAATGTGGAAAGGGTTAAAAAATTGATAGATTGATAAGTACCTGATTGAGCGGTAACAGACTCATGCAAAGGAAACGTGGTTCTAAAAGAAAAGTTAAGAAGATATATAGTTAAAGTCTCACAAGTTCTTGATTGCCAGTTATCCCATATGAACTAAATAAATTGGTCATAGTAGGAAAATGGACAAAATTGTCAAAATGAATAATTTCATGCAAGGGATTTGTGTCGACTACATTGACGGGGTATTACTTAGTAATGAATCTCTTCTCTGTCATCTTTCTGTTCTTTGTGGACTGTATTAGTATTATAGTAACTGGTGGTTAAGATGATTGTAGACTATATATAGGCATAACATTTGCTGTCTATCCAGCGTCAGGAAATTTGCAGCTCACAGGGTCTTTGTTCCATGAGAGCTTCTAATCAGTGGCTTCTGCACTGGCTAAGTTTTGTCTCCACTATGCATGCTCTGCTATCTACTGACAAGTCTTGCTTAAACTTAACTAATGATTATATGTCTTCGAGAAGAAAAAACAGAAAAAGGTTTTTTGCAGTAATGTGTTCTGTCTTTCGGACTTCTGATTTACTCTTTTTCTTATATCTTTAAGATAACAAGGAGTCGACTGTTGATTCTAAAATTCCTAATTTTTGTAATTAGAGTAGTTTAACCCTTTCCCTCATGTTTTATGTGGGAAGGGTTAACACTGTCCCATTTACAATAATTTTGTAGCAGACGACTTATAAAACACCTAGGCAAAAATATAGGAGATCTCTATGAATGAAAGAACAATATTGAAAAAGGTTGAAATCATTTTGACAAAAGTCGGTGTCTGCAAAGGCTTCAGAAAGCGTCTATATGTGGGAAGGGGTTAAACTTCGATATTATGGTATATTTTCAATAGGTTTCAAGTAATGCATCTTTGACCGACATGTCATCGCCTTCATCAAGTTTTAGTCGTAACCATGGAAACAGTAAATCATCAGGTAATAAAGTAGGTATCCCCCTGTATTACTTCCAAACCAATCCTAGAGCAAATTAGCTAATCCCTGAACACTGATAGTCTGTTTAATGATTGCTTCTGAATATTAACCCTTTCTCTCATACAACAATTCTGCAGCAGACGACTTCGAACATATTTCGTCAAAAAATAGAAAATCTCTTTAATTGAATGGATAACCTAGGACTAAAAGTGGAAAACATTGTGGCAAAAGGAGAAATAGCTCGTTTTGAGCAATTTCTTCTTTTTTCACTATGTTTTCAAAAAGCCATCTGCTGCAGAGGCATCCAAAAGCGTCTATATGAGGGAAAGGGTTAAACATTGCAAGAAAAGATTACAACAATGACAATGGAAAAATATTGTAGGAAAGGAAAGTGCTCATAATTAGCAATTATTCCTGTTCTCGCTTTGTTTTCAAAAGAGGTGTGCTGAAGACCACTTCTGTGAGAAAATGGGTTTAAACCTTTTCCTATGTATTCATGCAAAGTTTCACCACATGTCCATTGTGCACATGATCTATGACAAAAATAACTTTTACTTATTATGCCAAAGAAAATTTAGGTAAATTTTTCTGGATTCATTAAATGTGAATATTGCATTCTTAGGCACTTGCCCTGAAATAACCAGTAGCCATTTCCCACATGCAGCAGAAAATTATGAAAGCATTGAGGCAAAAGGAATTACTCACGATGATCCATTCCCCATTTTGCCACAACGTTTCAGCTTGTTTTACTATAAGTATGTTCATAACTGATTTATAGAGAACTGCCATACTTTCCCCCATATGTTTTCATAGCAGTCTGATGCAGTTTTGTTTTATGCTTTATCTTACAATTTTTGCTTTTTCCCGGGGGACTTGCCTATAGTGTATAGTTGCATCAATCTGATACTGAAACAAAGTTTGTGTTTCATGCTACATGTATGCTATAAGAGGCTTCACTACATTCAGAATTTCAATTATCCTGATCACAAGAAACAATTATCTGTCAAATAGGCCAAATTTAAGAAAAATCTTGTTAACACTCTGGAAGCCGCATTTTTGGCTTGAGCATGTTGAAACTTTGTCAGAATGTTTGTCTTAATGATATCTAGGCCAAGTTCGATAGGTTATGTAATTTTGTCAGAAAGTTTGTCTTGGTGATATTGCCATTGGCACTGAAAGAGTTATGTCTTAAATAGCCCATTCTCAGGTGAGCGATTCCAGGGCCTCATGGCCCTCTTGTTTTAGTAATTATACCTATAATTATAGAGATTAACCACATTTTTAAAGTCGTCTGCTGCAGATTTGTTGTATGTTAACCCTTTCCCTCATACAGAAAATCTGCAACAGACGACTTTGAAAACATCTAAGCAAAGCACTGGAAAATTTCTTTAAATGAGAGTATAATTTCTGAAAAATTTTGAAAACATGGTGGCAAAAGGAGAAATTGCTCGTCTTGTGCAATTTCTTCTTTTGTCACAATGTTTTCAAAAAGTCGTCTGCTCAGAGGCTTCAAAAAGCGTTTATATGAGGGAAAGGGTTACTAGGAGGTGACTGCATCAATGTTGTAGTGGTAGAGGGTCTGCCTCGGGTCAGGAGATCCCATGTTCGCTCCCCGGCCGAGTCATACAAAGGAAATTAAACTGCTAGTAATGGGTTCCCCTCCTTGGCACTCAGGATTGTAGTTATAACGTTACAACTTACGACTTGCTGACCAGTGTCAGAATAAAGGGGTCAGTAGTACTGGTAACTTGCCCAGGAAATGCCGTTAAGACTTTAACTTGATGGAAGTCCACACTGTCCTTTGAGTGAAAAGTGTGCATTAACCCTTTCCCTCATACAGCACATATGCAACAGACGACTTTGAACGTATTTTGTTAAAACATAGAAAATCTCCATAATTGAACGGATAACCTATGACAAAAAGTGGAAAACATTGTGGCAAAAGGAGAAATTGCACGTTTTGTGCAATTTCTTCTTTTGTCACTATGTTTTCAAAAAGCCGTCTGCTGCAGAGGCGTCAGAAAGCGTCTATATGAGGGAAAGGGTTAACTGAAACTTGTCATGCCAGGCTAGATCCAGATCCCTTTCCAACTTGCAGACACATTCTGACACATTTGCAGCAGACGACTTTTGAAAACATTGTGGCAAAAGGAGAAATTGCTCACTGGGTAAAAGGTTCAAGGTCACAGGGGCCACCAGGTTCAAATCGGTTTCTGCTCCGTATCTCAAGAACACTTTGTCAAGAGAGTCTTCAAATTTCACGGGATGATTTGACTTCTTGAGTAGATTTACTGTTTTCGGGTCAAAGGTCAAGTTCTTATGGACTGTGAAATTCAAATACCTCAAGAGTCTTCAAATTGTACAGGCTGATTGGACTTCTTTAAGATGATGTTCAGGTTTTAGCTCGCCAGTTCAAAGGTCAAGGTCTGATGGGCAGTGAAATTCAAATCCATTCAAGCTGAATATCTCGAGAATCCATGGACCGAGAGTCTTTCAAACTTCACAGGATAATTGACCTGTGTGAGCAGATGGCCCTCTGACTGCAATTGGGAAGACATACGAAAAAGGCATCTTTTACTTAATATTTACTCTAGATGTTTTCAAAACCAATAATTAAGAAAAAAGAAGGCATACCAGGTAGATAAACAGTTTGTCATTTACTTCATTTGATATTTTTATAGTTTTCTGCTTAGAAAACATATGTGGAAAAACTCGTCAAATCAGAAGATTTACAAGCATTATTGTGAGATGGGGCTGATAGCATTGTGGGAAAAGGATAAATTTCTCTTTTAACCACAATGTTTTCATTTGTTGTCTGCTGCATATGCATCAAATGTCATTTGTATGGGGAAAACAGATAACGTTACACTATTCCCACAATATTTTTAACCTAATATTGAAATCAGACTTCAAAGGTCTCAATTGCTTCAAATTTTTAAAATACATGTATTGTAAAAACAAAATCAATTTCTCTTTTCTCCACAATATTTTCAATTTTTGTCTGCTGCATATGCATCAAATGAGCCGTCTCGCGAGAAAACCAACATTATGGCCTCTGCGTAATGTATCGACCCAGATCAGCCTGCACAGTCCACGCAGGCTGATTTGGGCTACACATTCCGTCTCAAGGGGATAGAGGTATAGAGTAATGATTCCTGAAACAGATAATCCACAGGATGCGAAAAGTGTCTATCCTGGTAAGCCTGCGCGGCATGATTAGGCTGGTCCGGGTTGATACTTTACCCAGAGTCCACAATGTTGTTTTTTCTCTCGCGGGACGGCTCATATGTCCTCTGTATGGGGTTAATAGATAATGTAATAAATGTACAAATTGGGACTTTACAGGGAAAGGAGAATGCTCCGCTGCTGCAGAAATATAATCTTTTCATACGCGAGGATGTTAGGCCCAATAGGGCAAAAGGTAATGCTCACAACATGAATCATATGGTACATGTATTATAGACTGTGGGTTTGGGATATAATCAGAATAAATGAATGGTTAGCTAGCTGTATTAACTGCTAGCATTTAGATTTCGAGGGCTTGGCGTGAAACGATTGTAACTAAAATAAGTATTTTTTTTACCAAGGTTAATCGCCTCGCCATTAAGTCTTTATAAGCGTTAAATCATTTTTATGCCCCCAGAATCACCGATTCGGTGGGCATCTAGTTTTTGGCCTGTCTGCACGTCTGTCTGTCTGTCTGACTGACTGCACGAAAAAAACTTTAACCTTGACCACTTCTTTTGAACCATAACAGGTACGGTTACCATATTTCACATGTGTATTCCTTGTGACATGACCTTTCTGTCAGTACCACAATTTTTGACCTTTCACCTAGATGTTGCCATTCTCGAAAAAAACTTTAACCTTGGCCATTACTTTTGAACCATAACAGGTATGGCTACGATATTTCACATGTTTATTCCTTGTGACATGACCTTTCTGTCAGTACCAACATTTTTGACCTTGCGACCTTGACCTTTGACCTAGATGTTGCCATTCTCAATAAACCTTTAACCTTGACCACTACTTTTGAACCATAACAGGTAAGGCTACCATATTTCACATGTGTATACCTTGTGACATGACCTTTCTGTCAGTACCAACATTTTTCACCTTGCGACCTTGACCTTTGACCTAGATGTTGCCATTCTCGATAAAAACTTTAACCTTCACCACTACTTTTGAACCATAACAGGTACGGCTACCATATTTCACATGTGTATACCTTGTGACATGACCTTTCTGTCAGTACCAAAATTTTTCACCTTGACCTTTGACCTAGATGTTGCCATTCTCGAAAAAAACTTTAACCTTGACCACTACTTTTGAACCATAACAGGTACGGCTACCATATTTCACATGTGTATACCTTGTGACATGACCTTTCTGTCAGTACCAAAATTGTTCACCTTGCGACCTTGACCTTTGACCTAGATGTTGCCATTCTCGAAAAAAACTTTTAACCTTGACCACTTCTTTTGAACCATAACAGGTACGGCTACCATATTTCACATGTGTATTCCTTGTGACATGACCTTTCTGTCAGTACCAACATTTTCGACCTGGCGACCTTGACCTTTGACCTAGATGTTGCCATTCGGGGGCATCAGTGTTTCACAAACACATCTTGTTCTTGGTAAACAATGGAAATTTAGGTGCCATTGCTTGTTCTTAGCAATGGCGCCTAAATTTGCTTTGTTTACAAAGGGGTCAAAATTGCCGTTTCACGCCAAGCCCTCGATTTGCTGTTTGAATTGTTTTTTAGAAATAAAACCAGTGAAATGGTAAATTAGACTCAATATACTTTATTTAAAGAAATATTTACATGGAATTCATCTAAAGGAAATAATAACATTTTGGACAAATCAAAATACTGTTGGACCTGTTTACAAGACCACCTATGGGAAGACAACAATATATTGTTTGTGTACAGGTGGTCTTTATTGCTATTCTGCCGGGCCCCGGTAGCTCAGTCGGTAGCGACGCGGGCTGTCAATCCAGGGGTTGTGAGTTTGAATCCCGGCACGGCCAAATTTCTTTCCGACGATTGACAAAAGTCAATGCGACATGCGATTATGCGGCATTCGTCTTCCACCAATGGGCTAATTCTAAGCAGCCAGTTGCTTGGGAAGATTGTTGTGTGGAGTGCTGGTGTGAGAAAACCAGGAAATGCATGAGTAGATGAACTGGCCGTCGTGATATAACTGAGAAATTGTTAAAAACGGCGTTAAACCCCAATCAATCAATTTAGTGCTATTCTAAAGTGGTCTTTAGCACTGTTTCAACTGTATTTACCTATACATGTATATACATAGAGAAATGTTTGACTGATATTTCTCAAATTATTGAGTTAAAACTTTTTTAATTTTACATTGTTTGTAAAACAAGCTGTCAGCTTAGATTAATCAATTAGAATTAATGCCTTCTTCCTGGAACGTTTGTGTGGACAAATCCAAAAGGCAAGCACCCGCTCATTACTGGCTTCGAACCCCAGACCTTTGGTACAAGAGGCTGATGCTTTCCATACAACTGCACCACTTTTCAACTTATTTATTAATGGATCTAGCTTGGTTCAGTTGGATTATCATAATTATATTTGTTGAACTATTTGTCACATTTATGGACTAATTGAAGAGCTTTCTAAAAAAGAATTACATGAAAAAAGTTAAAATGTTTTGCACGTAAAACATGTTACTTAATTTAAAAAAAAGATGATTATCACATATATAGTAGTTTTAGTTTGCATGCGGAAATATTTCACAAGGCAGTAGCACAAAAGTCAATTGCCTTTGCATACATTAAATAAATTAAAGAAAATAATGTGGGAATTGGTGTCCTTCTGACACAGTTTGGGTTCTTAACCCTTTCCCTCATACGACAATTCTGCAGCAGACGACTTTGAACATATTTTGTCAAAAAATAGAAAATCTCTATAATTGAATGGATAACCTATGACTAAAAGTGGAAAACATTGTGGCAAAAGAAGAAATTGCTTGTTTTGAGCAATTTCTTCTTTTTTCACTATGTTTTCAAAAAGCCGTCTGCTGCAGAGGCGTCAGAAAGCGTCTATATGAGGGAAAGGGTTAACCCTTTCACACATACAGACGCTTTCTGACTGACACCTGTAGCAAACAATTTCTGAACACATTTTGGCATAAAGGAGAAATTACTCATGATGAGCAATTTCACCTTTTGCCACAATGTTTTTACCTCTATTCAATGGTTACACTTTTAATTATAGAAGTTTACCATATTTTGGCCCAGAGATTTTGAAAGTTGTATGCTGCTGATTTTTGATATGTGGGCAAGGGTTAACCTTTCCCATATACATCAAATCTACAGCAGACAACTTTGGAAACATGTAAGTAAAAATATAGGAAGTCTTTATAAATGATAGTGTAATCTTTGAATAGAGTTGAAAACATTGTGGCAAAAGTAGAAATTGCTCATCATGAGCAATTTCTCCTTTTGTGACAACGTTTTCAAAAGTTGTCAACTGCAGAGTCGTCTAAATGTGTTCGCATGGGGTAAAGGCTTAACAATATAAGTTTACTTTTCTTGCACATTTTAAAGAATAGTTCATGTATGGCTACAGTTAATAAACCCTTTACTTATACTTACAGCTTCTTCTAACTTGGCCTTGCAATAATAAACTGTTCTTTCATTTATAGAGCGTTTCCATAGTTTTGACTAAATGTTTTCAAAGTCGTGTGCTGTAGATTTGTTGTATGTGGGAAGGGGTTAACAGTTTAGCTGTCATTCCTATTGAAAGGGTCAGCCATTTTTGGCAATTTCTCCTATTCCCACAATATTTTCAACCTTGTATTTAAACCAGACTTCCAATGTCTCAATTGCTTCAACTTGTCATCTTTTTAAAATATACGTAGACAATTGTTAAAATATCATTTTGGGTTAAAACAGTTTAAACTTATGGCCCTGTTGCACCAGAACGTTTAAGGCCAACGTGTGAGTAGCGCGTTTAAAATAGTTGATAGTCTGGCAAACTTTCGCAGAAAAAGTCAAGTGGAAACATGATTTCAGTGTGTCCATAACGCGTTGATAACGCGTTCATAGCGTATGCCAGCGTGTGAGGACCGCATCACTGATTTAAAGATAACATAAGACAGCGTATCGCCAGCGTGTGAGTAACAACTTAGTTTCGAGGAACGACTGCCTAGCGTGTGAGTAGCGCGTTCCAACGAGCACAAGCGTGCTACAACGACCACGTGATTGTTGTGTCACCCTGCGTAGCATGGTAGGCACTTAGAGATTACTTTTTTTTTTATCCGGCATCTGTCCGTCACACTTTTTCGTCACACTTTAAATGAGCAGGTGCAGGTGACACATGTGCTCCGCGGAGCACTCCATTCTAGTTTGTATATAGCCGACACGCTACTTCAGTACCAGCATCTGGCCAGCGTATGCCAGCCTGTGAGTAGCGGGTTGGCAACGGTTGTCTAGCGCGTTTGACGCGTGAGTAACGACCATCAAGCGTTGCCAGCAAATGCTGGAAATTTTAAGTATGTTGAAAAATGTATTTTTGCCTCAGCGTGAGAGTAAAGCGCTCATCGTGTTGCCAATGCTGGCCTAGCATTGATCGGCGTTTGCAAGCGTGTTGCCGAAATTCCAACATGTTACTCACGTGTTGGGCTAAAACGTTGTGGTGTGACAGGACCATTAGTTCTTATTACATCATAATGAATGTTCATTAGTCATTCAGTTCCCTAAACCCTTAATATCTTGCCTAGTATATACTCATCCTTATTAGCCCATCTAAATAGCTAGGCTTTTATAAACATTTTTAGCTCGTCGGTTTTTGTTTTTAGCTCTTTGTGCTCAAGGTGAGTTATTGTGATCGCCTTCTGTCCGTCGTGTGTTTTCTGTCGTCCGTCAATATCTTCTCCTCTGTTACCAGTGGGTCAATTGTGATGAAACTTCACAGAAAGCATCCTCTCAATGTCCTCACCAGAATTCCTTCAAATTTTTGAGATACATGCAGATTTCTGGTTTCCATGGCAACCAAACGAAAAAACTTAAAAAAAAATTGTCTCCTAAACTGGTAGATTGATTTTCAAATAATTTTGTAGAAATGTTCCTTGGGTGACCCTCTATCAGATTTCTTCAAGTCATGTTGATTGGTAAAAAAACATGGCAGCCAGGGGTCGGGGCTTTTTTGCCCTATATGGCTAAAGTGGAAACTTAAAAAATCTTCTTCTCCAAAAGTGTCAGGCTGATTTTCAAATAATTTTGTAAAAATGTTCCTTGGGTGACCCTCTATCAGATTCCTTCAAGCCATGTTGATTGGTCAAAAAACATGGCCAGTAGGGGGGGGCGGGGCTCTTTTGCTTTATATGGCTATAATGAAAACTTAAAAAATCTTCTTCTCCGAAAGCGTTGAGCCGTTTTTCAAATAATTTTGTAGAAATGTTCCTAGGGTGACCCTCTATCATATTCCTTCAAGCCATGTTGATTGGTCGAAAACTATGGCCGCCAAGGGGCGGGGCTTATATGGCTAAATTGAAAAAAAAATATCAGGTGAGCGATCCAGGGCCATCATGGCCCTCTTGTTTTGAAGAAGTAAGGCTATTGTGACACCCTTGGCCTTATTGTTGTTATAAAATTTTCCCCTACCCTCATATAGACGCTTTCTATCGCCTCTGCAGCAGATGGCTTTTTGAAAACGTGGTGACAAAAGAAGAAATTGCTCATAATAGGAATTTCTTCTTTTGTCACCATGATCCACTTTTAGTCATTGGTTACCCAATCACTTATAGAGATTTTCGAAAGTCGTCTGCTGCAGAATTGTCGTATGAGGGAAAAGGTTAACTAAAAAACTGTTAAACATTTTTACATGAAATTTGGTACACATGCTCCTAGGAACAATACGCATCTATACCAATTCACATTAATCTATCTTTAATAATAATTCAGTAAAGCCACTTTTTCGACTTAGAAAAAATAGATGAGCGTTAGCATCCTCTCTGCGATGCTCTTGTTACCTCATACATATTCTGTCTGTACACATGTCCCATTATATAAGTAAGATTTATAGAAATGTACCAGAATGGGCAAAAAAAGTATTACTTAAGAATTACATGTTTCTCCCTTTTGATGTTATTAAGAAATATCTCAAATGGGATGATATCAAGTCGCAAAAAATGATATAAAGGGATGGCAAATATTGCATGAACAAGATAAATATTTGTGTTAGGAGAGCACCATAGACGCAGCATCTTTTATCCAATATTACCCAAGTTTCAATAAATGACATCATTTTCATCATGGATATTTTATATGATATATTATTTATTTGCCATTAACCCTTGCCCACATACAACAGATAAGAAGCAGACGACTTTGAAAACATAGAACAAAATTATGGAAACTGAGTCTCTCTAAAAATGATAGAACAAGCATTGAATAAAGTTATAAAGTTGTTGCTCAATGAGAAATGGCTCATTATGGCCAAATTTCTTCTTTTGCCGTAATTTTTTCAAAAGTCGTCTGCTGCAGAGGTGTCAGAAAGCATCTATATGTGGGAAAGGGTTAAATGTAAGAATATTTATTCCTCATGATATTTACCAGTCAAAAGTCGAAGGTTCAAGGTGATAACTTTGAATCACCCCCCTGTCTGTTGTGCAACTATCATCTGTCCGTCCGCCTTTAATTTTCAGTTTCATCTCTTCCGTAACTACAAAGTTAATTTCATTCAAAACTTCAAAGGAATGTTTCTTTGGTGGTCCTCTTTTGATATGGTTCGCAGATTCAAATTCTTTGTAGAAATGTTGCTGCAGCATTAAAAGGGGGGGAAATATCAAAACTGTCGACTGACAAATGACCAAAACTTTAAATTGCTTCTTCTTTAAATCTGTTGGATTTCAAAATAATTTTGCATGAATAATTATCCATAAGTGATCCTCTACAAAATTTGCTCAAGCCATATTAATTGTTTGAAAAGATGGCCGTATGAGGCTAGGGTTTTCTATCCTTGTTATTTTTCGTGTCTAAGTACTTTTTGTTTGCTGCAGCCTGTTTAGAATGCCTTATTACAAATGCCCTCTACTGATTATCTGTTTTGTTTACAGTGTGCAACTGTAGCCACAAAAATGACGTCTCAATATAAGGTTAAATGAATATCACTTGATGTGGAATCTGATTTACCGATCATTTGCAAAAAACTAGCAAGTCTTGTTCTCTGGTCTCTCTTGTAGTTTCTGATTTGCAGTCAGCTGTTAATCAAATATTTCCACATAGTTTCCTGAACTAATTTCTCAATATTGAAGACTGGGACAAGATTGCATGTAAACTTCTAACAGATCTGAACCCTATATCATATGAAGCAGACTTTTGTTCCAAATATTGTATTGTTGCAAAAGGAGAAATTACTCATAAAATGCATGTTATCTTTTCAAAGATGTCTTTTGATTTGTTTTATGTTTCCCTTATATGACAAAATCTACAGCAGACGACATTGAAAAATAATACCCAACTGTGCAGTCTTTATTATTATTACTATAATTATTATTATATGTCTAGGCCAAAAAAGGAAAATTCTCTATAATAATATTTTTAAATAGAGTTGAAAACTTTGTGGCATAAGGAGAAATTGCTCATCATGTGATGAGCAATTTCTCCTTCTGCCACAATGTTTTCAAAAGTCGTCTGCTTCAGAAAGTAATGTCTGTATGTCGGGAAAAGGGTTAATCTACTTTTGTTGCATGTATTTGCAGTTTTAGCCACATATGGAAGTGCACAGTCCAATAACTATTTAGATAACAAGGGTACAGAGGGTTCAACATCAATGTATACTCATCCAATACAGCAGCCTCATTCTGGAAATAGTCTGCAGGTACTATGTTTTTTCTCTTATCCGTTTCTATCATACAGCAGACGACTTTGAAAACATTGGCGCAAAAACATGGAAAATCTCTATAAATGAAGGTATGGTTACTAAAAAATACTGAAAACATTGTGACAAATGGAGAAATTGCTCTATAAATGATGGTATAGTTCCTGAAAAATACAGAAAACATTTTGACAAATGGAGAAATTGCAGTCGTCTGCTGCAGAGGTGTCAGAAAGCGTCTACATGTGGGATAGGGTTAAATCTATGCAGTAGATCGTCTTTCAAAATGTTATTACAAAAAGAGAAATTACTCATAATAATGTTTTCAAAGTTGTCTTCTGCTGATTTAACCCTTTCCCTCATATAGACGCTTTCTGACGCCTCTGCAGCAAACGGCGTTTTGAAAACATAGTGACAAAAGAAGAAATTGCACAAAACGTGCAATTTCTCCTTTTGCCACAATGTTTTCCTCTTTTTGTCATAGGTTATCCATTCAATTATGGAGATTTTCTATTTTTTGACAAAATACTTTCAAAGTCGTCTGCTGCGGAATTGTCGTATGAGGGAAAGGGTTAATGCATGTTGGTAAGAGTTAATCCGAACTTGACCCTTTTCCCACTTACAACAAATCTCCAGCAGACGACTTCGAACATATTTTGTCAAAACATGGAAAATCTCTATAATTGAATGGATAACCTATGACTAAAAGGGGAAAACATTGTTGCAAAAGGAGAAATTGCACGTTTTGTGCAATTTCTTCTTTTGTCACTATGTTTTCAAAAAGCTTAAGTTAACCCTTTTCCCACTTACAACAAATCCGCAGCAGACGAGTTGAAAACATTCAGACAAAAATATTAAATATATCTTTTAATGAAAGTAAACTTTAAGTTAATGAATAGAATTGAAAATATTATGGCAAAAGGAGAAATTGCTGCAACGCTTACATTATATATGTTGAATATTATCAAAGTCAGCCCTTTTCCACATACAGCAAGTCTGCAGCAGACGTCTGGAAAGGAAAGATGTTATTGAGTGAGTTGAAAATATTGTAGCAAAAGTAGAAGTTGCTCATGTTTTCAGAAGTCATCATGTGCAAATTGTGTCTGCAAGTGGGAAGTGGTTAACCCTTTCCCACTTGCAGGCGCAAAAGCAGTAGACAACTTGAAGACATTGTGGCCAAAGGTGAAATTGCTTCCTTTCCCACATTATGTTCAACTTTATTTTAAAATTAAGCTATCTTTAATGGAGATTTTTCGGGTTTTTGTCACTATTTTTCAAAGTCGTCTGCTGCAGATTATGTGGGAGCCGAGAAGATTGTCTTAATTTGCAATATTTTAACAAGTAATTATTACCAGCTTAGTTCTTATCAGCTAGGACTAGTAAAATAGGGGAGTAAACTGATCTTTTCCCGATGATCTCTCTTTTATTACTCAAGATTATTTAACCCTTTCCCTCATATAGACGCTTTCTGACACCTCTGCAGCAGATGGCGTTTTGAAAACATAGTGACAAAAGAAGAAATTGCACAAAACGTGCAATTTCTCATTTTGCCACAATGTTTTCCACTTTTTGTCATAGGTTATCCATTCAATTATAGAGATTTTCTATGTTTTGACAAAAAATAGTGACAAAAGAAGAAATTGCCCAAAGGTTTTCTATGTTTTGACAAAATATATTCAAAGTCGTCTGCTGCAGAATTGTCGTATGAGGGAAAGGGTTAAACCTACACTGTTCAGAAATGCCAACTTGTACATTTTCTCATGCACTGACTTGTTTATCCTACTATTTGTTTATGTATTACCGTTTTGTGTTTCAGAGCTCAGGAAGCATTCACCCTCATTCATCAATAAGTACAGATTCATTGGAAAATGGTTACGGTCATCGTAGGTATGTATCATATATAATAAACGGGCAGAGCTCTAGTTAACCCTTTCCGTCATATAGACGCTTTCTGACACCTCTGCAGCAGACGGCTTTTTGAAAACATAGTGACAAAAGAAGAAATTGCACAGAACGTGCAATTTCTCCTTTTGCCACAATGTTTTCCACTTTTTGTTAGAGGTTATCCATTCAATTATGGAGATTTTCTATGTTTTGACAAAATACGTTGTAAGTCGTCTGTTGCAGAATTGTCGTATGAGGGAAAGGGTTAAGGGACATTTTTAACGTTATAAAATCCTTATTTGGCATTCAAACCCTATGGTATGGGTACTCAAAAGAATCTTCTCACTGAGACTATTCTTTTGAGAACCCACAACTCAGGGTTTTGTTGAGTAATAATATATTGAGATATTGTGCGGGAAAGACCAGTTCACTCCCCCCCCCCCCCCCCCCCCCCCCCCCAATGCACTCCAATATATGGTAGAAATGATACCTTCATGGATTTATGTCAAGAACATAAAAAAGATTTCTGTACACAGTGCATTACAAGTTTTCAAAGTCGTCTGCTGCATATTTTGTGTATTTGGGAAAGGTCTAGAACTTCTGATGTAAACAGTTGACCTGTTTTAAGTGGTGAATGAGATATAATTGTAATAAAGATTCCTGTACGTTACAAGTATTGTAATAAAGATTCCTGAACGTTACAAGTTTTCAAAGTCGTCTGCTGCAGATTTGTGGATCTTTGGGAAAGGTTGAGAACTTCTGATGTAAACAGTTGACCTGTTTTAAGTGGTGAATGAGATATAGTTGTAATAAAGATTCCTGTATATTAAAGTTTTCAAAGTCGTCCGCTGCAGACTTGTGGTTTTTGGGAAAGGTTGAGAACTTCTGATGTAAACAGTTGACCTGTTTTAAGTGGTGAATGAGATATAATTGTACAAGTTTTCAAAGTTGTCTACTGCAGATTTGTTATTTTAACCGTTTAGCTCATATCTAAGCATGAAAATGTAGAATACATCTCGCTACATTTTATTGAACCAATATACAACAAATATACAGCAGACGACTTTGAAATTATCTAGTAAAGATTATCAAAAATTTCTCTAAATGAAAGTATTTATTATTGAATGGAATTGAAAATATTGTGGCCAAAGGGGAAATTGCTCATCTTGAGCAATTTCTCCTTTGGCCACAATGTTAACAAAAGTAGGAAAGCGTCTTCATGTGGGAAAGGGTTAATCTTTCTCTTTTAAACATTAAGGAAATTTGCCTATAAAAATGGCCACCAGAGGAAGTCAATATTGTGGGGTTGGGAATCCTGTATATTCCTTTAAGTGTTATTTGTCCCTGTATTTCAGAACTCCATCAACGTTTTCCACAGATTCGTATTTCAATCAGCCATCTGCAACACGCCTTGTAAATATATCTTTGCTTCCCGACCATCAAGATGAACTCTTCTGTACCTGGTTACATTCCCGGCTGTTCGGTGCCGACGATACGTCACCACTTGCACTCGAACAAGTGAGGTTTATACTCTGGAGTCCAGTTGTGCAGCACCGGAACCCTTCGACTGTGATATTATGTTGTGTTGTTTTTACCGAGAAGCGGATTTTCATACTGCAGTTGAAAAACCTGGACTCGTCCTATGAGACTGTGCCTGAAATGGACACTTTTTACATCCTCCCATTGTGCAATATACAAGCTATAGTGATAGGACTATGCTATAGTTATGTCAGGATAGAAGAATCCTTTGTCGGTGCTAGCGGCACCTTTGCCATACTGTTCAGTCACTTGGATGTTGGGAAGCGTTTCTGTGAGGAACTGCTGTCAGCATGTAAGAGCCAACAGGATACAGAGACAATTGACATCTTGGACTGTTCTCAGAGCTGTGACATTTCCAAGCAAGTGTTTGACCTTGAGGAAGAGACTGGGGAAAGTTCGGGAAGGATTGCATTCGCGTGTCACGGTCATGTGACAGAGTCGGACTCGCTTCTGTATCTTGTCCTGTCAGAGAATCAAGTTTACATGTTTAAATCAGATGTGTTGTTCTGGCCTAAACCAACATACGAGAACAACAAACTTGAAACTGAGAGAAAATTTGAAATAGCCGAGCAGTTCAGTATAGAAGGTAAAATTGGTGATATACATACATCATTGATGACAGACGATGTTAAACAGATCAAATCAAAATTTCCTCCAGTGACCCCAACCTCAAATATCACATACAAGAAGTTTCCCCTATCCATGGTGTTCCATGAACCATTAGGAGCACATAAACTGGACTTCTTGTTCTTGTCGAGTAAAGCCAGGGACATGTTTCTGGATCGCCTGTCAAACTTGCGCTCTGAGCATGCCCACAGGATGTCGCCAACTACTCGGGAGGAACCCGAGGGTGGAAACATGTCGTCCAACAGTTCTGATGTCACTGAAAATAATCCTACAGAGAACTCAAATGATAAGGTGGATGGGACGTTGTCCAATGACGATTCAGATATTGAAGTATTGAATGATGAAGAGACCGAGGAGGAGAGTGACACTGTAGGTCCAGCTCTAAGTAATTCAGTGAAACCACAGAGAAAAGTGCGATCAAAAACAGAAATTGTGATTCCTAGTAAAATGCATGATGATGTCGACGAAGGGGAGGGAAGGGATCTACCTAGCTATACCTGGCATTACCTCAGTCCAGAGCTGATCAATCTCATAGAAGACAGTGTCAAAGACTACAGACTGTTTCAGCCCCTATCACACAAACTACACGCCCTTACGGAGATGAAAGGCGAGACGTTGGCCCAGTTTTTCCACAATAACATAGTGCCCGTGGGCAGTGAATGTGAGGAACTGCATTATGTTGTCTGGACCAACGTTATTCCTTACACTCTCCCCAAGGATGAGATTGTCACCTGTATAATGCTGAGCAACAAAGCAGTTTACTTTATATCAGACAGGCAGATCAGATTGAAGGCCACAGGGCGGCCATCTTGGATGGGCCACGGTCGCCATGTATCGGACTCATTTGTTAATTGTCAGTCAAAGGTTTCAGACAAACATCACTCATCTGGCATTCTGTATAGTTCTGAGCGTGATGGAGAACTTCTCAAACCTTACTGCATTCTAAATTTCACGGATATCACTCAAATCCACGTGGGTCTGTTTGATCAGTGTGTCAGGTTGACTGGAAGCAAACCAGAAACCGTGTTTACTCTGGCCACAAGGAACTCCGAAATCACAAACATGTTCATAAAGAACTTCTCCACAATGTTGTCACTGTCGATATCGTCACCAATGCTGGAGAAAAGCTTCCATGATTTGGAACAAGATTTCTACAAGGCAGAGAGAACCAAGACCACAGTGGAAGGTATGGAATACGTCCATCCAAGTAAAGTGAAGTTTCTTTATCCGGGTGATGAGTCCGTCGAAGATCTACTCTTTATCATCAATCAACATTTAAAAGAGCGGAGACTGCGTGTTGGACGTGAGAATATTCTACAGTACATTCTTGGCTATAAAACAGGCTCTGCCTCTCAAATGTTAAATGCTTTCTCATTGGAGGCAGTGAGTATAATATTGACCAATGAATTCTTATGTCTTATAACAGAAGATCTAGTGAGATATCCACTTCCTGATTTTGTCCGAGGTCTGCCGAGCACGCCCCGACAGAGAGTTGTTGATGTTAAGAAAATAGAATATTTAAAACACATCAAGCAGTCTATTGCGTGTGAGAGGGACATCACACTGGTGTTTTCTGATGAGAAAGAGGACATTGTGTTGGTATCGGATCATTACAGCCTGGACAAGAATGGAGGAAGAGACACGCCCCCGGAGATACCTGTCCGGCTTTGTGTACAGAGTGACAGAGAGTTGAAGAAGTTTGTGATGTTGTTACAGAGCCAGTGGAAAGATAAGCATCCAGATGAGACCATGGACTTGATGGTATTTCAATACTGATAACTGTATCCAGTCTTGTTAACATTTTCCCTCATCTGCAACAGACATCATTTGTAACATCCTCGGTACCCAGGCTATTCATGAAATATATAATACCCTGGGCAAATTGGCTGTAAAAATCTCATCCTCATCAATTATTTATGAGGTGAAATGCAGCCGCTTGATTGGCTGCATGACACAAACCTCATGCAATACGAAAATTACAGTGTACTTAAGGAGAAAATTTTGGTGCATGCTTTATGAAGTTTTGCTAGCCAATTTGCACATGGTATCATATATTTTATGAATAGCCTGGGTACCGAGGATGCATTTGTTATCTCTGTGATTAAAGGAGAAATTGCTCCAAATTAGCAATTTCACCTTTTGCCAAAATGTTTATAACCCTTATTCATTAAACTAACTTTCATTTTTAAAGTGTTTCTTTATTTATGTTTTCAAAGTCGTCTGCATTATGTCTGAGCATTCACATTTTTATAGAATAATTCTATGAATGTAATTGTGCAATAATTGTCTTGAATGTATTATATCTCAGCTGCCGTTTTCCATATACAACAAATTTGCAGCAGACTACTATCAAAACATCTATCCAGGAATATGGAAAATCTTCATAAATGAAGGTATGATGATTGAAATGAGCAAAATCTCCTTTTCAAAAGTCATCTGCTGCTGAGGCGCCAAGTACTCAAAAAATGTTTGTTGAATTGAAAACCCATCTGAGCCATCATCCATGTAAAGCATTAACCCTTTCCCTCATACGCCAATTCTGCAGCAGACGACTTTGAACATATTTTGTCAAAACATAGAAAATCTCCATAATTGAATGGAGAACCTATGACAAAAAGTGGAAAACATTGTGGCAAAAGGAGAAATTGCACGTTTTGTGCAATTTCTTCTTTTGTCACTATGTTTTCAAAAAGCCGTCTGCTGCAGAGGCGTCAGAAAGCGTCTATATGAGGGAAAGGGTTAAAGCTGTCTATACATCTATGAACATTGAATTCTAATGAACGGGAAATTTGGCACGTTTTAAAATCCTTATACAGCCCTCTTACTCTATATTGTCTCATTGAAAAATTCTATTGAGTACCAACATTATAGGGTTTGGTTGAAAAATAGGAGATATTAACCCTTTCCCTCATACGACAATTCTGCAGCAGACGACTGAACATGTTTTGTCAAAAAATCGTAAATTTCTATAATTGAATGGATAACCTATGACTAAAAGAGCTAAACATTGTGGCAAAAGTAGAAATTGCTCGTTTTGAGCAATTTCTTCTTTTGTCACTATGTTTTCAAAAAGCCGTCTGCTGCAGAGGCGACAGAAAGCGTCTATATGAGGGAAAGGGTTAAGAGGAAGAGAGGTGTATTGCCTTTCCTTATCTTGACTTTTTGATGAAATAACTAGAAATGTAGCCCCACTGGACTGTCATACCTCTGTGTGATGGGGATGCAGCAAAGACATTTGTCAATGTCAAAGTTGATCCCATTCCAACATCCAGAAAACATTGTGGCAAAAGGAGAAATGTATGCTCATACAGACAGTAGAGTAGTACTTGGCTATTTAAACGATAAGAGAAGACGTTTTTACATTTACATACAGAATTCTAAAGTCAACAGAGAGAACTGGTATTATGTGTCTACAGATGTCGAACCCCTTGATACATTGTTTTCAACTTTCTTCAGTAATTATATCCGCTTCGAAGAAGAGGGGGTATATAGGAGTCACTGTGTCGGTTTGTCTGTCTGTCTGTCGGTCGGAAGCCATATTTTGTCCGGACTATTTCTTACAAACCACTGGGTGGAATTCAATTAAATTTTACATGAAGCTTCTATACCAAGAGATGTGCATATCCTAAAGGGGTTACAATTGCATGTTATTTTACAGAGTTATGGCCCTTTTACTTAAGTTATCATGTAGGTCAAGGTGCCTGTTGGGGGTATTTATCATCTTCAGTGATAGTTCTAGTTACACTGATTTTTATTTTTATTTATTTCTATATTATTTTGCCGGAATATTGAGAGTTGCAGATTTGCTGTATGTGGGAAGGCGTTTTGTAATTGGAGTATTTCCTGTATTAGTTTCATTGTTGAATGCCGTTATGTTTTTCCTGAGATTTGAATTGTTTATTTTACTATTTTAACCCTTTCCCACATTCAACAAATGTGCAACTAACGACTTGAAAAACATGTAG
Source organism: Serripes groenlandicus (assembly GCA_031761405.1). Lineage (NCBI taxonomy): Eukaryota > Metazoa > Mollusca > Bivalvia > Cardiida > Cardiidae > Serripes > Serripes groenlandicus. The sequence continues at coordinate 81,761,891 of JASEVX010000007.1, forward strand.
GTAAAAAGAATGAAAGTCTCTATAAATAAAATTATATTTATTTGTTATAAACATTGTTGAAACATTGTGGCATGAAGAGAAATTCATCATCATAAGCAATTTCCCCTTTTGCGACATTAATTTCAAAAGTCATCTGCTGCAGATAATTCCCAAAGTTGTTTGCTGAATGGGAAAGGGCTAACCCATTCCCTGACATTTGACAACTGCTGTAGATATATTTAAAGGTGAAATGTAGTATCTATTAAATTCTGTGATTTTACCCATTTCCACATACAACAAATATGCTGCAGTTGACTTTGAAACCATTTTGTCAAAAATAAGGAAACTATGAATGAAAGAACTAATATTGAATGAAGTTGAAAACATTGTCGGAATTTTTTTGGCTCATAACAGGCAATATCTTACCACAATGTTTTCAAAAGTTGTCTGCTGCAGAGGCATCGGGAAGCGTGTACATGTAGAAAAGGGAGATAGCTGAGACAAAAAAAGACTAGGAAAATAATATTATTTCTCCTTTTCTCAAATTTTTTAAAAAGTCGTCTTTTGCAAAGGTATCTAAATTTGTTTCAGGTTAAGGGGTTAAAGTAGCCTATAGTTATTGTATCAGTTAAACAATTAATTACTTAACCCTTACTCACATACGACAATTCTGCAGCAGACGACTTTGAACGAATTTTGTCAAAAAATAGAAAATCTCTATAATTGAATGGATAACCTATGACTAAAAGTGGAAAACATTGTGGCAAAAGGAGAAATTGCTCGTTTTGAGGAATTTCTTATTTTGTCACTTTGTTTTCAAAAAGCTGTCTGCTGCAGAAAGCGTCTATATTAGGGAAAGCTTCAATATTCATGTATTATAATCCTCATCACTTATATAGCTTATCATCAAATTATAAGTCTTGAGAGCCAATAAGAATATATCTGGTGTTGCTTTCTAGTAGACGGACTATCCCTTCCTCACCTGCAGACGCCATTTTGACGCAATAGCAGCAGACGACTATTGAAAACATTGTCGCCAACTTTATTTAACAATTAAACTATCTTTTATGGAGATATTTCAGCTTTTTGTAAAAATGTTTTCAAAGTCGTCTGCTGCAGAATTGTCATAAGTGGGAAAGGAATAGCTATACAGTATAATATTGGAAGTTGGCCTGTTCTCTGTATTATTTGAAATGGCAGGTTGGGTCTTGATGCGGACCACTGCATATCACTTTTTGGCTAAGACAGGTTTTAACCTTTTTCCAAATGTAGATGCCTTTTGACGCCCCTGCAGTAGACAATTTTTGAAAGCAGTGTGGTTAAAGGAAAGATTGCTCAGAAGGAGCAATTTATCCATTTGCCACAATGTTTTCAACTCAATGGGTATGCTTTAATTTATAGAGATTTTCCATTTTTTGGCCCATATGTTTTCAAAGTCGTCTGCTGCTGATATTTTTGTATGTGGGAAAGTATAAATTTTGTAATAACCGTCTTAATCATTCAAATGTTTTTAGAATACGCTCAACTTACACAAATTACTTACAGGTGATTATTATTAAGTCGAGCCCTTCTAATACTCTGGACATATCTGCTAAAAATGCTTCTTTTAGCTCACCTGAACAAAACAATTAAACAACCAATGTTTTTGCATTATTTCACATTCCATGATGAATTGCTGTCGGACTGACACAATGGCCAGATCTATTTTGTTGGCTTAGTGTGCAATTGTGATATCAGTCAAGGAATAAAACTTGACTGGCTTTGATGAATGTGTGAAGTTAATACTGTGTATTATGCAGAATAATAAAATATAAAAGTATTATAAACTCTCGGTTATTTTTATTTTACCGGTAAATAATTTTTCTAGGTACCCACTTATAGAAAAGACAAACATTCTGACATAATTTCAAGATGCTAAAGCAAAGATTGCGGCCTCTAGAGTGTTAACAAGATTTTCTTTCAATTTGGCCTAGTGATCTACTCTTTTATCCGACATGATCCGTATTCAAACTTGGCCTTCATATCATCAAGACAAACATTCAGATAAAGTTTCAACATGCTCAAAGTCAAATGCGGCCTACAGAATGTTAACACGATTTTCCTTCAATTTGGCCTAGTAACCTACTTTTTGACCAAATATGACCCGTATTTTAATTTTACCTAGATATCATAAAGACAAACATTCTGATATTGTTTCAACATGCTCAAGTTAAAAATGCAGCCTCCAGAGTGTTTTTTATCAAGATTTTCTATCAATTTGACCTAGTTTTTGGCCTCATATGGCCCAGTTTTGAACTTATGCTAAATTTGATGGAGATGAATGTCCTGATAAACTTTCATGAAGATCGGATGCAAAATGAAGCCTGTAGAAGGTTAACAAGGGTAAATTGTGACGACCGAGGAATGAAGGACTTCGAGGTCTGGCGAGCTAAAAATGGGACTTGTAAGTGTTAAAAAAAAAAATCTTCAATTTAGTTGAGTGACCTTGTTTTTAACAGAAGCAACAAATGATGACACCAGAGTGTTAACAAGTTTTTTCTTCAATTTGGCCTAGTGACCTAGTTTTTGACCAGACATGATCCATATCGAACTTGGCCGAGATATTAATCAATCTGACAAAGACCAAGCTAATGAAGCAAACAAGAGGGCCATGATTGCCCTGGATCGCTCACCTTAATTATACAATGTACTGTTATGTAAAACACATCAAGACAATTATTCTGAATGCAACCTCCAGTGTTAAAAAGATTTTCCTTCATTTGGCCTAGTGATCTATAAATTATTTTTCCCGATATGACCCATATTCCAACATGGACTAGATATCATTCATCAAAACAACATTCTGACAAATTTTCAACTTGCTCAAAGTAAAAATGCGGCCTCCGGAATTTGAACAATATTTTCCTTTATTGACCTTGTTTCTGACCCCCATATGACCCATATTCGAACTTGAAATAGATATCATTTAGACAAACATTCTGACCAAATTTCAAGATGCTTAAGCAAAAAATGCGGCATCCAAAGTGTTAACAAGATTTTCCTTCAGTTTGGCCTAGTGACCTAGTTTTTGACCCAGCATGACCCGTATTCGAACTTGGCCTAGATATCATTCAGCTAAACATTCTGGCCAAATTTCAAGCTGCTGTAGCAAAAAATGCAGCTTCTACGGTGTTAACAAGATTTCCCTTCAATTTGGCCTAGATACCTAGTTTTTTGACCCGGCATGACCCATATTCGAACTTGACCTAGATATTTTAAAGACAAACATTCTGACAAAATTTCAAACTGCTGAAGCAAAAATTGCGGCCTCTGGAGTGTTAACAAGATTTTCCTTCAATTTGACCTAGTGACCTACTTTTTGACCCGACATGACCCATATTCGAACTTGACCTACATATTATCAAGACAAACATTCTGATAAAGTTTCAACATGCTCAAGTCGAAAATGTGGCCTCCAGAGTGTTAACAAGATTTCGCTTCAATTTGACCTAGTGACCTCGTTTTTGACCTCATAAGGCCCAGTTTCGAACTTGTCCAAGATTTGATAGAGATGAATGCTCTGATACACTTTCATGAAGATTGGATGCAAAATGTAGCCTGTAGAGTGTTAACAAGCTGAAATGTTGACGACGCACGACTCACGAACGCCGGACAAAATGTGATCACAATTCAGGTCTGGTTTTAATGAGATTGGCAAAAGTTTAGAACAATTTATTTATTGGAGATTTACGCCGCTTTCAACATTATTAGCTCCACTGGCTGAAAGCCAGTCGAGCTTATGTCATGGCGAATTGTCCGTCGTGCGTGCGTGCGTGCGTTAACTTTTTCCTTTAAACGACTTCTTCTCCCTAACCACTTGGCCAATTTGGTTGAAACTTCATGGGAAGCATCCTCTCAATGTCCTCTACTAAATTCCTTCAATTTTTTTTGATCCATTCAAAATTCTGGTTTCCATGGCAACCGAAAGAAAAAAATAGTGAGAACTTAAAAAATCTTCTTCTCCGAAAGTGTCAGGCCGATTTTCAAATAATTTTGTAGAAATGTTCCTTGGGTGACCCTTTATTAGATTCCTTCAAGAAATTTTGATTGGGCGAAAAACATGGCCGCCAGGGGGCGGGGCTTTTTTGCCTTATATAGCTATAGTGAAAACTTAAATAATCTTCTTCTCAAAAAGTGTTCAGCAGATTTTCAAATAATTATGTAGAAATGTTCCGTGGGTGACCCTCTATCAGATTCCTTCAAGCCATGTTGATTGGTAAAAAAACATGGCCGTCACAGGGCGGGGCTATTTTGCCTATATGGCTAAAGAGCAAACTTAAAAAATCTTCTCCTCCAAAAGTGTCAGGCCGATTTTCAAATAATTTTGTAGAAATGTTCCTTGTGTGAACCTTAATTAGATTCCTTCAAGAAATGTTGATTGGGCGAAAAACATGGCCGCCAGGGGGCGGGGCTTTTTTGCGTTATATAGCTATAGTGAAAACTTAAAACATCTTCTTCTCCGAAAGTGTTCAGCCGATTTTCAAATAATTTTGTAGAAATGTTCATTGGGTGACCCTCTATCAGATTCCTTCAAGCCATGTTGATTGGTCGAAAAACATGGCCGCCAGAGGGCGGGGCTATTTTGACTTATATGACCATAGTGAAAACTTAAAAAATCTTCTCCTCCGAAAGTGTCAGGCATATTTTCAAATAATTTTGCAGAAACATTCCTTGGGCGACACTCTACAAGATTCCTTTAAGCCATGGTGTTTGGAAAAAAAATTAGCCACCAGGGGGCAGGGCTGTTTGGCGATTTTATTTTTGCCTTATGGCCTTGGAGCGATACTGGCCCTCTTGGGCCTCTTGTTTCAGTTATATCACGGCGACAGTTCACTTATTCATGATCCCTGGGTAAACAAACCAGTACTAAGCTAGAAAATGTGCCTTGCCCAAGGGCACTACACCATGACTGTAGTGCCGCGACTGGGGATCGAACCCGGGACAGCCGGTTTCGAAATCCCCAACGCTAACCACTCCACCACAGCAGATTCCGCAAAAGTTTAGAACAAAAGATGGAAGAATAAGATTGATACTCTACATATTTTATTCATGTCATTAATAATCATAATGATAATTCACATACATAACACAAAATTAGTCCTACAACTCATGCAATGAAATATGAGGAAAACCTGTCTTTGGAGACACAATGCCAGGGTGGACCAAGATCAGTCTGAACTTCCTGTCTCAATTATTTACCAGGTATGCTTAAACCGTTTCCCACACACAACAAATATGCAGCAGATGACTTTAAAAACATCTAGTAATAAATATGGAATATCTCCAAAACTGAGAGTAAAGTTATTGAAACAAGATGAATAAATATAGTGACATCAAGAGCCATTTCTCCTTTTGTCTCAATGGTTTCAAGTCGCCTGCAGCAGATTCAATATCTAGAAATTTGGAAAAACAGGTACGATATGGTTTTGAAAACATTGTGTGGAACATAGGAGAAATTATTTGTTTTGAACCATCAGCAACTGCAAAAACAATGAAATGTATGAGAATATAAAGACAGTAAATGTGCAAGCTGATTTAAATCAGACCAAACTATGATTCTCCAAAGGCCAGTTATCCAAAACTGTTGCGCATATAACTCTTCATCACAAATAAAGCACTCTTTGCATGATTACATGAAATAAAAACAGACTCTACAGCAGCAGATTCAAGCAAATAAAATATTTAGGCTTCTAACCAATCATTAGCATGTGTTCACAGGCCACAACCATAAACGTGCCATAAAAACGTATCAGACGTATCGTGTTCATTTATAGGAGACTTGGTGCCCGAAAAAAACCTGTCAGACATTTTAGACCAGTGTAGTTCCAGATTGCATTTGCAATACGTCAAGGTTTTTATTGATACAGACACAAAAAAACTTCAAATGTATTGTCCAGCCAGCATTCACACTTCATTATTCTCATGCGATTTTGTATCAGCAGTCCACTGATAAAGTGTTTTAACCCTTTCCCTCATATAGATGCTTTCTGACGCTTCGGCAGCAGACAGCTTTATGAAAACATAGTGACAAAAGAAGAAATTGCTCAAAACTAGCAATTTCTCCTTTTTTCACGATGTTTTCAACTCTATTCAATCATTGTACTTTTATTTAAAGGGAGTTTCCATTTTTTTTCCGGGTATGTTTTCAAAGTTGTCTGCTGCAGATTAATTGTATGTGGGAAAGGGTTAACTATTTTTTAATGCTCAAGACTCACAAACTTCGGAAACTTGAGCATAATTTAAACTGTGTCCATAGTTTGCTACATTACTTACTTATAGCATTGGTGTTTCGAAAAAATAAGTTTACATGACTTTCAATTTATTTATTTTTGTATCGAGTTCCTAGCAGCCGAAAGAGAAATATTTTGGCATTTCTGAATGCTGTCTCATGGTAAAAGAATTTCGAAAATTGTTAATTGAAAACCATCTGACAAAAAAACCCGCCTAATCCTTTAGGTCTTAAGTTACAACTTAATTCATTGTACATAAGATTTAAAACTCACACACAATCAATATATGAAAGAATACACATTCAATTCATTAGACTATAAGAAAAATGAGTTGATTGAAATTGAATATCTCTAATGTATTGGTTTTTTTTATTTATTTCATTTCTTCTGTAGAAATATGACAAAAGATTTTCAATACATGAAAAATATACAATCACAACTTTTCTTAATTAATTTTAAATATGTAGAATAATCTGAATTTCAAAGCAATACAATTGCCAATCAGAATCTTGTTTACTGTATACAAATATCCTTCCCCCTTTCGAAGACCTTTGAACACATTTACCAATTTCATTGATTACCCATTTACCACATACAGACGCTTTCTGATTCCTCTGCAACAGATGACTTTTGAAAACATTGTGTCAAAAACAGAAATTGCTCATGTTTTCAATTCTATTCAATAATTATACTTTTATTCTATGCTACAGATGTGCTTTAGCTATATATGGAAAAAGGTTAACCCTTTCCCATACCTCTGCAGCTGACAGCTTTAGAAAACATTGTGGCAAAAGGAGAAATTGCCCACAATAAGCAATTTCTCTTCTTGTCACAATTTTTGAACTTTAATCAATAATTGTTCTTTTGTTTATACAGAACTTTTCAAAGTCGTCTGCTGCAGATTTGTTGTAAATGGAAAAGGGTTAATGGATTTACTTTGCATGTATTGCTTATCCCTTTCCCTCATATAAACCCTTTCTGACTCCTCTGCAGCAGACAGCTTCTTGAAAACATAGTGACAAAAGAAGAAATTGCTCAAAACGAGCAATTTCTCCTTTTGCCACAATGTTTAACTTTTCCACTTTTAGTCATAGATTATCCATTCAATTTTACAGATTTTCTACTTTTTGACAAAATATGTTCAAAGTCGTCTGCTGCAGAATTATTGTATGAGGGAAAGGGTTAAGCATGTCAACTTATGGCATATATAGTCAAGGAGATTGATCACATAAAGTTACGAGTATCATGCAGTATATATATATACTGGAAATGTCCACTCCAGTAAAAGAGAACCTTATTTTCATGAAAAAGAAATATGGTGGGTGGTCCAAATTGAAATATAAGCTATGTATCAGCTTGTTCTTGCAAACAACTTTTGAAAACATTATGGCAAAATAAGAAATTGCACAATTATTCAACAATATTTTTATCTTAAAAGATTTTCATTATTTTTTTGTCAGAGAATTTCAAAGTCATTTGTCCTATTTTGAAAAAAGCTTAAATAAAACAACAAAATCATATTAAACAAAGATCACATATTGCAGATTCACAATGAAAGTTTATATTTAGTCATGATTTAAAATTCTAACACCACATATTTCAACCAAGAAGAAGAAAAAAAGTGTTACACATCTTAGTTTAATGTATTTGCAGAATGTTTAACATTATAACGACGGTCCAATGTATTTAAAGTTTCACTGGCATTGTTATTGTTGTTCATCTTGGTCCAATTTATTTACGTTTTTAACTTGATTAAAATCAAATTCATCTCCTGTCACTCTCTTATATAAGTCCAGGATGTCATCACATGTTGATTCAAAATGGGAAGTGGAGTCATAAGACTTGGACACGAACACCTGCAATGGACAAGGTTACGACATGAGAGGGCAAATTGTTAAACTCTTCCCACATATAGACACTTTCTGACGCCTCTGCAGCAGACAACTTTTGAAAACATTGTGGAAATTGCTCAATATGGCTTTCGTAGGTCACCCAAGGAACATTTCCATCAAATTATATTGGAATCACTTTCTGACGCCTCTGCAGCAGACAACTTTTGAAAACATTGTGGAAATTGCTCAATATGGCTTTCGTAGGTCACCCAAGGAACATTTCCATCAAATTATATTGGAATCTGAAAAGCAGATTCAGAGGAGAAGAATTTTAAAGATTGGCAGTTTTCCCCCCTTTTTTGATGCAGTAGCAACCAAAGTTCTTCATATAATTCAAATCTTTGAACAGTTTTGAAAGAGTAGCACCAAAGGATCAATCGAGTGAAGTTTAGTTGAAATTGGTCCAGCGGTTTAGGTGGAGATGAAAAGATAAAAGTTAACAACGACGGACAGAGATTGATCAGAATAGATAACCTATGAAACTGTTTGAAGTATCCCCCAGTCATTTTGTCTAAAATCGACATTTATGGATCTAAAATGTAATCATAATTTTTGTTCACAAATATTCTTAACTAAATAATTCAGGGCTTAAAAATAAATTGTGTTTTTTTTTTCCGTACTTAATAAAAGAAGACAACAATAAAGATCTAAATATATAGTGGTCATGCAAAAACATGAATTGAACATAATTTTCTTGTCAATCATTTTAACACTTTCCCTCATATAGAAGCTTTCTGACGCCTCTAAAGCAGACAGCTTTTTGAAAACATAGTGACAAAAGAAGAAATTGCACAAAATTCGCAATTTCTCCTTTTGCCACATTGTTTTCCACTTTTTGTCATAGGTTATCCATTCAATTATGGAGATTTTCTATTTTTTGACAAAATACGTTCAAAGTCGTCTGCCGTATGAGGTTAAAATCAATATTTATGGTCTTTATATATATGGTAATCATCTTTTAATTCTTACGAAGAGTGTTGTCAAAGGGATTATGATTGGTTTCTGATTGATTGATTTATATGGGTTTAACGTTGTTTTCAACAATTCTTCAGTGTCATATCAGAACAGCCAGTTAACCTCCTACAATTGTGTTTCCTGTTGTTCTCACATGACAGACTTTCCAAGCAACTGGCTGCTTTTCCACATAAGACTGTTAGCCCATTGGTAGAAAACGAATGACGCTTGTCACATTGACTTTTCTCATACATTGGAAAGAATGTTGGCCGGAGTGGGGTTTGAACTCACAACCCCTGGACTTACAGCCAACAAACCTACCCACTGAGCTTCTGGTTCAAGCGGTTCAACAGTTATGGAGTGGACACGACTTGTGACAAAAGACATAATTACAGAAAAGACTCGAAAGGAATTCTCATTTAAATTGAATATGTGTACACTTACATTGCAATCCTTGCCGTCACCTACTTGTTCATAGATATCATAAACTTTAACAAATCTGTAAAAGAGAACATTGTTGTTTTAACCCTTTGCAACATGTAGACACTTTCTTGCGAGTCTGAAACAGACCTTTTTCCAGTGTTTTCATTTCTTTTTTAGATACAAACTTTTGGAAGAGCATTCAAGGAACAATTGTGCCAACCTATTTTCGATTCAGGCAAGTACTTTTGGACAAGAAGATTCTGCACATGTTCACTATATATATACATATAAAAGAAAAGAAATCAAATTCAAATCAAGCAGTAGTTTTCGTCAAGAACAGTGATCACAATAGCTCAGCCTGCATTTTGTTGTCAGGAAAGATAAAGACAAGCCACTTCCCCCTTTTCCCTTAATGTTTCTGTTCTGTCTATAAAAAATGTAAACTAGAATGTTCCTAGAGATATTTTTAAACTAGGAAAGTCTAACAAGAGGGCCATGATGGCCCTTGAATCGCTCACCTGATTTTTTTTTTTTTTCACTTTAGCTATATAAGCCTCGCCCCCTGGCAGCCATAGTTTCCGACCAATCAACTTGGCTTGAAGGAATCCGATAGAGGGTCACCCTAGGAACATTTCTACAAAATTATTTGAAAATCTGCCAACCAATTTGGGAGAAGAAGAATTTTGAAGTTTTTTCGGTTTCGTTGCCATGGAAACCAGAATTTTGCATGGATTTTGCAAAAGATTTTTTAAGTTTTCACTATAGCCATATAATGCAAAATAGCCCTGCCTACTGGCGGCCATGTTTTTTGACCAATCAACATGGCTTGAAGGAATCTGAAAGTGGGTCATCCAAGGAACATTTCCCCCCCCCCCCCCCCCCCCCCCCCCCCCCGCTGCCATGTTTTTCGATCAATCAACATGGCTTGAAGGAATCTGATAGAGGGTCACCCAAGGAACATTTCTACAAAATTATTTGAAAATCAGCCCGACACTTTCGGAGGAGAAGATTTTTTAAGTTTTCACTATAGCCATATAAGGCAAAATAGCCCCGCCCCCCTGGCGGCCGTGTTTTTTGACCAATCAACATGGCTTGAAGGAATCTGATAGAGGGTCACCCAAGGAACATTTCTACAAAATTATTTGAAAATCGGCCTGACACTTATGGAGGAGAAGATTTTTTAAGTTTTCATTATAGCCATAAAAGGCAAAATAGCCCCGCCCCCTGGCGGCCATGTTTTTTGACCAATCAACATTGCTTGAAGGAATCTGATAGAGGGTCACCCAAGGAACATTTCTACAAAATTATTTGAAAATCGGCCCGACACTTTTGGAGGAGAAGATTTTTTAAGTTTGCACTATAGCCATATAAGGCAAAATAGCCCCGCCCCCCCCCTGGCGGCCATGTTTTTCGACCAATCAACATGGCTTGAAGGAATCTGATAGAGGGTCACCCAAGGAACATTTCTACAAAATTATTTGAAAATCGGCTTTACACTTTCGGAGGAGAAGATTTTTTAAGTTTTCACTATAGCCATATAAGGCAAAATAGCCCCGCCCCCCCTGGCGGCCATGTTTTTCGACCAATCAACACAGCTTGAAGGAATCTGATAGAGGTTCATCCAAGGAACATTTCTACAAAATAATTTGAAAATCTGCCAACAAATTTGGGAGAAGAAGAATTTGTAAGTTTTTTCGGTTTCGTTGCCATGGAAACCAGAATTTTGCATGGATCCCAAAAATTTGAAGAAATTCTGGTGAGGTCATTGAGAGGATGCTTTCTGTGAAGTTTCATCCAAATTGACCCACTGGTTACTGAGGAGAAGAAGTTGACGGACGACGCACAACGGACAAAAGGCGATCACAATAACTTACCTTGAGCAAAGCTCAGGTGAGCTAAAAATGGCATTGCCAAGTACAATGTAGCAAGAAAAGATCAACTTTTAAATAAAACCATTTCCAACAAGTAGACAACTTTTGATGCTTCTACAGAAAACCATTTTTGAAAGAGTCAGTAAGGGAAATTGCTTGAAATAAGCATTTTCTCCTTTTGCAAACAAAGTTTCCATCTTTATTATTTCTTTTTTAGAGAATTTCTATATTTTCTATTTAATGTTTTCATAAATATCTGCAGAAGAAATGTTGTATGTAGGAAAGGGTCTAAATGCTTTGTGCTGGAAATTATAGTCTTACTTTTGAAGAATAGGGCCCAGGAGGTCAATGCCGGGCTGCAGTTCAGCTTCTGGATTGTCTGTCTCCACTGTGGTACTAACAATAGCCACATAGAAACTCTTTGGAGCAATCTGGTGAGTGTAGGATACCATGCTAATGTATATATCTGAAAAGGGGAAAAATGCACATTTTTTTTAACCCATTACTTCACATGACTTTTCAAAGGTTGTCTGCTTTACAATCATCAGACAAATAATTTCAACAATCTAGAAAACTGAAAGATTTATATTGATAACGAGTTGAAAATATTGCAATAAAATGTAAACTTGCTCGTTTTGAACAATTTCACCTTTTTTTGCAATATTTTCAAGTCATGTTCAATGGCAGGTGTCAAATGTCATAGATCTGTGTGTACATATTTTCCATCATTCAACAAATCTGAAGCAGAAAACTTCAAAGACAATAAATGCTATCATAATCATATTGAGTAATTTTTTTTTTCAACCATTCAATAATTGTTCATTTGCTCATAGAGTGTTTCCACATTGTTGCCTGGAAAGATTCAAAGTCGTCTGTTATTGAATTATTTTATTTGGGAGAGGGGGCTTAACCCTTTCCGTCATACGACAATTCTGCAGCAGACGACTTTGAACATATTTTGTGGAAAACATTGTGGCAAAAGGAGAAAGTGCTCAATTTGAACAATTTCTTCTTTTGCCACTATGTTTTAAAGCTGTCTGCTGCAGAGGCGTCAGAAAGTGTCTATATGAGGGAAAGGGTTAAATATCCTAGGTCAAATACTTTTGGAGATATGCAAGACAATTATCTGGGACGGATTTTCCTTTACTCATACAACTCAAATTTAATGCCAGTATAAAAAGATCATAAAGGGGCCTTTATTTTTGATTTGGTTAAGGTTTTCAACAGTTTTCCTAATATATCACAGCTACTAATGCACCTACCCATGCCCATTTGCGGAAAAAAATACACTAGCTCAATTCCTTTCAACAATTAATGTTTTTCAGTCACAGAGTGTGTATACCACGTGACTTTTGACGTCATATTTGCATGGTCAGACAGCAATAATTGCTCTAGATAAGAAGTAAAAACAATTATAACTTTTTTATTTCTTCATCCTTTTTAATGAAACATGGCACAGTCTACGCCGCTTACAATGTCTTGTCTCCGGGTTTTACAGGAGTTGGATTGGTGGTCTAGTTTTTTCAAACACTTCGACGAACCTGTTCTCAAAATCCAGTTTTGATAATGCTCCGGCTGTTGGCGATATTAATAAATTTTGAGAACAGGTTCATCTAAGTGTTTGAAGAAACTAAACCACTAATCAAACTCCGTTGACAAGCCAGAGATAGGGCTCTGTGAGCGGCGTAGACTGCGCCATGTTTCATTAAAAATTATGAAGAAATAAAAAAGTTACCTTTGTTTTTACTTCTAAACCGAAGTAAAATATTTCTGTCCGCCATAGCTTTGTGATCTCAGTCACGTGGTATACACACACTTGAGTTATATCATGTTCACCTACCAAACCATTTCCTGGCTTTCTTACACCAGTACTCCGAACAACAATCTATCAAAGCAACTGGCTGCTTTTCCACATTATTCCATATGAAGACAAGCTGTGCTTGTCGCATAGACTTTTGTCAAACATTAGAAGATTGGCATTCACTGATGAAACCAATTTAATATACTGCAGCAGTTCAATTTCAACAAGAGTTGTCGGAGGACAATATAGCTCGCCTATCAGGGCCATCGTATATCAGGGCCTACTTCAGAACAGTTAAAGTATTAGGTAAAGTCGCACAGTATCACCTATTGCAAGATAATACACCTTTTCAATACTTTTGACAAAAATTCTAAGTTCAACTAGAATGGAGTGCTCCCCGGAGCACGTGTGTCACCTGCCGGCGCCTTGTCAGAAAATTTTAATTTTTGATAGAAAAGGGGCAATAACTCTGATATAAACAAGAAAATGTGTCCATGGAACACGGATGCCCCGGTTGTTAACTATATTTTGTGTGAAGTTTCATCATGATAGGACATCAGCTTCACTAAAAACTAACTTGACCAAAAACTTTAACCTGAATTGTATGGACGAACAAACAGACGAACAGACGGACGGACAGAGGGTCACAACGTCAAATCGGCACAATTTTTTAAAGAATGATATGTTAATAGTCATGTGTGAAGTTTCATCATGATCGGACATCAGCTTCACTAAAATCTAACTTGACCAAAAACTTTAACCTGAGAATGGAATGGACGAACAGACAGACGAACAGACGGATGAACAGTTGGTCCAACCTCAAATTGATACAATTTTTTAAACAATGATATGTTGATTGTCATTTGTGTGAAGTTTCATAATGATAGGACATCAGGTTCACTAAAATCTAACTTGACCAAAAACTTTAACCTGAGAATGGAATGGACGAACAGACAGACGAACAGACGGATGAACAGTTGGTCCAACCTCAAATTGATACAATTTTTTAAACAATGATATGTTGATTGTCATTTGTGTGAAGTTTCATAATGATAGGACATCAGGTTCACTAAAATCTAACTTGACCAAAAACTTTAACCTGAGCGGGACGGACGAACGGACGGACTAACAGACCGGAAAACTATATGCCCCTCATATGCCGGGGCATAAAAATATTTGGATTATCCCCCTTTTGTGAACCCATCACAAAAATTGATATAAACATTTGTCAGAAGTTTCAATCCAATCCTTTGAGCAGAAAAAAAGTAATTTGAATATTTGACAGAAAAGGGGCAATAACTCTGATATAAAATATTTGGATTATCCCCCTTTTTGTGAACCCATCATACACATTGATATAAACATTTGTCAGAAGTTTCAATCCAATCCTTTGAGTAGATTAAATTTTTGACAGAAAAGGGCCAATAACTCTGATATAAAAATATTTGGATTATCCCCCTTTTTGTGAACCCATCATACACATTGATATAAACATTTGTCAGAAGTTTCAATCCAATCCTTTGAGTAGAAAAAAAGTTATTTGAAAATTTAAATTTTTGACAGAAAAGGGGCAATAACTCTGATATAAAATTATTTGGATTATCACCCTATTGTGAACCAATCACACACATTGATAAAAACATTTGTCAGAAGTTTCAATCTAATCCTTTGAGTAGAACAAAAGTTATTTGAAAACGTGACGAAAAAAGTGTGACGGACAGACAGACACAGACGCCAGATAAAAAAAACAAGAGGGCCATGATGGCCCTGGAATCGCTCACCTAATATTTTTTTTTCACTTTAGCTATATAAGCCCCGCCCCCTGGCAGCCATAGTTTCCGACCAATCAACTTGGATTGAAGGAATCTGATAGAGGGTCACCCTAGGAACATTTCTACAAAATTATTTGAAAATCGGCCAGACACTTTTGGAGGAGAAGATGTTTTAAGTTTTCACTATAGCCATATAAGGCAAAATAGCACTGCCCACTGGCGGCCATGTTTTTTTACCAATCAACATGGCTTGAAGGAATCTGAAAGTGGGTCATCCAAGGAACATTTCTACAAAATTATTTGAAAATCGGTCTGACACTTTCGGAGAAGAAGATTTTTTAAGTTTTCACTATAGCCATATAAGGCAAAATAGCCCCGCCCCCCTGGCGGCCATGTTTTTCGACCAATCAACATGGCTTGCAGGAATCTGATAGAGGGTCACCCAAGGAACATTTCTACAAAATTATTTAAAAATCGGCCCGACACTTATGGAGGAGAAGATTTTTTTAAGTGTTCACTATAGCCATAAAAGGCAAAATAGCCCCGCCCCCTGGCGGCCATGTTTTTTGACCAATCAACATGGCTTGAAGGAATCTGATAGAGAGTCACCCAAGGAACATTTCTAAAAAATTATTTGAAAATCGGCCTGACACTTTTGGAGGAGAAGATTTTTTAAGTTTGCACTATAGCCATATAAGGCAAAATAGCCCCGCCCTGGCGGCCATGTTTTTCGACCAATCAACATGGCTTGAAGGAATCTGATAGAGGGTCACCCATGGAACATTTCTACAAAATTATTTGAAAATCGGCCTGACACTTTCGGAGGAGAAGATTTTTTAAGTTTTCACTATAGCCATATAAGGCAAAATAGCCCCGCCCCCCCTGGCGGCCATGTTTTTCGACCAATCAACATGGCTTGAAGGAATCTGATAGAGGGTCATCTAAGGAACATTTCTACAAAATTATTTGAAAATCTGCCAACCAGTCTGGGAGAAGAAGAATTTTGAAGTTTTTTCAGTTTCGTTGCCATGGAAACCAGAATTTTGCATGGATCCCAAAAATTTGAAGGAATTCTGGTGAGGTCATTGAGAGGATGCTTTCTGTGAAGTTTCATCCAAATTGACCCACTGGTTACTGAGGAGAAGAAGTTGACGCACGACGCACGACGCACGACGGACGCCGGACAAAAGGCGATCACAATAACTCACCTTGAGCAAAGCTCAGGTGAGCTAAAAATAGACAGACGTCGAATAAAAAAAAAAGTAACATTTGTCAGAAGTTTCAATCCAATCCTTCGGGTAGAAAAAAAGTTATTTGAAAATTTAATTTTGTCAGAAAAGGGGCAATAACTCTGATATAAAATTATTTGGATTATCCCCCTTTTGTGAACCAATCACACACATTGATATAAACATTTGTCAGAAGTTTCAATCTAATCCTTTGAGTAGAAAAAAAGTTATTTGAAAACGTGACGAAAAAGTTAGATTTTTTGACAGAAAAGGGGCAATAACTCTGATATAACTTGACCTTGACCCAGGGTCAGGACGGGTGTAGTGGGGTGCGTAGATGGACCAATAGTTCCTAAATGTATAAACTAAATATGAAAGCAATCAATGTCATAATAGTGAATGCAGAGTGATATGTTAAACGTTAAACGCAAACCTTAAACCTTGTAACTGAACCAAGTAGAAATGACCTTGACATTGACCCAGGTGCAGGACGGGTGTAGTGGTGTGCGCAGATGGATGACCAATAGTTCCTAAATGTATAAACTAAATATGAAAGCAATCAATGTCATAATAGTGACAGCAGAGTGATATGTTAAACGTTAAACGCAAACCTTAAACCTTGTAACTGAACCAAGTAGAAATGACCTTGACCTTGACCCAGGGTCAGAACGGGTGTAGTGGTGTGCGTAGATGGATGACCAATAGTTCCTAAATGTATAAACTAAATATGAAAGCAATCAATGTCATAATAGTGAATGCAGAGTGATATGTTAAACGTTAAGCGCAAACCTTAAACCTTGTAACTGAACCAAGTAGAAATGACCTTGACCTTCACCCAGGGTCAGGACGGGTGTAGTGGTGTGCGTAGATGGATGACAAATGGTTCCTAAAGGTATAAACCCTTAAAACCCAAATGAAAACCTTAAACACAAACCTTAAACCTAGGTGTCTACGCCACCGCCGACGATGCCGACGGTAACACATAAGCTCTCCTGTACTTCGTACTGGCGAGCTAAAAACCAGTGGTTAAGAACATATTGTTTCCACAATGTTTTCAAACTTTTAAAGTTATTCAATTGTTCAATTCAGTTGAAAGGTTCAACGTACAAAAAAACAAACATAAATAAGTAATTTAATATGATGAACAAAAATATATGTTTTACCATTTTTCCTTTTATAAACCCCCTGCGGAATAATAATTTGACAAGAAAGGGAATCCTTTGTATGTGGGATTGGGTGGCTCATGAAACATATAGCTCTCACCACCTGAAACATATAACAACCAATAAATCAACAATATATCAAAGCTCTCACCACCTGAAACATATAACAACCAATAAATCAACAATATATCAAAGCTCTCACCACCTGAAACATATAACAACCAATAAATCAACAACATATCAAAGCTCTCACCACCTGAAACATATAACCAATAAATCAACAATGTATCAAAGCTCTCACCACCTGAAACATATAACAACCAATAAATCAACAACATATCAAAGCTCTCACCACCTGAAACATATAACAACCAATAAATCAACACTATATCAAAGCTCTCACCACCTGAAACATATAACAACCAATAAATCAACAATATATCAAAGCTCTCACGACCTGAAACATATAACAACCAATAAATCAACACTATATCAAAGCTCTCACCACCTGAAACATATAACAACCAATAAATCAACAATATATCAAAGCTCTCACCACCTGAAACATATAACAACCAATAAATCAACAATGTATCAAAGCTCTCACCACCTGAAACATATAACAACCAATAAATCAACAATATATCAAAGCTCTCATCACCTGAAATATAGTGCTTGATTGGGGCCAACGCCGTTTTCTACAATTTTTTAGTCAGTTCACCTACACATTTGTTTCCTGGCTTTCTCATACCAGTATTCCACACAACAAACTTTTCAAGCAACTGGCTGCTTTTCCAAATAGCCCTTTGGTGAAAGACGAATGACGCATGTCACAGTGACCTTTGCCAAACATCGGAAAGAATGTTGGTCGAGCTGTGATTTGAACTCACAACTTCTGGATTGAAATCCTGCCTCACTACCGGGGCTCTGCCTGAAATAAATTTCAACTTCTAGTGTAATTACTCCTTTCGCGACAATGTTTTTTATCTCTATTCAATAAGTCACTTTAATACAGAGATAATCCATATTTTTGTCTCAATTCAATATTTATAATTTTATAGACAGACAATATTTTTTTTGTCTGGATTTTATCATCAAAAGTGCCTGCTGCAGACTTTTTGAAGATTGGAAAAGGTGAAAAATGAAATTAAGGCCCTGAATGTTAGTAAAATGCAGGAAGAATGATCATAAAAAAAATCACACCAAAGTTATTGACAATTAATGATTCTATTTTTTAAGATGAGTGGTCTAAATACATATTATTTTGCCAAGAATGTCAGATGTCAATCAATGCCGATAGTACATTTAACAAAGTCAACAAAACTTTGTTTTCTTAACTATCAAAGTATGGCCTAAAACTTAATCAATGAATGAATCCTTTACCTGCTTTCCTATTTCGGGTTGTTTCACCTTGTCCATAGCATAGCTTGGATCACATATTACTTGTTTACATCTGGCTGTTTCTCCCTTGGATTTGACACCGACTGCTTTCCCATCTTCATACACAATCTCGGCATCACTTTTATCCAACATGTACGTTCCACCATAAATTGCACTTAATCTAAAAAAATAGTTGATTCTTATTAATTTAAACCTTTCCCAATAGCAACAAACTGCAGCAGACAAATTTGAAGATAAAAAGAGGGCCCTAATGTCCCTATATCGCTCACCTTTAATAGAACTTCAATAGTTTTCAAAGTTTTTACTCTATACATATTAGGAAAACAAGCAACCCCTTGTGGCCATGTTTTTCAACGGATATTGTGCATTGTAAAATCTTTAAAAATCTTCTTTTCCAAAAGTACCAGACCGATTTGAATATAATTTGGCACCTTCTACCATGATTGTTCAAATTAATCTGATCCGTTGAAAAACATGGCCGTCAGAGGGCGGGGCTCGTTTACCTTATATATGTGCATTGTAAAAAGATTTTTGAACAACTTTGAAAGAGGACCACCAAAGGAACATTCCTGTGAAATAATTATGAAATTGGTCCATTGGTTTAAGAGAAGTCGTTTGTAGGAAAAAATTAACAGACAGACGGACACCCGATGAAAAGCGATCACGATAGCTCACCTCGCACTTCGTGCACAGGTGAGCTAAAAATATGGATATTTTTGAAGAATGAAAGTAGAATTATTTATTAGAGTTGAAAACACTGTGGCCAAAAATGGAATGCTCATTATGAGTAATTTTTCATTTTCCACAATAATTTCAACTTGATTTATATTAAATGTACTTTCATTAAAAAATTAGATATTCCTTTTTTATACCTATATGTTTCAAAAGATGTGTTGCTGATTTGATGTCTGTTGGAAAGTGTTAAAGGTTTTTTCTTTTCTCCTTTTGCCAACATACTTTCAAAGTCATCTGGTTATGCAGTGTACCCAAACAAATGTCTCAGTGAGACAAATCTTTTGAGGACAACAACAGATGGATTGCAGATCAAATAAGGATTTTAGAACAAGAAATACACATCACTTCTAATCTAGAGCTCGGCTTAGATTCTTTTTTACTTCCTTTTCCTTTTTTCTACATTCATGTATTATGACCTACATTAGGCAGTATTTGAGATTATTTTGAACCCAAAACATAGGATATGGTTGAATAACTAGAATGGAGTGCTCCCCGTAGCACGTGTGTCACATGCCGGGGCCTTGTCAGAAAATTTTAATTTTTGACAGAAAAGGGGCAATAACTCCGATATAAAAAATATTTGGATTATCTCCCTTTTGTGAACCCATCACACGCATTGATATAAACATTTGTCACAAGTTTCAATGTAATCCTTCGAGTAGAAAAAAAGTTATTTGAAAACGTGACTAAAAAGTGTGACGAGGGACAGACGGACGGACGGACAAAAAAAAAAAGTAATCCCTAAGTGCCTACCATGCTATGCAGGTGTCACAATAAGTGAGATATTGTGGGGAAACAACCAGTTTACTCAACCCTATCTAGTACTCATCGGCTAATTACCTGGCAAATCCTTGCGGCAGTTCACCAAGTCCATAGAGGGGATAGAGGTAAGGTGATTTTCCATATCGATTTAGGGAGTTACTGTAAAGTTGACATCTTTCAATGAATTCTGTCATAGGAAGTTGTCTATAACTGTAAAACAAAGAGTAATTGGAAATATAAATATAGGTTTTTTTTACCCTTTCCCATATGTACAGCAGCAGAGGACTTGAACATTGTGACAAAACTCTATTTCATTATAATAAAGATTAGTTGTATCTAGGAAATAGTTCATTTCAATAAGAATGTGGAGCCTGTAAATAACTTATAACTTCAACTTGAATCAAAGCATGACAGACAGGCAGGGAGAAGTTATTCATGAGGGCCACTCTGGTACGGCAACTGAAACAAATATTTTTAAAAAAAGTCCAAATAGAAACAATCTTAAGAATTTATACCTTTCCCTCATATAGACGTTTTTTGACACATCTGCGGCAGGTGTCTTTCGAAAACATTTTGGCAAAAAGGGAAACTGCAAATATTTTGCCGCAATGTTTTCAACTTTATTTAATTATTGTTCTTTTATTTATTAGTTTCCATATTTATGTTAACTTACTCTTTTTAAAGTCGTCTGCTTAAGATATGCTATATGTGGTGAAAAGATAGGAGTAACAATATCCAACCATATTTGAGCCTTTCCACGAGAAAACCAACATTATGGACTCTGCATAATGTATCCACCAAGATCAGCCTATGCATGCTGTGCAGGCTAACCAAGACAGACACTTTTTGCCTCCTGTGGATTTTCTGTTTCAGGAAGCATTACTCTATACCCCCGTGACGGAATTAACTGATCTGGGTCAATACCTTATGCAGAGTCCATAATGTTCATTTTCTCGTGGAATGGCTCAAATATGGTTGATCCGATATTAAAAATATGAATAAATTTTCAGTTGTTTGAACAGTCTTTTACACTGCTTTCAACAGTCTTTAACCCTTTCCCTCATACAGACGCTTTCTAAGGCCTCTGCAGAAGACGGCTTTTTGAAAACATAGTGACATAAGAAGAAATTGCTCAAAACGAGCAATTTTTCCTTTTGCCACAATGTTTTCCACTTTTAGTCATAGGTTAACCATTCAATTATAGAGATTTTCTATTCTTTGACAAAATATGTTCAAAGTCGTCTGCTGCAGAATTGTCGTATGAGGGAAAGTGTTAAGTCATATAATGGCCAATTCCTTGGTAAATTACCAGTAATGGTGGCAAGTTTGCTCTGCCACCCAGGCCTCACTCTGTTTGCTACACCCATAACCCTGAGCATCAATGAACCACTACCATCATCTTAAACCATTCCCCACATGCATACATTTTGTTGATGCCTCTGCAGCAGACAACACTTGAAATTTTTTTGGCATAAGTAGAAATTGCTCAATTTAAGAATTAAACTCCGATTAATAGAGATGGTCCAGGTTTTTGCCAATGTTTTTTAAAGTTCTCTGCTGCAGACTTGTATATGGGAAAGGGTTGAATCTTTGGATCAACTGACCTGGAAACTTATCAGTTATTGAGGCAGATGCTCTATTTAAATCATCACATATACTATTTATATTTTTTATAAATTAAAAAACAAAAGACATACGATTCATCCCTGTACAAGGCCAATGCGTGTCCGCAAACATTTTGTGTATCTATTCCTATATTAAAAGCGGCATACAAGTCATCTACAGTACTTTTCTTAGAATCCAGTTTGGAATTCCAGGTCTTTGGATTGTCCTTTTCAAAACCATGAACGAATTGAATGAATGACTTGAAACGATTCTTTTCAAAAAGGCCCATCAAACCTAGAAAGAAATTCAAATCAATTGTGCTACTCTGACCATAAATTCTTCACTTGACACTTTACAGTATATCTATAGACCCTTTTTGACGTCTTCGCAACAGATGACTTTTGAAAGCATTGTGTCACAAAGAGTGCAAAACTGTCACAAAATAGTTCCACCAGGAAGGCATAACTCTGGAATGACTAAAGTGATCTAACCAGTCTTTATCCGAACCAAGGTTTTATGCCCATAAACATTCACTGCAAGTTTGATAAAGATTGGATAAGAACTGTAGAAGTTAAAGAGCAGACAAGGCTTTTTTCACTAATTTTACAATAATTCGAGGGCCATATTAATCCAAAAGTGCCTTGCACAATTTGCCTGGATATAAAATTTGGCCTAGATCAGATTTCCACAAACATATACAACAAGTTTGGTGAAGATCGGACAAAAACTCTTGACTGAGAGAACAGACAAGACAAATTTAGCACATTTTTGATAATTCAAGGGCCTTAATCCAAAAGTGCCTTGTTGGATTTGGCTGGTTATTGAACTTAAAATAGACATAATTCCCACAAACATGTTTTAAAAGTTTGAAGAAGATTTAATGAAAACTGTTTTGAGTTAAAGAGCCCAATATGTATTAATATCGGTCAATTCTCTTTTCGCCATTCTGTTTAATTACCGTACTTTCATTTACAGAAATTTTTCATATTTTTTCCTATATGTTTCTAAAGTTGTCTGCTGGAAAATCATTGCATGTGGGAAAGTGTAAATATACAAGTGGGCCAAGAGGGCCAGGCCAGTATCGCTTTACTGTATTAGGCTAAAAATAAATCAGCGGCTATATAAGGCAAAATAGCCACGTTTCTCGACCAATCAACATGGCTTGTAGTAATCTCAGTCTTCAAAGGAATAGTTTTACCAAATTGTTTTGAAAATTGGTTTCATACTTTCGGAGGAGAAAATTTCAAAATCGTAAGCTTATACAAGAGGCCCAATGCATAGCTCCACTTACCACAGGAGGAAATAACACAACCAATTTTGTCTGCTTTTTGTCAAATATATATGTTTTGAAGAAACTCATAAGTCTCTTTCAGATTTTCAAAGTTTTCCCTAAATTTCTATTTGTTAAACAGGTGATCCAAGGGGTTGGCCAATTTTGACCAATGCATAATTTGAACAATCTTGGAAGAGGACCACTAGACAAAGCTAAAAACCAAATATCTAAGCTATAGGCCTTTTGGTTTCAGAAAGGAAGATTTTCAAAATGTTTTTCCTTATATATATATCTCTATGTAAAACAGGTAACCCCAAGGACGGGGCCAATTTTGACCAAAGAGGCATATTTGAACAATCCATATTAGAGGACTAAGTACTAGACAATGCTACACACCAAATGTCTAAGCTCTAGGCCTTTCTGTTCTAGACAAGAAGATTTTCAAAGTTTTTCCTTTTTGTTGCCATGGCAATTAAGAGTTTTGCATGGAACTTATTTCTTTCAATAATTTTGAAAGATGACTGCCAAAGGCTCATTTCTACAAAGTTTGGTCAAAATCCATAGAGCAGTTAAGTGGATGCCGTTTAACCTTTTCCCTCATATAGACGCTTTCTGACGCCTCTGCAGCAGACGGCTTTTTGAAAACATAGTGACAAAAGAAGAAATTGCTCAAAACGAGCAATTTCTCCTTTTGCCACAATGTTTTCCACTTTTAATCATAGGTTAGAGAAAGGGTTAAAGAAGTTGTTGACTATGGACATCTGGATGTCAGATATCAGGCAATCACAATAGCTCACCATGAGCACTTTGTGCTTAGGCGAACTAAAAAATCAATCAACAGACATCAGGTCATCAGAATAGCTCAACATAAGCACAAAGTGCTCAGATGAGCTTAAAAGTCAAATAAACAGTTTAAGGGTGGAAAATGTTACTTCAGCTTCATTGTAAGGGTGCATACAATGGCACCAAAGCATAAGAAATTCGATCAAAACAAACAATATACCAAATCTTTCAGCTGGTCTCTATGTAATGGGTTAGTAAAGCAATAGCTTCTTACAATTTTGAGACAAGATCAAAGTTATCATGCAAGATAATCTTACACATTTCATTTAAAACAAAAAGCAACAATCTAGTATATGAAACGTCCAATTTCAGAGATACTTAAGAAACCTACCAGTTGTCACGGCTTCTCTTTCACTGGCAGGTACTTTTTCAAGCTTGTTCACTGATTTCAGGACATAGCTTCCTTCAATGGACTTGAACTCTAGATACCGTGTGACATCAGTATGGATAAGCAACTGTACCAGTTTACCTGTTCATTAAAATAAAAACATATTATGAGACCTAGACCGTTAGAGATGAAGAAAAGGGCCTTTTTACCTCATTTCAACATTGTACAACAAATCTGCAGCCGACAACATGGAAAACATCAGAGCACAAACACAGAAAATCTCTAAAAAGGGAAATATAATTTATGAATCAAGTTGAAAGCATTGTGACAAAAGGAGAAACTGCTCATCATGAGCTATTTCTCCTTTACTTTAGTCACAATGTTTTCAAAGGTCGATTCTTTCCGACTATCTAACACCAGTACCTAGAACAACACTCTTCCCAAGCAACTGGCTACCTTCCCACATTCGACTATTTGTAGCCCATTGGTGGAAAAATGAAGCACGTCATATTGACTCCTGTGAAGGAGAGGAATAATTGGTCAAGCTAGAGTTTAAACTCATGACCCCTGGATCGACAGCCTTCATGATTATCAAATATATGAGATATCAAGGTCTGGCTTTCATTTAATACCGTGACATTAAAAAAACAAGAGCACCGCGTACGGCACAGACGCTCGACTGATAGGGAGAAAAAAAAAAGAACAAGAGGGCCAAGATGGCCCTAAATCGATCACCTAATTGATAGTAAATTAGTAGCAAATATTTAACTGCAAATATCTGGGAAAATTTGATCAAGGATTGCAAATGAAACTGCAAGGAGTGGACACTTCTCAAGAAACAGCTTATCAGTAAAGGCCATTTATATCTTGAAATCTAACAAGAACTTTAATAAGAATGGAATTATAAAGTTTTTGTCATTTTGCACCTTTCCTGATGCCGCCTTGCTGCCCTGATTTTCAACGAAATCAATATGGCTTCAACAGTTTATTTAGAGTGTCACTTATATAAAGGAACATTTCTACCAAATTATCTTGCAATCGCACAAGCAGATTATGGAGGAAAAGGATTTTAAAATGTGGGTATTTTTCTCACTTTCTGATGCCGCAGCAACCAAAGTTCTCAATGGAATTTAAATCTTTGAACAATTTTGAAAGAGGACCACCAAAGGAACATTCCTGTGATGTTTTGTGGAAATTGGTCTATTGGAATGGTAGGAGTTGGTTGTCATTTGTAGCTAAAAGTTCAATTTACCCCTTTCGTGATGACGCCTGGTTGATATGATTGTGTAACCAATCAAAACGGCTTAAACAAATTAAATAAAGGATCATTACAGTAAGATTCGTATTATATTTTTTAAAATCAGACAAACACTTTCATAAAAATGTAATTTTCAAATTTTGTCATTTTGCCCCTTTTCTGATGCCGCCTGACTGCCATGTTGTTTTACCAATCAGTATGGCTTGAACAATTTTTATAGAGGGTCACCCAAGAAACATTTCTACCAAATTATATTTGAATCTGACAGGCAGATTCGGAGGAGAAGATTTTTAAAGTTTGGACATTTTGTCCCCTTTCTGATGCCGCAGCAACCAAAGTTCTCAATGGAATTTAAATCTTTGAACAAATTTGAAAGAGGACCACCAAAGGAACATTCCTGTGATGTTTTGTGGAAATTGGTTTATTGGAATGGTAGAAGTTGGTTGTCATTTGTAGCTAAAAGTTCAATTTACCCCTTTTGTGATGACGCCTGGTTGCTATGACTGTGTAACCAATCAAAACGGCTTTAACAAATTAAATAGAGGATCATTAAAGTAAGATTCGTATTATATTTTCTTAAAATCAGACAAACACTTTCATAAAAATGGAATTTTCAAATTTTGTCATTTTGCCCCTTTTCTGATGCCGCCTGACTGCCATGTTTTTCGACCAATCAGTATGGCTTGAACAATTTTTATGGAGGATCACCCAAGGAACATTTCTACCAAATTATATTTGAATCTGACAGGCAGATTCGGAGGAGAAGATTTTTAAAGTTTGGACATTTTGTCCCCTTTCTGATGCCGCAGCAAACCAAAGTTCTCAATGGAATTTAAATCTTTGAACAATTTTGAAAGAGGACCACCAAAGGAACATTCCTGTGATGTTTGGTGGAAATTGTTCTTGCGGTTCAGGAGGAGATGATGTTTAAAGCTAAAAGTTAACGCCGGACGGACGGACGGACGACGGACAAAAAGTGATCAGAATAGCTCACCTTGAGCCTTCGGCTCTAGGTGATCTAAAAAAAAAAAGAGCTAAACAAAAAACCTTAACCGGACGCCCACGCCGCCGCCGACGACGCCAGGGTCATGACAATAGCTCTCGTTTTTTTAAAAAGTCGAGCTAATAATGTGTAACCATTAACAAGAGTACCAAATTGCCACAAAATACGCCCGTCAGGAAGGTTATGAATGGTACCCGATGCATTCACGAAATAGAACAATCACTAAAGGAAGTTCATAGTCATGAAAGGGCATAGTTTAGGAAAAGGTCATAATTTGTAATAACTAGAGTTGTTGGAGGACAATATAGCGCGCCTATCAATACTTGCATGCAAATGTTAACCAAGTCCATACAGGCCCTTTTGGGCCTTTTAAATCTGTAAATTTATTTATATACAATAAGCAATACAGCTTACACAGTGTCTGAGAAAAGGCCTTGCACACAAAGGTTTGACCAAAATTTTAAGTCCATAACAAGCACAATTCAGTCAAAATCAATTCCAGAGTTATGGGACTTGACATACAGGGTCACATAATGACCCTAAATAAGTGTGTAAAGTTTCAAAGCAAGAGCTTACACAGTGTTTGAGAAAAGGCCTTGCACGCAAAGGTTTGACCAAAATTATAAGTCCAAAAACGGGCACAATTCAGTCAAAATCCATTCCAGAGTTATGAGACTTGACATAAAAGGTCATCTAATGACCCTAAATAAGTGTGCAAAGCAACATCTTATACAGTGTCTGAGAAAAGGCCTTGCACGCAAAGGTTTGACCAAAATTCTAAGTCCAAAAAAGGGCCGAATTCAGTCAAAATACATACCAGAGTTATGGGACTTGACATACAAGGTCACCTAATGACCCTGAATAAGTGTGTGAAGTTTCAAAGCAACAGCATACACAGTGTCTGAGAAAAAAACTTACACGCAAAGGTTTGACCAAGCTGGCAACGCGTACGCGGACTCCAACGTGATTACATAAGCTCTCCTATTTCTTTGAATAGGCGAGCTATAAATTGATTTGAGTGACGCCTTTTAAGATTCTCATTGATTGTATGGTTTGTAAGCATGCATTCAAAGTTAAAGCATTAAAACATACATCACTTAACAAATGTGGCCTCTAGAGTGCAGAAAAGGATAAAAAACAAGATGTGTTTGTGAAACACAGATGCCCCCAATGGCAACATCTAGGTCAAAGGTCAAGGTCGCCAGGTCAAAAATTTGGTACTGACAGAAAGGTCATGTCACAAGGAATACACATGTGAAATATGGTAGCAGTACCCGTTATGGTTCAAAAGTAGTGGTCAAGGTTAAAGTTTTTTTCGAGAATGGCAACATCTAGGTCAAAGGTCAAGGTCGCAAGGTGAAACATTTTGGTACGGAAAGAAAGGTCATGTCACAAGATATACACATGAAATATGGTAGCCGTACCTGTTATGGTTCAATAGTAGTCGTCAAGGTTAAAGTTTTTATCGAGAATGGCAACATCTAGGTCAAAGGTCAAGGTCGCAAGGTGAAAAATGTTGGTACTGACAGAAAGGTCATGTCACAAGGTATACACATGTGAAATATGGTAGCCTTACCTGTTATGGTTCAAAAGAAGTGGGGAAGGTTAAAAAAAAATTGAGAATGGCAACATCTAGGTCAAAGGTCAAGGTCAAAAATGTTGGTACTGACAGAAAGGTCATGTCACAAGGAATACACATGTGAAATATGGTAGCCGTACCTGTTATGGTTCAAAAGTAATGGCCAAGGTTTAAGTTTTTTTCGAGAATGGCAACATCTAGGTCAAAGGTCAAGGTCGCAAGGTCAAACATTTTGGTACTGACAGAAAGGTAATGTCACAAGGAATACACATGTGAAATATGGTAGCCGTACCTGTTATGGTTCAAAAGTAGTGGTCAAGATTAAAGTTTTTTTCGTGCAGACAGGCCAAAAACTACATCTAGGTCAAAGGTCAAGGTCGCAAGGTGAACAATTTTGGTACTGACAGAAAGGTCATGTCACAAGGAATACACATGTGAAATATGGTAGCCGTACCTGTTATGGTTCAAAAGTAATGGCCAAGGTTAAAGGTTTTTTTCGAGAATGGCAACATCTAGGTCAAAGGTCAAGGTCGCAAGGTCAAACATTTTGGTACTGACAGAAAGGTAATGTCACAAGGAATACACATGTGAAATATGGTAGCCGTACCTGTTATGGTTCAAAAGTAGTGGTCAAGGTTAAAGTTTTTTTCGTGCAGACAGGCCAAAAACTACATCTAGGTCAAAGGTCAAGGTCGCAAGGTCAAAAATGTTGGTACTGACAGAAAGGTCATGTCACAAGGAATACACATGTGAAATATGGTAGCCGTAATTGTTATGGTTCAAAAGAAGTGGTCAAGGTTAAAGTTTTTTTTGTGCAGACAGACAGACAGACATGCCAAAAACTATATGCCCCCCGAATCGGAGATTCCGGGGGGGGGTGGGGGGGGGGGCATAAAAACATTTTTGGTAGATTGACCCAATTTTACAATATGTTAAGAGACTAAAGTATATACCAGTGTTTTGATGCAGGTTTTTAAAGCATGTGTATAAAAAACGCAAAACGCGTTTATAAAAATGGTAATAATTTGTCACAAAACGCAAGTGACAGTAACGGGACTTGGTTATCAACTTGGCTTCAGATGATTTAATAATATTTGATGATTTAATAATATTTAAGTTTTGCAGCAAAAGATAATTAAGGAAATATGAATTTTCTGAAATTTTATAAGTCTAAAAAAGGGGAATAATTTTTTCAAAATAAGTCACATTTATGGAACTTGGTATGTGATGTTGTCTTATGATACTAAAAACAAATATTAATTTTCAAAATAATATCTATAACAGTTCTAGAGATATTGAAGGAAATGTGAATTTTGTCTTTTTTTAAGTCTAAAAAGGGGCATTACTCTAGGAAATAGGTACGGAATTACCTCCTTTTTGGGCGCACACAATATCATGTGCTGGTGATTATCTCTACCAAGTTTGGCATCAATATCCTATATGGTGTAGGAGGAGTAGGCCGGACAACATTTGTTAAGTCTAAAAAGGGGCATAACTCTAGAAAATAGGTACGGAGTTACCTCCTTTTTGAGCACACACAATATCATGTGCTGGTGATTATTTCTACTGAGTTTGGCATCAATATCTTAAACGGTGTAGGAGGAGTAGGCCGGACAAAATTGGACGGATGGACGGACAGAGCCTCACCATAATACATCCGGTTTTAAAATGGGCGTATAAAAATGGATACATATTTACAAGATATAAAACGCAGACATATAGTTTGAATAATTGTGCAACAGTTACAACTTAATGGCATTGCTTTCCTGATTAACATATGTACAGTTTTTAGATAACTAAATGCAGAATTATTACAATTAACCAGCACCTTCAGTATAAAGGTAATCCTGACATTCTTAGTGCAACAGTTTTTTTTATAAAATGGATCATGTTGTTCATGATCAAAGAGACAACCATTTAACCATTTGTAAAGTTTTTTTCTAGAAATATAAAAAAAAGTTATGAAATCAAGAGAATCTACTAGTAAACCCTCTCCTACATACAGAGGTTTTCCGACTCTTTTGGAGCAAACAGCTTTTGAAAACATTGTGAATAATTCAATAATTGTACTTTTCCTTATAAATAGAGTTTTTTCAAATTGAGGGCCAGATGTGTTCAAAGTTGTTTGCTTCAGATTTGTTGTTAAGTGGGAAAGTGTTAAAAGATCGGGAAGAGGAATACTTAAACCCTTTCCCTCATACGACAATTCTGCAGCAGACGACTTTGAACGTATTTTGTCAAAAAATAGAAAATCTCCATAATTGAATGGATAACCTATGACAAAAAGTGAAAAACATTGTGGCAAAAGGAGAAATTGCACGTTTTGTGCAATTTCTTCTTTTGTCACTATGTTTTCAAAAATCCGCCTGCTGCAGAGGCGGCAGAAAGCGTCTATATGAGGGAAAGGGTTAAAAGACTTAAGTATGAATCTAGGATGAAGAGTTGATGTTAATCAACCAAGTTTCTTACCATTTGCCATCAGGAACTTTGGTATCAAATCAACATTCCAATCACGCCCTTTGCCATATTCCTCTAATGACGTACCCTTGTGCACCTGATTGAAGTGCTTGAACACCTGTTAATGTACAGAAAAAATTGAATTACTGGCAGCTGCAAACCTGCACATTTAGCTGCCTATCAGAACTCAAGCTGTCCACATCTAAGCTCAGAAATAAGCGAACGCTAACGCTCGTCTGCTATTTTTTAAGTCGAAAAAGGGGCATTACTGAAAATTATAAGTGCTCGAGTTATGTGACTTGGTATAGACATGCATATTATTCCAATGATAATGTGTACCAAGTTTCATTTGAAAATGTGGAAATGTTTTTGAGTTATGAGACAAGATTAAAGTTTTGTTACAATACAGATGCCAAGGGTATCATAATACCCCAATTAAAATTTCCTATATCGATCATTTGTAATATATATATAATTTTGTAATTTAATAAGTAGTTCTCAATGATTAGAACAATCTTTATAGAGCCAGAAGTTTTTAAAGTTCCACTATATATACATGTATTGAAGGAAAACCCGACTGTCAACTGGTGGCCATGTTTTTTAATGCATCAGATTAATATGAACATGAGCTGTCCATAAGACGGCGCACAACTATTCAAAAGCTTATTAGTTACTAAGATATGGACTCTAATATAGGTGCATGCAAAACATTAACCACAATTTCTTAAAAGGTGATAATTTGCATATAAATAAGATATGTACTCTTAGTCTTAATGTAGTTGCACTCAAAACTTTAATCAGAATTTATAAGTAAACTAGAATGGAGTGCTCCGCGAAGCATGTGTGTGGTCACCTGCACCTGCTCATTGAAAGTGTGACGAAAAATTGTGACAGACAGAAAGACAGACGCCGGACAAAAAAAAAGTAATCCCTAAGTGCCTACCATGCTACGCAGGGTGACACAAAAAAGGGCTATAACTTGCATCATATGCAGGATAGAGTTATCATACTTGATAATTTACATAGATGTGATAGTTGGAAAGGGCTGTATAAAGTTTCAATGCAATGCATCAATTAGTTACTGAGATGTGGACTCGTAATGTAGTTGCACGCAAAACTTTAAACAGAATACCATAACTTGCATAAAATGCAGGATAGAGTTATCAAACTTCATTATCTACATAGGTAGGATGATTGGGAAGCCTTGTAGATATTTTAAATGCAATACATAAAGTAGCTACTGAGCTATGGTGAAATATATGTTGTTGCATGCAAAACTTTAACCAATAAGTGACACCGACGCCAGGGTGTATAGAATAGCTCTCATATTCTCTGAATAGTTGCGCTAAAAATCATGGAAGATGGTCATTCAACGAAATTCTTGCCAAATTATTTATAAATCAGGCAATTTCTTTTGAACAAGAAAAATATGGACGTCCGGAAAACGACGACCACTGAGTGATCACAGTAGCTCACCTCAGACTTTGTTTTAAGGTGCACTGAAGGAACCTAAATGAAACATTATCATAACTCTAGGTAAGGGGTGTTTTGCGTGTTCTAAAATCCCTATTTGGTCCAATAACCCTATGTTGTGGGTACTTAACCTTTACCCTCATATAGACGCTTTCTGACGCCTCTGCAGCAGACGGCTTTTTGAAAACAGTGACAAAAGAAGAAATTGCACAAAAACGTGCAATTTCTCCTTTTGCCACAATGTTTTCCACTTTTTGTCATAGGTTATCCATTCAACTATGGGGGTTTTCTATGTTTTGACAAAATACGTTCAAAGTTGTCTGCTGCAGAATTGTCATATGAGGGAAAGGGTTAAAAGAATTATCTCATTGAGATGATTATTTTTGGTACAAACATAATAGGGTTTGGTTGTATAACAAGAGAGATATTTTGGGGCAAGGAGCTGTATCCTTATCCGAATCTGCATGCTTCCAAAGAATTGGACACTGGTTCCAAATACCAATGATTTGTCAATCAGTTGAAAGAATGAACATGGGGATCTATTTCTAAATAATGACCTGTCGATTGACAGTCATTTTTACAACTCTTTTACTACGCAATTACAAATTATGGCTTTTGGTGTCAAGACAACAGATTAGAACTATATTGCAAACATGTATAACAATTTGAAACCCATAGGAGCATATCTTGTTATAAGCTATCAATGGATAAGAGGAAAAGCTTTATGAACAGGATTGCTTCTTGACATACTTACATTTTCCAGTGGAGAAAGGGAAGTACTTTCACCTCCATAATATGCATTTTTGTCCATATGCAGCACCTTCTTTCCATTCACAGACATAAGCCCACTCATAACACATTCCTGCAATGAAAGAATTTGTTTGGACATTTTGCCCCCTTTCTGATGCCGCAGCAACCCTGGCGGCCATGCTTTTCAACGGATCGGACATATTTGAACAATCTTGGTAGAGGGTGCCCCTAGGAACATTTGTGCAAAATAATTTTCAAATCTGGCTAATACTTTTGGACAAGAAGATTTTTAAAGTTTTAACAATGCACATATAAGGAAAACAAGCTTCGCCCCCTGGCGGCCATGTTTTTTAACGGATCGGAAATATTTGAACAATCTTGGTAAAGGGTGCCCCAAGAAACATTTGTGCAAAATAATTTTCAAATTGGGCTAATACTTTTGGATAAGAAGATTTTTAAAGTTTTAACAATGCACATATAAGGAAAACAGGCTCCGCCCTCTGGCGGCCATGTTTTTCAACGGATCAGAACTATTTGAACAATCTTGGTAAAGGGTGCCCCATGGAACATTTGTGCAAAATAATTATCAAATCGGGCCAGTACTTTTGGACAAGAAGATTTTTAAAGTTTTAAAAATGCACATATAAGGAAAACAAGCTCAGCCCCCTGGCAGCCATGTTTTTCAACGGATCGGAAATATTTGAACAATCTTGGTAAAGGGTGCCCCAAGGAACATTTGTGCAAAATAATTTTTAAATCGGGTCAGAACTCTTTGACAAGAAGATTCTTCAAGTTTTAACAATTCACATATAAGGAAAACAAGCGCCGCCCCCTGGCGGCCATGTTTTTCAACGTATTGGAAATATTTTAACAATCTTGGTAAAGGGTGCCCCAAGGAACATTTGTGCAAAATAATTTTCAAATCAGGCAAGTACTTTTGGACAAGAAGATTCTTGAAGTTTTAACAATACACATTAAGGAAAATAAGCTCCGCCCCCCCTGGCGGCCATGTTTTTCAACGGATCGGAATATATGATCAATCTTGGAAGAGGGTACCCCAATGAACATTTGTGCAGAATAATTTTCAAATCTGGCCAGTACTTTTGGACAAGAAGATTTTTTAAGATTTGACAATTTTCCCCTTTTCTGATGCCGCAGTAACCAAAGTTCTCGATGGAATTTAAATCTTTGAACAATTTTGAAAGAGGGTCAACAATTTTTCAAGTCATATCGCGCCGACAGGTTCACCTTCTCATGCATTTCCTGGTTTTCCCACACAGCCCCTTGCCATCCAATTTTGTGAAATTCAACGTGCAAAATTACTTAATAATAATAAATCTCAAGAATTGTGACGAAAAATTATATTTTGTTAATTGTTATGTATAAATGAAGTATTATGACAAAGGTATATATATTCCAATTTATTTTGCTCTATGACTTAACTCAATTCCTACTGGATTATGCAAGCATACACTTCATTTGTTCACTAGGTGAATTTTACACCTTTCATTTGTGAAATCTGTTCACATCATTGTGAAAATGTTTGCTTTTCCTAATTGGGAAGTAGACTTAATTCGGCCTCTAATATATAGTAGGTGGAAAGGTGCTGCCACACCAGTACACCACACAACATACTTTCCAAGCAACTGGCTGCTTTTCCACATAGACTGTTAAAAACAGCCCATTGATGAAAGACCAATGACGCATGACACTCAGTGACTTTTGTCAAACGTCGGAAAGAATGTTGGCCAAGCTGTGATTTAAACTCACAACCCCTGGAATGACAGCCCGCATCGCCACCGAGGCTCAGCTGTAGGTAGGTACCCAAACATATGATGTACGCTAGATAAGATGCATATCTCATACTATAAATAATATATGTAATCACACAAACGTGTGTTCTTTATTCTATACTTTTATACTATATATACGTTTCGGAATTAATCAATTATGCCTTCATCAGTATTATACTATTAACCCTTTCCCTCATATAGACGCTTTCTGACGCCTCTGCAGCAGACGGCTTTTTGAAAACATAGTGACAAAAGAAGAAATTGCAAAAAACGTGCAATTTCTCCTTTTGTCACAATGTTTTCCACTTTTTGTCATAGGTTATCAATTCAATTATGGAGATTTTCTATTTTTTGACAAAATATGTTTAAAGTCGTCTGCTGCAAAATTGCCGTATGAGGGAAAGGGTTAAACAACAAACAAAATTAAAAGAGGTCCAGATATAAAGGAGGGGTAATCAGCTCTTTTTCCCACAATTTCCCTCTTATTATTAAAGCAAACCTATGTTGTGGGTACTCAAAAGAATCGTCTTAAGACTCTTACTGAGACGATCCTTTTGAGTACCCACAACATGGGGTTAAAGAGTCAAATAAAGACTTTAGAACATGCAATACACCCCTCACCTAGAGCTCTGAGAGGATTATGAATATGATTATCAAAAATCCTTGTCAAATATTCAAACCATATGTTGTTGGTACTCAAAAGAATGACTTGGTTTGGTAGCTAATTTAGGGTAAGAGACCTCTTAAGTGCTCCTTAACCCTTTCCCATTTGCAGACACATTTCGATGCATCTGCAGCTGACGACTTTTGAACACAATGTGGTAAATGGAGAAATTGCTCATATTTAGCAATTTCTCCATTTGCCACAATGTTTTCAACTCTATTCAATAACTGCATCATCATTTATAGAGATTTTTCATACTTTTGCCCATCTGTTTTCAAAGTCGTCTGCTGCATATTTCCTGTATGTGGGAAAAGGTTGTATATACGGGTAATGACTAATGGGATTCACTGGCTGTAATGGACTGCTGACTCTGTTTATTGATTTTTCTTCACAGAAAAGGGGTGGGGAAGACAGGAAATTAACAAATCATTTTGGTGACAATGAATACTACGCCTTTATAAAATATGTCTGAGAAAAGTTTTATATTACCGTGAGTCCTGTTCCCAGAATGATAATATCATATTCCTCATCCATGGTTAAAGTAATATGTTTACGTTTGATCAATGTAGTCGCCGGCAAGACGGAAGATGGCTGTGTAATCAATCGCGCACTAATAAATTAATGACGTATGAACTATTTTTGTGAGGTGTTTTATATTTGTTCCATTATTTGATATTGCCTACTTAAATAAACGACGTCAATTTCTCTAAAATATACATATTTCCTATTACGATCAAATACCACTCAAATATCAGGCTGAAATGATTTTGAATTGATTTAATCTAGATCTATTTTATTAGCTCCTAAATATTTGACATTTCTATATACGGATGTCCTTCGGCACTTCCTGTTACTCGAAAATTAGGTTTTGAGTCAATGGTGTTAACTTATTTATGTGAAATGTAAGTTACTTTGCGCAATCATTGTATACCTGAATTGCTTATTCAAAAGAACCGAATCCATTAAGCACCAAATGTTTCGATATCCGACTGCACATCAAATGTAACAGAAGAAATTACTTATAACATGATGCAAATTTTCGTTTTTCTGTAAAAAAATATAGACACAGGGTCCTCATATACGGTCTCTTTCTAATAAAGCGCTCGTTGATCTATTGTTAAAGCCTGGAGTAAGCTGTTAAGATAAAGTTTAAGGTCACTATAGGCCTTTCCCTCATACAACACATATACAGCAGACGACTTTGAAAACATATTGGCAAAAATATGGAAACTGTATCAATGAATGAATTGAAAGAAGAATTATTGAATCCAGTTGATATCAATGTGGAAAAAGGAGAAATTGCTTTTTTTTTCATTTTATTGCAATGTATTCTAAAAGCGTCTGTATCTGGAATATTTGGTTAATCTTCCATACTTTGGTAAAATGAATTGACGTTGACCCTTAAGTTTACGTTATGTTTATTTGTGAATAAAAAATCGGGTTAATATTTCATAGATCTGATATTTTTTCAATGTTTTTTTTACCTGATTGAAGGGCATTTTGGTCATTTCACAGCTGTTGGGGATTCTTCGATATTCAAATATTGCTATATTTACGCACAAAATGATGACATAATACACAAATGCGTGCATGAATAATGAATCATCACGAAAATACAAGTGTAACGAAAACACAAGGTTCAACAATAATGGTATACTGTTGAAAAAATTTAGAGGAGAAAAGTATCCACCTAATGTAGGACTGGAAGCCCAAACCACAGAAATACCAGCCTGATGCAATAAACTACTGTAATGCCATCACACTCCTCGCACATATGCCTCAACCTCACTTCTCCATGAGGTTACTAAAGCAATGTTCATTCTAGTATAATTCTGAGTCTGACACCAATAAGGTTTACTTGAGAGGGTGAGAGAGAATAATGTTCACTGGATTCAGCAGGTTTTCTTTTGTTAATTTTAGGATTATGACCTATACCCATGGAATTGGGAATTTTAGTGTCTTTTTTGGCAAAATTGGGAACTTTTTCATTAATTATATGCTTGTATGGTACCTGGTAAACCTGGATTGTATGTCTCTGTGAAAAGACGCTTGCATGTTAGGCAGTTAGGGCAATAACAGTTTTGTTTATATTTTCTTCTTTGTTTCCTTTTTTTTTCTCTCAATTTTTAGCTCACCTGAGCACAAATTGCTCAAGGTGAGTTATTGTGATCGCCCTATGTCTGGCGTCTGTCATGCGTCCAACGACATCTTCTTATCAGTAACCAGTGGGTCAATTGGGATGAAACTTCACAGAAAGGATCATCTCAATGACCTCACCAGAATTTTTTCAATTTTTTGGGATCCATGCAGAATTCTGGTTTCTATTGCAACCGTTTAAAAAAATTCTTTTCCTCCCAAACTGGTTGGCCAATTTTCAAATGATGTTTGGAGAAATGTTCCTTGGGCGACCCTCTATCAGATTCCTTCAAACCATAATGATTGGTAAAAAAACATGGCCGCCAGGGTCGAGGCTGTTTTGCCATATATGGCCATAGTGAAAGCTTGAAAAATCTTCTTCTCCAAAAGTGTCTTGCAGATTTTTGAATAATTTTGTAGAAATGTTCCTTGGATGACCCTTTTTGAGATTCCTTCCAGCCATGATTATTGGTAAAAAAACATGGCCTCCAGGAGGCAGTGCTGTTTGGCCTTATAAGGCTTAACCCTTTCCCTCATACGACAATTCTGCAGCAGACGACTTTGAACATATTTTGTCAAATAATGGAAAATCTCTATAATTGAATGGATAACCTATGACTAAAAGTGGAAAACATTGTGACAAAAGGAGAAATTGCACGTTTTGTGCAATTTCTTCTTTTGTTACTATGTTTTCAAAAAGCTGTCTGCTGCAGAGGCATCAGAAAGCGTCAATATGAGGGAAAGGGTTAAATGAAAACTGATAAAATCAGGTGAGTGATCCTGGGCTATCATGGCCCTCTTGTTTTTTGAACTTCTGTTTGGGATTTTTATTGAAAAATTGTGAAAAAAATATTCTTTTTGCCATTGGGAAAATGACCAATTACTGGATATAAAATGACCCCAAAAAACAACCTGTTCAGGCTCAACCAATCAATAAGGATACCCAATCAACATAAATAATTTATAAGTACTAAAATTGCTGCAGAATGCAGAAAAAAAAGGAAGCGTGGTGGCTTGAAACTGTCTTTATATTGATGCATTGGACTTTGTGCAGCAGACGACTTGTGTAAACATTTTGACCAAAGGAGATATTAGTGTTATTTTGAGCAGTTTATTCTGTTGCCGCAACGTTTTCAAATCTATTTGATTATGATGTAAAGAAATTTAATATATTCGCCTATGTGTTTCTGAAGTCGTCTGTTGCAGAGTTGTTGTGTATGGGAAAGAGGGTTAATTAATAAACAGCACATAAATTATTGAAGTTGATGTGATAGTAAACAACTGCGAGGCATATAAGAAAATCAGGTCCCCAGTCGCGGCACTACGGTCATGGTGGAGTGCCCTTGGGCAAGGCACATTTTCTAGCCTAGTACTGGTTTGTTTACCCAGGGATCATGAATAAGTGAACTGTCGCCGTGATATAACTGAAATATTGTTGAAAGCGGCGTAAAACCCCAATAAATAAATAAATAAATAAGAAAATCAGGAGCCAAGTTAACATAATCATAAATTACATTTCTATTGACTATAAAGTTGTAAATGTTCTTCAATTATAAAAAATTAGTCTCTAAAACCAAGCTATATTTACCACATCTCCAGCTGTTCATCATTTTTGAGTATAGACAATTATGATATGCAATTGAATTTATTGTACCATTGATATAATATACCAAAAATTCAGAAATACAGAATAACAGACGTGATCAGAACATATCAAATTGAGTTTTCAGTTCAGCTGATCTAAGGAAAAAATCAACCATCAGCATATAAAAAACTTTATAACAATTGAATAAAGTTGAAAACATTGTATAAAATGTGGTTAGCATCGGGGTTAGATCCCCAGTTGCAGCGCAACCATCATGGTGGAGTGCCCTTGGGCAAGGTACATTTCCTAGCCTATAGTTCTGGTTTGCTTATCTGGCGATCATGAATAAAGTGAACTGTCGCTGTGATATAACTGAAATAATGTTGAAAACGGCATTACACCCCAACAAAACAAAACAAATAATCGTCAGCTGCAGTTGTGTCTACAGGTCACAATACACCAAATAAATTCCTTCTTTGTTTCAATGTAAAATCAACCAGCTTCAACCCTCGTTTGTCACATTTTCTAAGCGTTTCCTAGGTAGAACACCATATATCATTGAAAAGAGATACCTCTTAAATTTAAAATAATCCATAGAAAATGGTGGGTCATGCATTATGCAAGAAAGAACCTCGCTCTGTGAAGATGGTGTCCGTCCTTTTTACCACAATCCATTTAGGCTGAAACTTGGTTTCCACATCCTCTACTTTGACTTTCACACGAGGTTAAAATACCTAAAATGATCAAATCAAACAGTTCCAGTTCATACTCTACATATTTACAAAGAATTTACACCCATTGTCACATATCCAATGCAGTCTTGGCCAGATGTACAACCATTTCTAGGCAAACAAAGGTTTTTTTAGGGACTACAGTACTGTAGATCAACCTGGCCCGCGGATGTATTTAGCGTAATTTGACCTACATACTGGAAAAGGGGGGGGGGGGGGGGGCTAAATCTTTAGTTATCTTATTTGCCATTTTAGCCCTATGTTGTGGTACTCCTAACAATTGTCTCACTGAGTTCCACAACAAAGGGTTTTATTGAGTTACAATAGAGATATTGGAGATATTGTATTGGAATATATACCTGTTTATTCTTTAGCGTGGCTCCTGGGACAGCCTAGACGGATATGGGTTTTAATTTTGCCCTTTCCCAAATACAACAGATCTGCAACAGGCGACTT
Organism: Serripes groenlandicus; assembly: GCA_031761405.1. Lineage (NCBI taxonomy): Eukaryota > Metazoa > Mollusca > Bivalvia > Cardiida > Cardiidae > Serripes > Serripes groenlandicus. Next base: position 81,802,076 of record JASEVX010000007.1, read on the forward strand.
AGAAAGCATTATGCCAAAAATATGTAAACTCTCTATAAATGAAAGAACAATTATTGAATAAATTTGAAAACATTGTGGCAAAAGGAGAAATTGCCACATGTATACAGAATATCTACAAACATCTAGGCAAATTATGAAATACATGGTTAAAGTTTCAGGTTGAGGCAAAATCTCAGCACTGGAAAGGGTTACAAACTTGAAACTTTGCCTGAAGGTAACCAGTAACATGTTCTATTGATTTCTATGGTTACTTTGACCTTGACCTTGGTTTGTCGATTTTCAAGGTCAAATTGCCGACAATCCGGCCTTACCGTCTTCAGCGGTTTCTTGTTTTAATACGCATTGCTTTATTTTATGGTTTAATTGCAGGCATGGGATTTCAAACCCATACACAAAGCCGTGCTGAGAATGTCTTCCAAAGGCCCTGCTGAACAATGCCATAGACCAGGCAAAGGAATGGACCCAGTCCAAATAGTGGGAATGTCAAAAACGGATGGTAATCATCTTTCCAGGCTTTGACTCATGGAATTTCAAATTGTTTTATTAGGGTTTTATTCCATTTTCAGCATTCTTTCAGTTATATCATGGCAACAGTTCACTTATTCATGACAAACAATTACTTAAATGAGCTATATTGCCTACGGACAACTCTTGTTCTTTATTGATTGATTGATTGAGGTTTAACGCCGTTTTTAACAATTTCTGTTATATCACGGTGGCCAGTTCACCTACTCAGGCATTTCCTGGTTTTCTCACACCAGTACTCCACACAACAATCTTCCCAAGCAACTGGCTGCTTTTCCACATATACTTAGCCCATTGGTGGAAGACGAATGAGGCATGTTGCATTGAATTTTGTCAATCCTCGGAAAGAAAGTTGGCTGAGCCGGGATTCGAACTCACAACCCCTTGATTGACAGCCCGCGCCTCTAACGACTAAGCTTCCGGGGCTCGGCTTGTTCTTTATTGGCACATGCTATGCATACTTACAAAATACATGATTAAGCTGCCTTTTATTGATTATATTTGTTTCTTTAAGATCCTTTCACCAGCCAGTTGATATCAGAGATATTCCCGACAGAGGGTCTTTCTTCAGAAGCCAGTTCTGATGGTGTGCAGTAAGTGTCTATTGTTTTTTAAAAAACATTTTGTCTCGGAACCAACTTTTGATGTTCTTGGTTTTGCAACAATATTATGAGAAAAGGAGAAATTGCTCTTTCGTTGCAACTGGTTAACTCGCACTATATATTTTTTTTTTCTGTTAAAGATCTTCCACTTCAATGCATTTGCAAGAATTTCAATGTAGGATATCTGGTTCTGTATTAAACTGAAAATTTAGAAATCTTTGCAGCATCAATCAAAAAGAGGTCTTATTGCATCTCTGAAAAGGACCACACAAAGGGGCATGGTATTGAAAGCGGTTGGGTTGCAATTCCCGTTTTTTTTTTGTCCAAAGTTATATTTACCTTTTCAAAATGGAGACAGACAGTCAAGGCTCTGGTTATTCTATGCACAGGCTCATCAGAATCTGCACTGTTTCCATAATGCCCCTTTTTCATTTTTACTCATTTCCTTCTTATCATTGCAGTAATGGTATCTTCTATGTTTCTCACGAAAACATTTTGTGGAAATCCATTACTTTGTCTCCGTGGAACACTCGATAAATGACCACAGTTTAGAAGTCTAGATAAGTAGGCATAGATGGGTCTTTGTTCAAGAATTAATCTGTATTATAACTTATTTGAACCCTTTCTCTCATATAGACGCTTTCTGACACCTCTGCAGCAGACTGCTTTTTGAAAACATATTGATAAAAGAAGAAATTGCTCAAAACAAGCAATTTCTCCTTTTGCAACAATGTTTTCCACTTTTAGTCATAGGTTATCGTTTCTATTTTTTGACAAAATATGTTCAAAGTCGTCTGCTGCAGAATTGTTGTATGAGGGAAAGGGTTAAACCCTTTGTTGTGAGTACCAAAATAATTGTCTCCTTGAGAGGATTATTTTTAGTACCCACAGCATACAATGTAAAGTTTGAAAATCAACAAATTATTTAAGCAATTAAATATGCATATTATCTAGATCTTTACACAATACAGTCAAACCTCTGCTAAAGACCACCTTTGATTAGTAATTCCCTGTCTATAGCGACCATACTTTTAGTTTCCCACATACTCATTCTCTGTATAGATGATCCTGTAATTACAGACCACCTGTGAACAAAGACCAGATTGTTTACTTCCCATGGGTGGTCTTTAAAAACAGGTTTGACTGTACATGTAAATGTTTATGCGGATGTGTGCTGAAATGAATATTTTAGCCAATCTCTAGAACGGTAATTGTATTAGTTTGTTACAAACATACATGTTTGTTTTATTACAGAAAGGCAGTTACACTTTCGACTCTTGATTGCAATCTTGATTTATGGATGCAAGAACAGTTAAGAATAAATGCTGATGCTGCTGGTAATGTTGATTATTTCCGCTGTTGTTTTGTATCGTCACTGAAAACAGGCTAATAAATTATATAGAGGATATTACATGAGTGGTCATTCAATACGGAATTTATTAAACGAGTTTTCTGAAATTGATAAGAATGAGCCTTGGCGAGTTTTTATCACTTTTAGAAAACGAGTTTAATAAATTTCGTATTGAATGACCACGAATGTAATGTTCTTTTTATATCATAAATACTAATTTAATAATTTACAGTGCTATATCCATATAAACGTCGCTATTAAGCGCGCGTATTTACAACGCTAAACGTTACGTTATTACGTCACTGTACGTAGCATTGTTATTACACTAGTTGAATACGCAATTTATTCAATGGCTTTATTACACTCTGGCGACGTCATTTATGATATAAAACTTATTATACCCCCTTCGAAGAAGAGGGGGTATATAGGAGTCACTGTGTCAGTTTGTCTGTCTGTCTGTCGGTTGGTCGGAAGCCATATTTTGTCAGGCCTATTTCTTACAAACCACTGGGTGGAATTCAATACAATTTTACATGAAGCTTCTATACCAAGAGGAGATTCGCATATCCTAAAGGGGTTACAATTGCATGTTATTTTACAGAGTTATGGCCCTTTTACTTATTAAGTTATGGTGTAGGTCAAGGTGCTGTTTAGGGGATCTTTATCATCTTCAGTGATAGTTCTAGTTTAGACAGTGACTGTCAAATGGTTAATTTTGCCCTTTCCCACATACATCAATGCAGCAGACGACTTTGAATTTATCTGGAGAAAAATATGGCATTAACTTTTTATGTAAAATATAAGGTTTAGAATAGAGTTGAAAAAACATTGTGGCAAAAGGCGTTAGTAAACGTCTGTATGTATGAGGGAGAGTGTAAATAGCATGACCGAATAAAAAGAATAAGAAAAATTTCCTGGCTGGCTATGAAGACTTTCACACATAAATACATGTATGAGCTCTGTCACAGTGTCTGGCAATAATGGGGTCTTATTGCATTTCTGTAAGCAGAGCTCTAAATAAGGAGCGTTTTGTATGTTCTAAAATCCTTATTTGATCCTTTAACCCTATGTTGTAGGTACTCGAAAGAATCGTCTCAGTGAGACGATTCTTTTGAGTACCCACAACATAGGGTTGGTGTTAACAATAAGAGAGAAATGGTCCGAAAAAGAGCTGAATACCTCCCTTTACCTGGACTTATTTGTAAGGGCATCAAAACAAGGGATATGTTTTCAAATCTTTTTAGCCAGAAGTTAAATTTGGTTTCATACTAAATGGAAGTAGACAGTGAAGACAGGTGAGACTGTGTGTATGCACCTGAGTCTTCACTGTATCCCTTTCCAACATACAGAAGCTTTTTGATCCCTCTGCAGCAGACACATTTTGAAAACATTGTTGCAGAATGAGAAATTGCTCATAATGAGAAATTTCTCCTTTTGCCACAATGATTTCAACTCTTTTTAATGATTAAACTCATTTATGTTGATTTTTCATGATTCTGTCACTATGTTTTCAAAGTCATCTGCTGTAGATTTGTTGTATGTGGGAAAGGGGTTTGCAGATGCAACATGCTCTCAAATTACCATACTCAGCTCACATACACATATACAATTAAACCTGTGCTAAAGACCATGTTTGTTGAGTAATTCCCTGTCTATAACAACCAAACTTTTAATTTCTTAATTACTTATTTTATGCATAAATGACTCTGTAATTAAAGACAACCTGTGAAAAAAGACCAGATTGTTCTCTTCTCATGGGTGGTCTTTAAACACAGAGTTGACTGTATATATTTATATACATGTACACATTTTGATTGCAGACATTGAAGAAAAGAAAGTTGGTAGACTTGGCTCAAAAGAATGTGCATTTTGCTTTGACATTAAAACAAATGTTGGCACCCTTGTGGTTGATTCAGACAGACTTGGGGTAAGTACATATTATACAATTATGGACTTTTCAGCTGTTATACATGATGTGATATGCACCAAAGCAATAGCCGAGGTCAATAATGATTTTTTGGTACATATCAACATCATGAATAACAGCTGAAAAGCCCATAACTGTTTTATTGTATAACCCTCAATTTATCATATCGTTTTGATATTGATCAACTTAAAAGAAAACAGAGGACCACTCAAGGAACATTTCTGTTGTATGTTGTATTTCTGTTTCATGATAACAGTACGTTTTTGACATGATAACAGTCTAAAACGCGCTTCTAAAATGTTGGTAATGCACGTGCATGACGTCATTTAAAAAAAATTACGTCACCGGAATGACCACTCGGAAGTTTACGTGGTCATTCGGAATGCGCCCCGGAAAATTCCGTAGCGTACGGATAAAGGCGAAGGATATTAATAGGCGGCTCGTGGGATTCCCCGGTCTTCCCCGGTCTTCCCCTGTTACTATTTATAAAACTGGTCAATATCAGAAAAAAACGGTCAATATCGCTAGATATTTTTTCTAAAAAATTACTTTTTAGCCAATGAAAAGGCGTCTATTTATAGGTTATATAATAATCATTTTTATTTTATAATGCACCTGTGCTGGAAATGAGAAGATTATTGCCTTCACTAAGTCAGTCAATGAAATTAACTTTATAAATTCACTGGTCCGAAAATCTTAAATGTTTGGTCATGTTATAATCACTGGCCAAAGTAAAATTTTCAATGGTCAGACTATAAAATTAATGGCCAGGGACCATAGCACCACTGCTAAGTAAGATAATGTATTATTAACCCTTTCCCTCATACGACAATTCTGCAGCAGACGACTTTGAACATATTTTGTCAAAAAATAGAATATCTCATTAATTAAATGGATAACCTATGACTAAAAGTGGAAAACATAGTGGCAAAAGGAGAAATTGCTTGTTTGAGCAATTTCTTCTTTTGTCACTATGTTTTCAAAAAGCTGTCTGCTGCAAATTGTCAAAAGCGTGTATATGAGAGAAAGGGTTAAGCAATGATAATTACTCTTCTTATGCTTTAGAGAAGTTTAATCTGATAATAAGCCACAGCATGAGTTTCATATTTTCGGTCTTTAGAAATTTATTTTAGGTCTTTATGTTTTTGTTTTAGCAACCATAGACAATATTTGAAACCTCTGCACCAATGACTTTCAACTCTGTATCAAAATTATGATTAAATTTTTCCAGATGTAATGTGTTTATCCTAAGATGTTCCGTAACCCTTTCCCACATACAACAATTCTGCAGCTGTCGACTTTAAACACATTTTGTCAAAAAATAGAAAAAACATTTTAGCAAAAGGAGAAATTGCTTCTTTTGAGCAATTTCTTCTTTTGTCACTATGTTTTCGAAAAGCTGTCTGCTGCAGAGGCGTCAGAAAGCATCTATATGAAGGAAGGGTTAAACAAAACAGAAATACTCTTCAAATACCATATCATATAAACAGTAACAGCTATGGTAACCATTTCCCTCATGTAGATGCTTTCTGACCCTTTTGCAGCAGAAGACCTTTCAAAACAGTGTGGCAAAAGGAGAAACTATTCATGATGAGCAATTTCTTCTTTTGCCACAATGTTTTCAATTCTATTCAATTATGGTTTGGGTGATCCTCTTCCAAGATTGTTAAACATTTTGAAAACATTATAACAAAAGGAGAAATTGCTCATGATGTGCTATTTCTTTTCTTAAAAAAATAAGTAATAATAAAGAGAACCGGGTAATTTCCCTGAAACTTGTATTTCTTTTGTAATTTATTTTTGCAGTTGTCAAGCCAAAGCAATTTCAGTAGTATAAGAGCCAATGTGTGTGTTTTTAAAGGTGAGTGAAAGAAAACTGTCCTCTTCTGGTGCCATAGGTAGATTTTTGGTCTTTGATACTGGAGGGACATAAATGTCTTTACCATGAAACCTATTTGCTTTCTTTTTGGCATTATATTTCTTACCCTTGAGAAAACTTTTGAAATTAACCCATACACACATGTATGGAGATGCATTTTGACTCATATGCAGCAGACAATTTTTGAAAACATTGTGGCAACTGTTATTACGTATAATAAGCAATTTCTTTTTTTGACACAATGTTTGCCAATCTATTCAATAATTAAACTTTTATTTATAGAGGATTTGTGTACTTTTGCATGGACTTTTTCAAATTCATCTTTACATTTTATGTACGAGTACAGTAACTGTACTATATGGGAATGGATTAAGGAAAACTTAACGGAAGGAGCCAATTTACAGAGCTTTAGATAAGGGGCATTTTGTATGTTCTAAAATCCTTATTTGACCCTCTAACCCTATGTTGTGGGTACTCAAAAGAATCGTCTCAGTGAGACGATTTGTTTTAGTATCCACAACATACGGTTTTCTTTAATGATAAAATAGAAATTGTGGGAAAAAGAGCTAAATAACCCTCCTTATCTGGACCTCTGAATTTACTCTTTATGTATTTTGAAAGCCTAGCATTAATGTGTTAGCCACTGTCAACAATAAAACGCAAGATCTACATATCTCATAATGTTTTTCGCTCTGAAAAAATATTATTAAAATTTTCCAGATAATTGGTTATTTCAGATGTTTTCAACATGGATGAGTCTAAATATTCCATATCAGGTAATTAATTGATGTGGAATCGGCCCTTTCCTATATACAGATGCATTTTGAGGCATCTGCACTAGACCATTTTTGAAAACATTGGGGTAAAAGAAGAAATTGCTGATAACATCCAATTTCGCTTTTAGCCCATCTGTTTTTAACACTTTTCGCTAATTTGAATTATTCTTTCATTTAATGAGGTTTTTCCATACTTTTTGCTTAGACATTTTCCAAGTGGTCTGCTTCAAATTTGTTCCATGTGGGAAAGGCTTGACCCTTTTACAATTTCAACAAATCTGCAGCAGATGAGGTTGTAAACACATACAAGGCGCAAACATGACAACTCTCTCAAAAGGAAGTGTATAATAACTGAAAAAAAGATGAAAACATTATGGCAAAAGAAAAAACTGCCCATTATGAGCAATTTCTCCTTTTGCCAAAATGTTTTCTAATTATGTCTGCTCAAGAGGTATCAGAATGTGTCTATATGTGTTAAAGGTTTAAAGGTTTACAAATCTGCAGCAGACCACTTTGAAAACATTTAGGTAAATTTATGGAAATTTTCCAAAAATAAAGGAGAAATTGCTGTTGTCAAAATGTTTTCAAATGTCATTTGCTGCTGCAGTGGCATCCGAATGTGTTTATATTTTGGAAAGTGTTAAGTGATGCATTTCAGGTAAATGGGTGTATGAAGTCATGCTAGGCTCCAAAGGGGTGATGCAATTAGGATGGTGTACTATCAACTGTAAATTCTCTCAAGAGGTGAGTGAAAAGGTTATCAATTGGTAATGTAAGTAAGGTAACCCTTTCCCACATGTAGAAGCATGTTGACACATCTGCAGCAGACGTCTCTTGAAAACACTATGTCAAAAGAAGAAATTGCTCATAAATTAAATAGCAAATTTTCCTTTAAAACTTTGTTCCATAATTGAACTATCACATTTAGAGATTTTTTCACATAATTATTTGCATCCATGAATGTTTATAAAGTTGTCTGCAACAAATTTGTTGTATGTGGGAAAGGGTTAAGCTTGTTATTACTACAGTATCTTCACATGAAGATGCTTTCCGAGACCTCTGTATCAGACAACATTTGATAACATTGTGGAAAAAAGGAGAAATTGTTCATAAGGAGCAATTACTCCTTCTGCCAAAAAGTTTTGAATGGGAAAGGGTTAACTGTTTACATGATATATTTTAATAGTCGGCTGCTTTGAAAACATCTGAAGAAAATATTGTAATATTAAAAAGCGAGGTAAAAATTAGAAAAGTAGAAAACATTATAGCAAAAAGGAGAAATTGCTTGTTTGTAACAATTTTTTTTTCCCCTCACAAACTTTCAAAAACATTCTGCTGCAAAAGATGTCTGTTTTCATCTGTACTAGGTACAGAGCTCCAGATAAGGGGTATATTGCATGTTGTAAATCCTTATTTGACCTTCAAAACCTATGTTGTGGGTACTCAAAAGAATCGTCTCAGTTAGACGATTCTTTTGAGTACCCACAACATTGGTTTTGATGATTGCTGACAGAGATATTGTGGAAGCAAGACCTGTTAACTTCTCCTTATCCAGTCCTCTGTAGGTAAACTTTTCTGAATGAAATGTCTACTTTTGTAGGAAGGTGTGGGGGATACTAAAGATTCCTATGCCTATGATGGAAGTAGGCAAAGAAAATGGAATGGTACCACACAGAAATATGGGGAGGTAGGTTGGTTTTTAACTCTTTCCCACATATAGAGGCTTTCCGGCGCCTCTGCTGCAAATGACTTTTGAAAACTTTGCCACAAACTTTGTTCAATAATTATTTTTAAATCTTTGTTTCTGCTGCAGACTTGTTGTATGTTGGAAAGGGCGAACCCTTTCCAACATAGAACAATTCTGCAGCAGACAACTTTGAATACATATGGAAAAAAAATATAGAAAACTTTAATTATTACTGAAAACAGTTGAAAACATTGTTGCAAAAGGAAAAAGACACTGATTAAAGAACTATCGTAAACTTATGATTTTTTGAGTGAAATGACAGTGTATAATAGAATAAATGTTTTTGTTTATAGAGTTGGTATACTGGTGATGTGATTACATGTACTATAGACTGTGATAATGGAAGTATAGGATTTTATAGGTAAGAATTATATTGTTATGCACATACATAATGAGGTGCATGTGGCTTTTAGGAGTCTTGTTGCATCTTGATGGCTTAGTGTGAAACAGTTGTAACTGTATGTAATTTAAGAAGCAGTTACAACTGTTTCACGCTAGGCTCAAGCATTGTGTGAATAGAGGAGAATCATGTGATCTGATGCTGCTCAAATCATGACCATATGATGATGCACTCTTAAATCTTTCCCACATACAATAAATGTGAAGCAGACAACTTGTAAAAGAATGCTTAGACCAACTTGGTATGCCAGTTACTTAACCCTTTCCCTCATACGACAATTCTGCAGCAGACGACTTTGAACATATTTTTCTCAAAACATAGAAAATCTCCATAATTGAATGGATAACCTATGACAAAAAGTGGAAAACATTGTGGCAAAAGGAGAAATTGCACGTTTTGAGCACTTTCTTCTTTTGTCACTATGTTTTCAAAAAGCCGTCTGCTGCAGAGGTGTCAGAAAGCGTCTATATGAGGGAAAGGGTTAAAGAAAGATTCCATTGTAAATCTGTGGACTATGTGGGGTTCCTCTAGTTGTTTGCTAGGACTTGAGCAAAATTTCACAGAGCAACCTAGTTTTTAAGGGAGGGATTTATGTAAGGGTTTTTACCAGCAATTTTAAGGGTACCACCTATCAAATTTTGATAAATCTTTTGGGCACCAATTTTAATTTTAATTAACCAAAACCCACCAAATAAAAAAGCTTGTCGTTCCATGACCACCCCCCTCTCCCCCTAGACATTTTTTTCCTGAAACAGCCATAAAGTCATCATCAAAAGGATTTTTCAATGCATTTTAAATCATTAGTGCTTTACACTAACTTTTGCAATCTTTGAGATGTATAAGATACAGAAACACCATAAGAAGAGGGGGTATATAGGAGTCACAGTGTCGGGCTGTCTGTATGTCGGTCGGAAGCCATATTTTGGCTGGCCTATTTCTTACAAACCACTTGGTGGAATTCAATAAAATTTTACATGAAGCTTCTATACCAAGAGGAGATGTGCGTATCCTAAAGGGGTTACAATTGCATGTTATTTTACAGCCCTTATGTTATGGCCCTTTTACTTGTTCAGTTCTGGTGTAGGTCAAGGTGCTGTTTAGGGGGTATTTATCATCTTCAGTGATAGTTCTAGTTAAATACGTTTTAACAACAACAATAATTAACTGTGCATGGAGCAATGTAGTTGATTGTTGGGTGTTTATCGCCACTTTCAACAATTGTTCAGTTATATCACAGTGTTTCTGGGTAAGTAACCAGTACTGCGGGTCCGTTTATCCAGACACCAGTCAGTCATAATGCTAACCGCAAGCCTAAGCCCCAAGGAGGGCAGCCATTACTACCATTTTTGTGTCACCCTGCGTAGCATGGTACGCACTTAGGGATTTTTTTTTTTTTTGTCCGGTGTCTGTCTGTCCGTCACACTTTCAATGAGCAGGTGCAGGTGACACACATGTTCTGCGGAGCACTCCATTCTATTTAAAGTCTTTGGTATGACCCAGTTTTGGATCGAACCCAATGCACCACAGAGCTAAGTAGAGTGAAACTAAATTTTTGACAGCTTCTTATAAACAATCCTAAATAGGTATTGGGAAAATGCTTGAAAAGGTAGTAAGACTGACACATTCAACATTTCATGTTTTAGTCATTTAGACATAATAGACGCTTTCAGACGCCTCTGTAGTTGATGACTTTTGAAATAATTGTGACAAAAGGAGAAATTGCTCATGATGAGCAATTTCTCCATTCGCCACAATGATTTCAACTCTTTTTAAATAATCATACTATCATTTATAGAGATTTTTTATATTTTGCACTTTTTTTTATTGTATGTGGGAAAGGGTTAGACAAATTGCCATTTCATTTTAAACCCTTTCTAACATATAGACACCTTCTGACACCTCTGCAGTAGATGACTTTAATGAGCACTTTCTCTTTTTGCCACAATGTTTTCAACTCTTTTCAATAATTATACTTTCATTTTATACTTTTCCTGGATGGTTTCAATGTCGTATATTGCAGTCTTGTTGTATGTGGGAAAGGGATAAACATTTTGACATTGTTTCATTTCAGAAATGGTAATTATTTAGGAACTGCTTTCGACTCTGTGAAACTAGGTGCTGGGTATGCCTATTTTCCTGCAGTAAGCTTGTCACTCAACGAAAACCTTCGAGTCAACTTTGGTGCTACACCTCTCAGGTACATCCATCCAGGTCAAATTACACCAAATACCTACGCAGCCGAATATTCCCTAAAGAAACATTTGTTTGTGTAAAAATGAGTGTATACCTTCATCAGAATGAATAGAATATATGACATTGAATTTGAATTCATTGTAAATTTGTATAGGATGCACCAAATAAAAAACATTTTTGTCGTGAAATTCATGGGAAATCTTGGTGTATAACAACTTCTCCCTGGTAATTTGAAGACGAAAGTTGAACATTGAACACCAACATTTCTTATGAATTTCATGACTGGAAAGACTTTTTGGAAACAAACCGTTTTCAATTAAATGAAAAGAGCATTTGCTCATAATGTAGATCTTATCCTTTATTCTTAATGTTTTCTGCTATGTATAAGAACAAAGATTTCTAAATCAAAATAAATATTATTTTCATTTATTTTTTCATATATGTTTAATTATCCCTTTCCCACAAACAGACGCTTTCTGACGCCTCTGCAATAGAGGGCTTTTGAAAATATTGTGGAAAATGAGGAATTGCTTATAAGGAGCGAATTCTCCTTAAGCCACACTGTTTTAAACTCGATTTGGTACTTTGACTCTCCTTTAAGGAATTTTTTCACGTTTATGCTGAAAAGTTTTCAAAGTCGTTTGCAGTACATTTGTTGTATGTTGGAAAAGGCCAAAATAGAAGACTAAAACCATCATAACAAGTAGACGGTTTGTTTACTTCTTCAAGGTTACATGGTAAGACATATTGTAGCGACGTGGGCTGTCAATCCAGGAGTTAGAATCCCAGCTCGGCCAACATTCTTTCCAACGTTAGACAAAAGTCACTTTGACAAGCGTCATTCAGCTTTCACCAATGGGCTAACAGTCTATGTGGTAGAGCAGCCATTTGCTTGGAAAGTATGTTGTGTGGAGTACTGGTGTGAGAAAGCTAGGAAACACTGGCCGCCGTGATATGACTGAAAAATTGTTGAAAGCGCAGCTAAGCCCCATTCAATCAGATATAAATTCACTCCCATATGATGCTGCAGGTATCCAGTAGAAGGGTTTTATCCACTACAAACTCCACCCACTGCTGATATCATCAAAACTACCATGCTGCTGGGATATATAGAAAAGATGTTACCTATCAGCATTCAGATAGATCAGGTATTTATATATCCTGTTGTGTCCTAGCTTCGTGACCTTTAACATTGATTTTCGCGCATGCGCATTTCGATATGAAGAAGAGAGTGGTCAAAATATTTTATTTTAGATAAGTATCAACATAAACTGGTAACTGAACAAAAATAAGAAATATTTTGAAAATATGTCTCAAATATATGCCTGTTTATCGGTCGTTAACGTCAAAACACTTTCTCCTCAGTTTGTGACCTAGTTTCATATTGCTAAAATATAAAAGGAAGTAACGGGAAGTAAAATGTAAACTTAGAAAAATGCTTCCATGAGTTTGACAAGTTATGCAGACAAAAAATGTCGCTCGAAAAAATTGATTTCTTATACGTCACGAAACGAGTGCAAGGGCCAAATGTAAGAGAAAGAAGGATACATTCGTTATTCAAGTTTGGTAGAAACGTTTTCAATTTATTATTATATTATTATGATTGAAAGGCAATGATTATGTTGCTGCTTTGTTCCTTTTGATACCTTTTACAAATATATTGCGTTGTTTTTACATTCAATATAGACATGCTATAAATACTTTGTAAAAGTATAACAAGATATAAATTTCTGAATGAAATTGTGAGTGGGGGTTACATTTAAGCAGATGTTTAGTCATACACGATAGGTTATAAAAACATTTATAAAATATTTGTGTATGGCTTCACAGACGTATTTACATAATGTTGATATGTGTTTGTTTTGTTTTTCTTGTATATTGTTATGTGATATTATTATACCTCACGTGACTTTGTAATGTTAAATTCTCATATACTCATCATGGGCAATTTCTTACTGTCTCATGCTAACAGTACGTTTTTGACCGGTTAACAGTACATGGCACGCGCGTTAAAATGTTGGTTATGCACGTGCATGACGTAATTTCAAACAATAACGTCATCTTTTAGACGTGCATGCCATGTAACAGTATACTGTTAACCGGTATATTCATATGTGTGTGTTACATTGTAGTAGATCTACCCATGTTCACCTCCCCTACAAAGGTACAGAATAAATTGAATAAACATGTAATTTTGTTCAGTATAATAAAATAGATATGTTATGGCTTCCAGTGTGACAGTACATATTGTTAACATTCGGGTAAATACTTTTAACCTCGGCTTCGCCTCGGGCAACAGTATTTTCCTCATGTTGACAATATGTACTGTCACATTGGAAGCCATGCAATATTTATATAATAGTGTTTATGTATATAGTTACATTGATCTGTCACAATGTGCGTTTGCATTCATCAGCCCTAATGGAGCACTTTCCATTCTGTATCGGTCAAGTGTTTTGAAGTTGGGAGGTTCATGTATATTGTTCCTCCTACACAAAGTATTGTCACAGACATGTGTCTACTGTGTCAGTTGGACACTATGTTCTTAGATATAGCAACCCTTCCTTCGCATTATACAATGTTGAATAGGAGGAAATAAAGACTGATGATTGACGACCTATTTATGGAGAACCTATGTTATAAACTAATAGATGAGTAGTGAACCATATTTGACCAGGTTACACTGCATCAATTTGTTTTGTCAGATTCTTTAACCCATTTCACTTGGAGATACATTTTGATGTATCTGCAGCTCGTATTGAGCATAATTTCTCATCAAATGTTTTAACCATATTAAATTTAATAATCAGCAAGTTTATTTTTTTAGAGATTTTCCATATTTAGGCCCAGATGTTTCAAAGTCATCTGCTGCAAATTTGTTGTGTATATGGAAAAGCGTTAGCGCTTTCTGTCATACAACAATTCTGCAGCAGACAACTTTGAATATAGTTTGGCCAAAAATGAAAAATCTCTTTAATTGAATGGATAACCTATGACTAAAAATGGAGAACATTTTGGCAAAAGGAGAAATTACTCGTTTTGAGCAATTTCTTCTTTTCTCACTATGTTTTCAAAAAGCTGTCTGCTGCAGAGGCGTCAGAAAGCGTCTAAATGAGAGAAAGGGTTAAATAGCGGTGCACAGTGAAGTCTGTGGCGAGTGTTTTCAAGAGATATTTGCTGCATCTTTAAATAAAAGGGTTAAGTGTTGTAATAAACACATTATCTAGAACTCTGGTGATTGCTTAACTTTTGTGATAAACACACTAGCCGAAGCTCTGGTGATTGCTTAACCTTTGTGATAAACACAATCACCGGAGCTCTGGTGATTGCTTAACTTTTGTGATAAGCACATTAGCTGGAGCTCTGGTCATTGCTTAACTTTTGTGATAAACACATTAGCTGGAGCTCTGGTGATTGCTTAACTTTTGTAATAAACACAATAGCTGGAGCTCTGGTGATTGCTTAACTTTTGTGATAAACACATTAAGTGGAGCTTTGGTGATTGCTTAACTGTTGTGATAAACACAATAGCTGGAGCTCTGGTGATTGCTTAACTTTTGTGATAAACACAATAGCTGGAGCTCTGGTGTTTGCTTAACTTTTGTGATAAACACAATAGCTGGAGCTCTGGTGATTGCTTAACGTTTGTGATAAACACATTAAGTGGAGCTCTGGTGATTGCTTAACTTTTGTGATAAACACAATAGATGAAGCTCTGGTGTTTGCTTAACTGTTGTGATAAACACAATAGCTGGAGCTCTGGTGATTGCTTAACTTTTGTGACAAACACAATAGCTGGAGCTCTGGTGTTTGCTTAACTGTTGTGATAAACACAATAGCTGGAACTCTGGTGACTGCTTAACTTTTGTGATAACCACATTAGATGGAGCTCTGGTGATTGCTTAACTTTTGTGATAAACACATTAAGTGGAGCTTTGGTGTTTGCTTAACTGTTGTGATAAACACAATAGCTGGAGCTCTGGTGATTGCTTAACTTTTGTGATAAACACAATAGCTGGAGCTCTGGTGTTTGCTTAACGTTTGTGATAAACACATTAAGTGGAGCTCTGGTGATTGCTTAACTTTTGTGATAAACACAATAGATGAAGCTCTGGTGTTTGCTTAACTGTTGTGATAAACACAATAGCTGGAGCTCTGGTGATTGCTTAACTTTTGTGACAAACACAATAGCTGGAGCTCTGGTGTTTGCTTAACTGTTGTGATAAACACAATAGCTGGAACTCTGGTGACTGCTTAACTTTTGTGATAACCACATTAGATGGAGCTCTGGTGATTGCTTAACTTTTGTAATGAACACATTAAGTGGAGCTCTGGTGATTGCTTTACTTTTGTAATAAACACATAAAGTGGAGCTCTGGTGACTGCTTTTAAACTTTTGTGATAAACACATTAAGTGGAGCTCTGTTGATTGCTTATTTTTTGTAATAAACACATTTAGTGAAGCTCTAGTCATTCCTTTATGTTTGTAATTTTAGGAATCCAAAGGAGATGAAGCTTGTATTGTAGGAGCAGAGAAGAGTCCTGGTTCATGGTCAGAAACAAGAACCCATCAGAGTTCATTACTGCTGATTACCGCACATATCTTTGATAAATTAGCGCCTCTTTTAGTAAGTCATTTAACTTGTCGATGAAAATCCCATCATTTTGATTTTTACTTCAGACTAAACACTTTCAAAGTCATCTAATGCAGATTTGTTGTATGTGGGAAAAGGTTAAAACAAATACAACCTTATAAATCAAAGGATTCTAAATAGATGTACAGTAGTATTACAATGTTAGAAAAAAAATGGAGTCACTGTGTCTGTTGGTTCATCAGGATGACATATGAATTTTGTGGAGCAATCTTCTTCTTTAATTTAAACTTGGATTTTTTCCGAAGATGCCCTTGGCGTTTGCGTCGTCACAAAACGTTAACCTTACCTCATAACTCAAAAACGCGTTCATTAATTTCAAATGAAACTTGGTACACATGTTCCTAGGAACAATACGCATGTATATACCAAGTAACATAACTTTGCCTAAAATAGTCATTCAGAAATAGCCCTTTTTCGATTTAGAAAAAACAGACGAGCGTTGGTGTTCGCTCAGCAATGCTCCTGTTAAGATATTTTAACCCTTTCCAACATACAACAGATCTGCAGCAGAAGACTTTGAAAACATTATGTCAAAGACGAGAAAAATTCCCCATTAACTAGAGTTTAATTTTAAAATAGAATTGAAAACATTGTGGCTAAAGATGAAATTGCTTGTTTTGAGCAATTTCTCCATTTGCCTCTATGTTTTCAAAAGTCGTCTGCTGCAGAGTCGTCAAAATGCCAGGTTCAATCCCTGGCGGGGTCATGCAAGAGACTTTAAAAATGTTAGTAATGTGTGCCCACCTTGGCGTTCAGGGTTGCGGGGTTAGCATTACGCCTGACTGGTTGGTGTCAGGCGTAATGCTAAAATGGATCAGAAGTACTGGTAACTTGCCAAGGAAATTCTGTGAGATAACTGGAAAACTGTTGAAATGGCGTACAACACCAAACAATCAATCAATCAACAAAGAATTTTTCAAGGACACTTTCTAGATACTTCTGGCAAATGGTAGGTTCTGTTTACCATGGGATATTCTTCATCCATTCCCCATCTGCAGATGCACTTTGAGACCACCTCAGCAGACAAATGAAATTGACGAAGACACCCACACGTGTGGTGGTTGGGTAGGTGGTTTTGAATCCATCAAATATGAAGATAGCAAATGAGAAATAAAGAAAAGTACATTTATATACAGTTAAACCTGTGCTAAAGATCACCTTGGAATAGCAACTCCCTGTCTATAACAACCACACTTTTAGTTTTCCAATTATTTCCTTTTCTGAATAAATGACCCTGCAATTAAAGACCACCTGTGAACAAAGACCAAATTGTTACCTTCTCACAGATGTTCTTTATACACAGGTTTCATTGTATAATGAAGACAGACTTCCATACTCGTGTTTCACTTTCAGAAAAATACCTATGTGATAGAAGCTTGCCTCATGTCACTGTTTACAAAGCTGAACGATTCAAGCATGATACATGACGAACAAAAACACATCATCAAACTGCTGGAGTTTATGTGGGCATTCATGCAGGTACATAATGCATTTACAAGTCTTAATAATTTAACCATTTTCCACATATAGACACATTCTGAAACAGCAGATGTCTTTTGAAAACAGTGTGGCAAAAGGAGAAATTGCTCATAATGAGCAATTTCTCCTTTTGCCACACTGTTTTCAACTTATTCAAGATTTTTCCATAGTTTTGCCTAGATGTTTTCAAAGTTGTCTGCTGCAGACTTGTTGTATGTGGGAAAGGGTTAACAAACTAATACTGTTTACCTGATGTGTTATTTGCAGAGTTGAAGACATATGAGGATAAAATATTAAATTTGAAATATTAGAAGCAAAGTTCCTTTTATGGAGTCGAAAGTATTGTAGAAAAAAAGAAAATTTTCTTGCACTGAAAATTGTTCTTCTTTTTTTCACAAAGAATTCATTCTGTTGAAGAGTCAATGAAAGTCGAACTTCTAAATGATATATATCATTGTAGAAAAATTGTTAATATAATAACCATAACAATTTCTAAAAAGTTTTAAATTGAAAAGGTTTTATTAAATAGTTGACTGCTCTTGTTATCCATTTCCCACATACTACAAATCTGCAGCAGACGACTTTGAAAATGGTTACCGGTAGGCAAAAATGTAAAAGATCTATGTAAATGAAAGTATTATTATTGAAAAGATTTGAAAACATCATGGTAACAGAACAAGTTACTCATTAGGACAATTCTTTGTTTTTCCACAATATTTTCAAAAGTTGTCTGCTGCAGAGGCATCAGAATCTTGAATTTTGTTCACATACAACAAATCTGCAGGACTCCACTTTTAACCCTTTCCCTCATATAGACGCTTTCTGACGCCTCTGCAGCAGACGGCTTATTGAAAACATTGTGGCAAAAGAAGAAATTGCTCAAAACGAGCAATTTCTCCTTTTGTCACAATGTTTTCCACTTTTAGTCATAGGTTATCCATTCAATTATAGAGATTTTCTATTTTTTGACAAAATATGTTCAAAGTCATCTGCTGCAGAATTGTCGTATGAGGGAAAGGGTTAAAATATCTAAACAAAATTATTGAAAATCTAAATCTATCACAATGAGCAGTTTCTCCTTTTGCAGAGATGTTTTCAAAAGTTGTCTGCATGTTGTAAAGGGTTAAAAAGCAGACGATAAAATAAAATCATGTTTTATTTTTGCAGAGTTTTGAGATCAAAGGGTGCCTAGACAACCTGTTTGTATCTCTACTGTCTTCCTACAGATTCTCTCCCTCCACGATAGATTTTCGTCATCCTGTGAGTCAATTTACTTTCAACATTACAGTTTGATTATTTCGGAAATTGAAATAACACAATTCCACTCATTAAATTGTCATATTATCATTATGTCAATTAAATTCAGGTTGTCAACATGCAAGAATTAGACACTTTTTTTTTTCCTGTTTAAAAATACAATTTCGAAATTCAATGTCTGAATAATAATAATCAGATTGTAAATCAATAAGAAATTGAGAATTTGTGATAAAGGTAAATTGACTTTTTTTATCCTTGTGTTTTCTTAGAAATACAGCAATTTTGCTTAAAAAACAGGCTGTGCTTCAAGGAAAAAGTCAATTTACCCTAAAAGGAGTATGGTGACCTATCTGTTTTTTTGCATATTTTATTAAAGTGAATGATGTTTAGGGTTTATGGATAATTACAGACAATTGTATATTGTAGAATGGAAAATTTCTTGAAAAATTGTAATATTCTAACTTTTTCGGGGTTTAATGCGACACAATTTCTACCTATGTTTTTTTTTCAGTTTTTTTCTCACAAATTCTCTTTTCATATTGATTTACAATCTATTTATAAACTTATATATAAACTTTAATATGATTTGTAGGTTTCATTTGATTTTGTTTTTGTTTTTTAGGTTTTCGGCCAAAATGCCTATATTTGTGCCTATGGTAAAATTAGTCATGTCATTGACCGGCCAATATTTTTGTTTAGATCTTTGACCTATAATGTTTTCACCTTATTTCAACCAGTTATTGTATGTACCTATAACAAAATACAAAGTATAAAGAAATTCTTTTATTGGTGATTTTTTTTGTGTGAAAAAACTGTAGCTAATGCCTCTAGTCTCAATATATCGCCGTTACATATTGCATTGATGCGAACAGTCAAAATAAAAATCGCATTCCTAGTACAGAAACCTGGACTACTAACGCCTCATTCCATTATACAAAACATCTGCAGCGGAGTGTTTTCAAGAGTCATCTGCTATAGATGCGTTTACAGGTGGGAAAGAGTAAACATTGATTATGAAACAAGTTCTTACAAGTTATTCCCTTAACCCTTTCCCTCATATAGATGCTTTATGATGCCTCTGCAGCAGACGGCTTTTTGAAAACATAGTAAAAAAGAAGAAATTGCACAAAATGTGCAATTTCTCCTTTTGTCACAATGTTTTCCACTTTTAGTCGTAGGTTATCCATTCAATTATAGAGATTTTCTATGTTTTGACAAAATATGTTCAAAGTCGTCTGCTGCATAATTGTCGTATGAGGTAAAGGGTTAAGACTTGGCAGAATCAATGGGTACAACACATTTGCAGCAGACAACATCAAAAGCACCAAGGCAAAAATATGGAAAATCTCTATACATGGAAGTATAATTATTGCATAGAGTTGAAAACATTGTGACAAAAGGTGAAATTGATTTTTATGAGCAATTTCTCCTTTTGTCAAAATGTTTTCAAAAGATATTGACTGCAGAGGCGTAAGAAAGCGGCTTATGTGTGGAGCAGGGTTAAGGTTTTCAAAGTCATCTGCTGCAGATTTGTTGTATGTAAGAAAGTGTTAAAGATCGTAAATCTGATTGTTTTACAGCGGATGTATTTAACACTAGTACTAGCCATACTTCGACATACACCAACCAGGAAGTACCTATTGGAACATGAGCTATATCCTTTTATCTATAGAGTATTGAACCTGTCATACCAAAAGCTTTAAAAATGATAGTTATGGCTACTCTCCTTGGTGCTTAGGGTTGTGGGGTAAGCATTACGACTGACTGGTTGATGTCAGCATAAATGGACCAGTAGTAATGGAAACTTACCCAGGAAATGCCGTGATATAACTGAATTTTTTTTGAAATTGGTTTAAAACACCAAACAATCAATCAATCAAAACTGATTGATAACTGGATAATGCTTGGTCCTACAGTACTCAAACTTCGCAGGTAGGTTAGTCATGATTAGTAGATGAACCCTTTTGATTTTGAGGTCATTGATTTTGAGTGAACTTGAACACAAAATGTTTGGGCCTAATGTCCTCAAATTTGGCAAGGAGGTAGGGCATGACCAGTAGATGACCCAAATTGAATTTGAAGTCATTCCCATAAAAGGTCAAGGCCACACTGACTTTGAAACCAAAAAACTTGTCAGATTGATCCGAAAGGACTGATAAGCACCCATTTCGGTCATGCATATTTTATTCAATCATCCCCATTGCCTGACAATGTGACACTCAGGAGGGCATAATGTTTGACAAACATCTCTTGTTAGCTTTTGCATCAGTTGTCAATCATGTAAAACCTGCTTCTTTAAATGTTTGGTTTTATGGAGGTTTTAATTACATGAGTCATGAGATTGAATCCTGCTTGTGCCATGCACTGTTTCTAGAAATGACATTATTTATTATGACTAGAGTACCGGTAATTCAGCTTGCACCAATAGGTGAAATATTTGTATGCGTAAAATTTAATGTAACCAATTACCTGGCAAGAATGTTGTGCTTAGTATTGGCCAAAGAAAGCCAGGCAACACATGCAGAGGTTAACTGACGGCCAAGCTTGGACTGTTGTTTACCCTTTCCCACATACAGACACTTTCTGATGCAGCAGACGACTATTGAAATATTTTTCATATTTTTGATAGACATTTTCAAAGTCATCTGCTGTAGATTTGTTGTATGTGAAAAAGGGTTACTGGTAAATAAAAAGATAAAAAACAACAACAAAACCATTAGGGATGTATTCACATACATTGTTTAAGGTAAGCTCAACTTGATCACTCAACTTTTGGGAACATTCTTTATAGACAGCATTGGAAAACACAGTTAGAAAAAAAGCTTATTAGCTGATTATTGTGTACTAATTTGACCATTAACCAGTGAATTATGTAGTCTTGAGTAACCTGCCCCTAATATTACAAGGGGCAAGTTTGATTCCCAAACTATAGCGACTTTAGTTTAACCAGACTTTGGTCGAACTCACTATGGTTAGAGGAAATGATGTCACTTTAGTGACTACCGTCAGACCTACGAGTTTGCTCTGGTCGCTGTAGTTTATCTGGCCGTCTCAGGTAAAACCTGTAAAAGTAAGTAAATCTACTTTTGTTTGATTTTAACCCTTTCCCTCATATAGACGCCTCTGCAGCAGACAGATTTTTGAAAACATAGTGACAAAAGAAGAAATTGCTCAAAACGAACAATTTCTTCTTTTGCCACAATGTTTTCCACCTTTAGTCATAGGTTATCCATTCAATTATAGAGATTTCCAATTTTTTGACAAAATATGTTCAAAGTCGTCTGCTGCAGAATTGTCGTATGAGGGAAAGCGTTGAACACCTCATTTATGTAATTTGTCACTCTAGGGGTGGACTGTCTGCTATAAAACTTGCTTACAGTTTTTTCATGTGCCTCGCAAATCCAATGTAAATATCTTTTTTGAATATATCCACAAATAAATGGAGAAAAGGCCTCTCAGTTGTTGCCATTTACAGTTAACCATTGTTCGACTTATGCCCGTTCAATCAGGTACATGCGCTGCACGGTTTCAGGTACTAGACTATGCTTGATGATCGAACTCTCCCATGAGACGGTCAGGCATACACCAATCATGGCTGCGCCTTTTGGTTATGGAGTACTACTTAAAAAGCTATAGACACAACCTTTTTGTGGACTCCAAGTTATTGACTCCAAGTTTTAATAGTCCACTGTAGTGTAGAGTTGACCCTTTCCCTCATACGACAATTCTGCAGCAGACGACTTTGAACGTATTTTGTCAAAGCATAGAAAATCTCCATAATTGAATGGATAACCTATGACAAAAAGTGGAAAACATTGTGGCAAAAGGAGAAATTGCACATTTTGTGCAATTTCTTCTTTTGTCACTATGTTTTAAAAAAAGTCGTCTGCTGCAGAAGCGTCAGAAAGAGTCTATATGAGGGAAAGGGTTAATGAAAATCTGTTGTGTATCCACTAATTTACCTTATTGCAATAGAGATATATAAGGGAAGATGAAAAATTTAGTCACCATTCATTAAACCCCCTTCAAAGAAGAGGGGGTATATAGGAGTCACTGTGTCGGTCTATCGGACTGTCGGTCGGAAGCCATATTTTTTCCGGCCTATTTCTTACAAACCACTGGATGGAATTCAATAAAATGTTACATGAAGCATGAGGCGTGGTCGTCTGGTTAAGGTTTTTTGTTTAGCTCAGCTTTTTTTTTTCTGTTTTCTCCCTATCAGTCGAGCGTCTGTGCCGTACGCGGTGCTCTTGTTTGACAGAGTTATGGCCCTTTTACTTATTAAGTTATGGTGTAGGTCAAGGTGCTGTTTTGGGGGTATTTATCATCTTCAGTGATAGTTCTAGTTCCTGATGTTCTAATTTACAATAGTACACCAGGCACCAGACTAGTGAATATTTTGTACATTTGCCTTAACAAAAGTCACATTCGACAAGATAAGATTCCCGATGTTTCTCCACATCAAACCTCTAGATGATACAAGATTGGAGGAAGTGACCCCAACGGTTTGGTGGGATATGGACCTACAAATACACAAATATGGTGGAGAGGTGAATTATCCCTTTACAACATAAGACAAATGTGCAGCAGACGGCTTTTTAAAAACAAAGTGACGAAAGAAGAAATTGCTCAAAAGGAGCAATTTCTCTTTTTGCCACAATGTTTTCCACTTTAAGTCATAGGTTATCCATTCAATTATAGAGATTTTCTATTTTTTGACAAAATATGTTCAAAGTCGTCTGCGGCAGAATTTTTGTATGAGGGACAATGGAATAGTGTTAATAAGACTAAGGTTATTTTCCGTGATATGTCTATTGACACAATGAAATAAGTCTATTGACACAATGAAAAAAAATGTCTATTGTCACAATGAAATAATTTCGATAATGTTGATTTATCTGGATATATTTATCGACACACGTAATAATTATACTGAGGATGGTTAACCCGAAGCACTATCCTTTTATTTATAATTTTAATCCTTTCCTTCATAAAGACGCTTTCTGACGCCTCTGCAGCAGTCAACTTTTGAAAACATTGTGTCAAAAGAAGAAATTGCTCAAAACAAGCAATTTTTTCTTTTGCCACAAAGTTTTCAACTCTTAGAGCGTTTCGGTGATTCTGCCTAGTTGTTTTCAAAGTTGTCCGCTGCAGATTTGTTGTATGTGGGAAAAGGTTGAATGATTATTTTTACAGGACACGGTATCTCAAGAAATTGCAGCTGAAGAACAAAAAAGAAAAGATACATATCTTGAGTCTTGTGAACATCTAAGGCTTAAAATAGAAGGTGATGGTATATTATTATTGACTTAACTTCTTGAATACCTGTATAATACATGATAACATTGTTGGAAAAGAAGATATTACAAATGATTTCTCTCTTGATTACAGTGTATTCCACTCTTACCAAAAATTACATTGTTAACATTCCAGGTGTAACATTTGTTTATCCTGAGGTGTTTCCAAAGTGGACCAGTCTTTAGGGAAATTGGATAATAATACCCCCAGATACATAGTATATGGGGGCTATATAGGAGTCACACTTGTCGGTTGGTTTGTCGGTCCGTTGGTCTGTGGACATGTCTTGTGAACACTATTTCTCAGCAACCCTTGGTCAGAATTCAACATAACTTCACAAGAATGATTGATACCAAGCCTAGTTGTGCATATTGTTGGCGTGTTGTACTGGAATTATTTTTAAATGAGTTATGGCCCCTTGAATTTCTCATACATATGTATATTGTCAGGCACCAGCTGGGAGTATTCATCACCTTCAGTGATATTTCTAGTTGTTCTTAACAGGCAAGATTTCCTTTTCCCACAATGTTTGGAACGAGGACCACTGTAAAACTACATATATCATATATTCCACTTTCTTTTATTGTTTTCAAACGTCATATAAATATATATATTACGTATTTTTCCAACACTTTGGCGGTTTTGTGTTGGGCTTGCCCAACCTTATCCTGCTTTGGATATGGCTGTGCTCGTGTGACACTCTACCCCGGAAACGTTGCCTAACCGTTTTTTCTCCAATTTCTAATTAGATATAATCAACTTATAAAAATCAAAGTCATATTTAGAGACAAAATCAGAAATGTTTGTAATTATTAAAGGGGATGGCAGTATCTAAGTTGTGAGAACTTGATTGACATACATCTCTTGTCTTTGCAGAGTTAGAGTCTATACAAGTGGAAATACTAAAGGTTCTGATGTACCATAAGGATCTGAATGATGTAGGTATCTTATACTCTTATACATTAACCCTTACCCATATATAGACGCTTTCTGACACCTCTACAGCAGATGACTTTTAATGAGCAATTTATTCAGTTGCCACAATGATTTCAACTCTATATAATGATCATATTATACTTTATAGAGATTTTCTACATTTTGGACTTCATAATTTTAAAGTAGTCTACTGCAGAATTTTTGTATGTGGGAAAGGGTTAAAAGTTTGCCACACATAACAAATCTGCAACAAACAGCTTTAAAAGCATCTAGGAAAAAACATGAAAAGTCTCTATAAATGAAAGAACAATAATTGAATAAAGTTGGAAAAATGGCTCTTTTGAGCAATTTCTCCTTTTGTCACATTTTTTTCAAATGTCATCTGCTGCAGAGTTGTTACAGAGAGTCTATATGTGGGAAGGGGTTAACACATCTGCACCCAACGCCATTTGAAAACATTGCAGCAAAAGGTGAAATTGCTCATAATTAGCAATTTCACCTTTTGTCTCTCTATTTAGATGATTAACCCTTTCCCTCATATGACAATTCTGCAGCAGACGACTTTAAACGTATTTTGTCAAAACATAGAAAATCTCCATAATTGAATGGATAACCTATGACAAAAAGTGGAAAACATTGTGGCAAAAGGAGAAATTGCACGTTTTGTGCAATTTCTTCTTTTGTCACTATGTTTTCAAAAAGCTGTTAAACTTAATTTATAGAGATTTCAACATATTTGCTTAGATCTATTCAAAGTCATCTGCTGCAGATTTGCAGTATGTTGAAAAAGGTTCTCTACCTAATTGAAAACAAAAACATATACTAGAAGGAATAAAAAATCTGATAGGAATGATTTGGAGAATTTGAGAGCTATTCTACTCACCCAGGCGTCGGCGTCAAATCTTCGTTAAGGTTTTGCATGCAAGCACATATATTACACCATAGCTCAGTTACTACTTGGTGTATTGTATTGAAACTTTCCACAAGGCTTCCCAACATCACAGTTATATAATTAATCAAGTTAGATAACTCCTGCATATAATGCTAATTATGGCCCTTTTTTTACTTAGAAATTCTGGTTAAAGTTTTGCGTGAAACTACATTAAGAGTTTATATCTCAGTAACTTCTTGATGTATTGCATTCAAAGTTGATGCAATCCTTCCCAACCATCATACCGAAGTTAAAAAATCAAAATAGATAACTCGATCCTTCATATAATGCAAATAAAAGCCCTTTTTTTTTTACTTAGAAATACTGGTTAAAGTTTTGCATGCAATTACATTAAGAGTTCATATCTCAGTTACTACTTTATGCATTGCATTGAAACTGTATGCAACCTTTCCCAACCATTACACCTATACAAATAATCAAGTAAGCTAACTCTATCTTACATATCATGCAAATTATGGCCCTTTATTATTTGAATTAGAAATTCTGGTAAAGCGGTGGAATAATCAAGTGCGGATAGCTCTTGTTCTGTCTGTGTTTGCAAACTTTTCCTAAAAATGAGTTTATAAATTTATTCTGTATTGGTAAAAATGAATGTTTTCAAATATCGAAGGTTCCTTTTGTGACATAAAGGTTATTTTGAATGCTAAATTCTCATGTTTTGATTTGTCCAGATTTGTTTAAAGTTGTATGCTGCAGACAACTTTTGAAAACAATGTGGCAAAAGGAGAAATATCTCATGATAGGAAACAGAAGATTCTAATCTGATTATGTGAAGGGGAAGGTTGATCTTAATCTTTGCTGGACCAAATGCCTTTTTATATGTGATATGAACTGAAACATAAACAAACCCATGAAGATATCTTTCAGCAAGTAACCTATATACACATATGTTAAAGGTATTACCCGTATTTTTATAAATATCTTTAATTTACAGGGCAAGACATCAAGAATATTATTTATCGAAAAGTTTCGAAAGTTTCTAAGGGAGAATTTGGTAAGTTGTATTTATAAAAGAAATCATTATATATTTTTGGCCGGATTGCTCTAGCAATTCCAGTCTATAGATTGGCGATGTCCGTCCGTCCGTCTGTCTGTCCGTCAACATTTTGGTTAAAGTTTCAGGTTGAGGCAAAATCTGAGCACTGGAAAGGGTTACAAACTTGAAACTTTGCCTGAAGGTAACCAGTAACAAGTTCTATTGATTTCTATGGTTACTTTGACCTTGGTTTGTCGATTTTCAAGGTCAAATTGCCGACAATCCAGCCTTACCGTCTACAGCGGTTTCTTGTATGATAGAGGGAATGATACTGTATATGCGTTTTTAGTATGATCTCAATTGGTTGATTAATTGGGGTTTAACACTGTTCTCAACAATTTTTCAGTCATATCGTAGTGGCCAGCTCACGTACTCATGTGTTTCTGGGCTTTCTCAGACCAGTTCACCACAAAACAGTCTTTCGTAGCAACTGACTGCTGATCCACTTAGTCTGTTAGCCCAGTGGTGGAAGACAAATAACGCTTGTCACAGTGACTTTTGTCAAGTGTCTAAAAGAATGTTGGCCAACCTGGGATTCAAACTCACAACCCCTGGATTAACAGCCTGTGTCGCTACCATTGAGCTACCGGGGCTCGGCTGTCTCAATTGAAACTGCAAGACTTAATACAAATTTTAGAACATTTAACTTTTAGTACAATAAATCCAGGGGTCGTGTGTTTGATTCTTGGCTTGGCTATTGATTGTATCCGATCGTTGATGTGACTAGCATCATTCTTCTTCCACCAAACGGCAAAAACCTCCAATTAATAAATAGTCTACTCAGCTCATTGAATTTTCAGACATGTTTCCCTGCTGTTCATTTTCATATATCTGAAATGCTTAAAAACCCTTTCCCACCTGTAGACGCAATTTAACGCATCTGCAGCAGACGACTTTTGAAAATATTGTTGCAAAACATGAAATTACTCATGATGAGCAATTTGTCCTTTTGCCATATCGTTTTCAACCCTATTATAACAACTATGCTTCCTTTCAAAGAGATTGTGTATAATTTTACGGAGATAATTTCAAAGTAGTCTGCTGCAGATTTGTTGTATGGGGGAAAGGGTTAAATGTATTGTAAAACACTATTCAAACAGAAGCAAATGGTGCTTCTTGAACGTGTTTCTCTGCCATTCACTTTCATATATCTGAAATATAAATATCTGCTGAAGGTGATGTAAAACACAATTCAAAATCAGAGGTTCGGATAAGGAGCGGCATACAGCTCTTTTCCCCACAATATCTCTCTTATTTTCCAAGCAAACCCTTTGATGTGGGTACTCAACAGAATTGTCCCTTTGAGAAGATTCATTTGAGTACCCACAGCAAAGGGCTAGAGGGTAAAATAAGGATTTTAAAACATGCAAATTGTCCCTCTCAACAGAATCGTCTGCTTGAAATGATTTTTTAGCTCGACTTTTGAAAAATGCCCCCACTCAACAAAACGATTCTTTTGAATACCCATAGCATAGGGTTGGAGGGTCAAATACGGATTAAAAAAACCATGCAAAATGCCACCACTCAACAAAACGATTCTTTTAAATACCCACAGCATAGGGTTGGAGGGTCAAATACGGATTAAAAAAAAACATTCAAAATGCCCCTATTCAACAGAATAGTCTCCTTGAAAGGATTCTTTTGAGTACCCACAGCATAGGGTTAGAGGGTCAAATAAGGATTCTAAAAACATGCAAAATGCCCCCTTGTCAAGAGCTCTGCAAAAAAGAAGGGAAATGATGCTATTTCAGTCTGCGATGCTGAATATCTGGCCGAACCATGTGTGCCTGTGTTTTTTCCATCGGATGGTGACGGTCTTACGTTACTATTGGGACGACTTTCAGAAGGAAGATCCCAGTCGATTTGTTTTGAGTGAAGGTACGAAGCTTTTTTACAAAAACATTTTACCACATGTTTAACTTCTATTGTCATCTCCTTTTTAAAAAAAAATGTATTGTCTAAAGTATAATTTTGATGCAGGGTTGAAAACATTGTGGGAAAAGGAGAAATTGTTTTGTTTTGAAATACTTCTCTTTTTACCGCAATGTTTTAATGTTGTAAACTTGTGTATATCAAGGGATGGGTTAAATCCATCATGCTATAAAAAAAAAGATGTAAATGTTCAGTTTTAATATGTTTTTAAGATTTATGTAATCAAACTTCTAAAAACACTGCACCCTTTGCCCTTTCCAACACACTTGGTGGTGTAGTGGTAGAGCATTTGCATCGAGTTGAAAAAGGAGAAATTGTTTTGTTTTGAAATACTTCTCTTTTTACCGCAATGTTGTAATGCCGTAAACTGGTGTATATCAAGGAATGGGTTAAATCCATCATGCTATAAGAAAATAGATGTATATGTTCAGTTTTAATATGTTTTTAAGATTTATGTAATCAAACTTCTAAAGACCCTGCACCCTTTATCCTTTTCAACACACTTGGTGGTGTAGTGGTAGAGCGTTTGCATCGAGTTGGGGAGGTCTTGGGTTGGATCCATAGCCATGTCATACCAAAGATGGTCGAAACAGCTTTCACTCCTTGGCGCTCAGGATTGTGTTGTTAGCATAACATCTGACTCACTGGTTACAGGATAAACAAGCCAGTAGTACTAGTAACTTACCCAGGAAATGCCATGCTGTAACTGATTTTCTTTTGAATGTACTCATTGTACAATGTATATCTATTTATCAATCAAGTCATCTATTTATCAAGTATGTACATGTATATGAACCGTCCAAATACTCTGTAATGTATCAACCCAGATCAGCCAGATCAGATAATCCGGGTCGACACATTCCATCTCATGGGGATAGATGTATAAAGTAATAATTCCTGAAACATAAAATCCACAGGATGCAAAAAGTGTCTGTCTGGGTAAGCCTGCGCGGCATGCTTAGGCTGATCTGGGTTGATACTTTACGCAGAGGCCACAATGTTGGTTTTCTCGTCTGACGGTTCATAGTGTATTTATTTTGACTGAGAACCATATGAGTTCAAGGCAAAGAATAAAGCTTCTGTTCTGTTCTTTACTGTAAAACACACAAACAGCTGTATGTGTATTTATTTCAGAGGCCTTCATGCCAATACAAGAGTTCTGGTCAGACTCCAGGGACTATTTCACGTTTTCACGCTGTGGAGGGCAGATGTCTCATCTCAACAAGACACTGGGTGGTGAGTTACTTTAATATGTTCTGGTTGAGTGCTTATTTAGATTTACAGTGTGTCCCTCTGTTAATCCTTGACTTTTTTAGCACACCTGTGCATGAAGTAGAGCTATTGGGATCACAATTTGTCCGTAGTCCTTGCGTAATACATCGCCCGTTGTGCGTTGTCATCAATTGCTATGTTAACAGTCTACAGGCAACCTTTTACATCCAATGTTCATGAACATTTATGAGAACATACATCTCAATAAAATATTGGCCAAGTTCGAAACGGGTTTACCTTGTTAACATTCTAGAGACTGCATTTTTTGCTTCAGCAGCTTGAAACTTTGTCAGGACTTCAAACTTGGCAGGGAGGTTGGGCATGACAAGTAGATGAACCTATAGAGGTCATCCGTTCAAAGGTCAAGCTCACACTGACCTTGAACACAAAAAGCTTGTCTGATTAGTTACTGCAGAATTCTTGGTCATAAAGTCCTTAAACTTGGCATGGAGGATAGGCATGACCAGTAATGACTCCTATTTTTATTTTTGAGGTAATCCAGTCAAAGGTCAAGTTCACAATGTTCCTTTCAATGTGACTCTCAGGAAAGGCATACTGTTTGAAAGGCATAATGTTTGAAAGGCATAATGTTTGAAATGCATAATGTTTGTTTAAAAGGCATAATGTTTGAAAGGCATACTGTTTGAAAGGCATAATGTTTGGCAAACATCTCTTGTTATACTTTCATTTATAGGTCAAATTACATGTAGATTGTTTGCGTAGAAATGAGTGTATACCATCACAAGAATGCATTGAATATATGACATTGAGTTTAAATTCATTGTAAATGTGTATAGGATGCACTGGAAAGGATTGATTTTATATGTTTTAGTATTTTGAACTTGTTTGAAAGTGAAAGTAGAGAATGTGAAAAACGTCCAGGCCCGATTTAGTCCAAAATGATAGTTACAATTTTGCCAGGTGAATTCATTCTTGCATAATGCATGACCCCCTATTTTCTTTGGATTGTTTTAAAGCTTGAAGGTAACTCTTTTCAATGATATGGGGTATAAGAAACACTTAAAAAGTGTGACAATTGAAGGCTAAACCTGGTCGATTTACATGGAAACAAAGAAGGAATTTATTTGGTGTATTGTGACCTATAGATCTTTTAGATTTTTGCGTAGATATTTTCAAAGTCGGCAGCTTCAGTTTTTGTCAAACATTTCTAACTTCCCACACATGCTATTTTCACAGCTGAAGTTAATAAAGCACAGGGTTTAAAAGTAGCGGAAGACGGAGGCATCGAAAAGGTGGATGGAGTGCCAGGTATGTAATTGATGATCTCTTTTCATCATTTCCTGTTTTTAGAACTTTCCCCATTTGCATATTGTGAAGAAAATAATGTAATATTAAACCCTTTCCCACATATAGACACTTTCTGACGCCCTTGCAGCAGAAGACCTTTGAAAACATTGCAACTAATGTAGAAATTGCTCAACTTTTTTTCAGTTATTATACCTTCGTTTGTAAAGATTTTGCATGTTATTGACTACATGTATATGTTTTCAAGGTCGTCTGCTGAAGATATTTTGTATTAAAGTGGAAAAGGGTAAAAAGTATAATTGTTTGAAAAGAAGATCATGTTCAGTATAAGCAAATTGTTTGCGTCCGCCTATGTTTCAAAAGGCATCTGCTTCATACTATTACCATTGCCATTGGTATCTATGTGCTATGTATATGTTAAAAAAAAACATAAGATATTTTGAGAAAAGCAAAGGGCATATTAGAAAAAAAATCACGTTTTTTTTACCCTTTCCAACATGCAGTAAATGTGCAACAGGCGATTTTGAGAACATCAAGACGAGTTAAAACCAGTGTGGCAAAAGCATTCTGATGCAGATGTGTCAAACGTGTCTACAAGTGGAAAATGGTTAACCCTTTCCCTCATACGTCAATCCTGCAGCAGACGACTTTGAATATATTTTGTCAAAAAATAGAAAATCTCTATAATTGAATGGATAACCTATGACCAAAAGTGGAAAACATTGTGGCAAAAGGAGAAATTGCTCATTTTGAGCAATTTCTTCTTTTGTCACTATGTTTTCAAAAAACCGTCTGATGCAGAGGCGTCAGAAAGCATCTTTATGAGAGAATGGGTTAAAAAGGAAATGCTACAGAGGTATCAACATGCAGTCTGCATGAGCTAATGTTTTAACCCCCCTTTCCCACATACTGCAAATCTGCAGCAGACGACTTTGAAAGCATACCTGAAACAAATTTGAAACTCCATTTAAATGAAAGTACAATAATTTAATAGAGTTGTAAACATGGTGACAAAAGGAGAAATTGCTTGTTTTGAGCAATTTCTTTTGTCACCATGTTTTCAAAAAGCTTTCTGCTCTGCTGCAGATGTGTCAATAAGCATCTATATGAGCTAATGTTTTAATATAATTACAGATGGTGGGTATCCGGCCACAGAGATGCCAAGTGGTAATTCGCTCATGGATATTTTAGACGGTGTTATGTTGTTGTATCATATTGCGGGTCACAAACAACTGGGAAAGGTAGAAACTTACTTTTCTGTGTTAGTGAACATTTATTTTGGCTATATTAACAATACCCTTTGATTCTGCCAAGTCTTAACCCGTTCCCTCATACGACAATTCTGCAGCAGACAACTTTGAACATATTTTGTATAAAATATCTCTTTAAAAGTTGAAAACATTGTGGCAAAAGGAGAAATAGCTTGTTTTGAGCAATTTCTTCTTTTGTCACTATGTTTTCAAAAAGCTGTCTGCTTCAGAGGCGAACAACAAGCTATTTTAATATGATGGTTGGGGGGTGTTTTTTAATTAAAATTAAAATAGTGCCCCTAAAAAGAAAAAAAAAATTGATAGGTGGTACCCTAAAACTTGCTGGACGTTCCTCCCCTCTAGACATTTTTTCCTGGAACAGCCCTCAGCCAAAATTGCTTCGGTAATGCCAGAATTTTTACCTGAAACTGATTAAATCACTATTTTCTTAAAATGGCCAATTTGTTTGGTGATTGTTTATTTCTTGTCAAGTTTCATATTCCATACTTTTCCAACCGGAAATATGACAAGTCAGCATTAAATAGATTGCTTTTTTAACCCTTTCCCTCATATTTATGCGTTTTGATGCCTGTGCAGCAGACGACGTTTGAAAACAATGTGACAAAAGGAGAAATTGCTCAAAACAAGCAATTTCTACTTTTGACACAACGTTTTCAACTCTTTTCAGTAATTTTCTTCATTTTCAGAGATTTTCCAAAAGAATTCGAGATTTTTTCAAAGTCGTCTGCTGCAGATATGTCATATGTGGGAAAGGGTTAAACCAACATTTGACATTTTTGCTGTTGACCACAAAGAACACTGTCATGCAATCACTGATGTGTTTGATAGATATGTGCGGAAAATGCGTAGGTCCAGATAAGGAGGGCTTTGCAGCTCTTTCCCCCACAAGATCTCTCTTATTATCCAACCAAACCCTATGTTGTAGGTACTCAAAAGAATCGTCTCAATGAGACCTTCTTTTGAGTACCCACAACATAGGGTTAGCGTATAAAATAAGGATTTTAGAACAAGCAAAATGCTCCTTATCTAGAGCTCTGAAAATGTCTTAATTTTATACAGAGTTGAAAACATTTTTATGTTGCCTGCCTTGGCAGGGTGCCACTATTCCGTCAGCATTTTTTCTTTCTATAACTGACATTGGCAGGGAATCATGTTCCCCGCAACCAAGTCCCAAATGTACAGCAGACGAATTTAAACTATCTAGGCAAAAAACGCAGAAAATCTCTATAAATGTATGTATAATAACTGGCAAAAAAAATGGAAACATTGTGACTATAGGAGAAATTGTGCAATTTTTTCTTTTGTCACATTGTTTGTAAAAGTCGTCTGCTGAAGAGGCATCAGAAAGCATCTATATGTGAAAAAGGGTTAAATACTTGGGTGGAATTTGTTCTATTATGAGCAATTTCCTTTTTCAATTATGTTTTGTTACAGAGGTGTCATATCTTTCAGGAGAAAGGTAACACTTTTTATTTTTCCTCCAGATGAACAGTTTGAGAGACAATATGCATGAATTTGTACAGTCATACAAAGATACCAGAAAAAAGCTGGAATCCTGTCCAATTGAAGTAAGTTTAACCATAGATCATTTTGTATTAACCTTTAACCCTTTCCCACATACAACAATTCTGTAGCAGATGACTTTGAAAACATCTTTTCAAAAAGGTGAACAAAAATCTCTATTAATCACAGTTCAATTTTTAATCCTTTACCTCATATTGATGCCTCTGCCTCTTATAACGAGCAATTTCTCCTTTTGCCACAATGTTTTCCACTTTTAGTCATAGATTTTTATAATTTTTGACAAAATATGTTTGAAGACACCTACTGCAGAATTGTCGTATGAGGGAAAGGGTTAAATAGAGTTGAAAACATTGTGGCAAATGGTAAAATTGCTCATCATGAGCAATTTCACCTTTGCCACAGTGTTTTCAAAAGTCGTCTGAAAACGTCTATATGTGGACAAGGATTAAATTGTCTGTAAAATCAATATTTGAGCAGCAATACAGGAAGACCCACCCCATGGTATTTGCAACCCAGTGTAGATATAAACAGTACAGGGCATTTGCTCTGCATAATTATACCCCCAAAAAACAAAGTTTTGGGGGGGTATATAGGAGTCACTGTGTCGGTCGGTCGGTCGGTCGGTATGTCGGTCGGTCGGTCGGAAGCCATATTTTGTCCGGACCATATCTTAACAATGCAACATAGGATTTGAACGAAACTTCATAGGATGATACAACGCATTGAGAGAAAGTGCGGTGTACAGGAACCATAACTCTATTTTATCTAAATACAAAGTTATTGCCCTTTGTTACTTTTTCTTATTCGTAGAGTCTTGTCCGGAGCATAACTTTAAAACTAATTGTTGGAATTTAATAAAACTTCATAGGATGATACAACACATTGAGAGGAAGTGTAGTGTATAGGAACCATAACTCTATTTAATCTAAATAAAGAGTTATTGCCCTTTGTTACTTTTTCTTGTCCGGAGAATTACTTAATAACTAACAGATGGAATCTAATAAAACTGCATACAATGGTAGAGCATAATCAGAGGAAGTGCAGTGTACAAGAACCATAACTCTAATTTACATAATTACAGAGTTATTGCCCTTTGTTACTTTTTCTTATTCGTAGAGTCTTGTCCAGAGCATAACTTTAAAACTGATTCTTGGAATTTATTAAAACTTCATAGGATGATACCACACATTGAGAGGAAGTGCAGTGTACAGGAACCATAACTCTATTTAATCTAAATACCGAGTTATTGCCCTTTGTTACTTTTTCTTGTCCGGAGAATTACTTAATAACTAACAGATGGAATCTAATAAAACTGCATACAATGGTAGAGCATAATCAGAGGAAGTGCAGTGTACAAGAACCATAACTCTAATTTACATAATTACAGAGTTATTGCCCTTTGTTACTTTTTCTTATTCGTAGAGTCTTGTCCAGAGCATAACTTTAAAACAAATTGTTGGAATTTAATTAAACTTCATAGGATGATACAACACATTGAGAGGAAGTGCGGTGTACAGGAACCATAACTCTATTTTATCTAAATACAGAGTTATTGCCCTTTGTTACTTTTTCTTGTCCGTAGAATTACTTAATAACTAATAGATGGAATCTAATAAAACTACATATAATGGTAGAGCATAATCAGAGGAAGTGCAGTGTACAAGAAACATAACTCTACTTTACATAATGACAGAGTTATTGCCGTTTGTTACTTTTTCATATTCGTAGAGTCTTGTCCGGAGCATAACTTTAAAACTAATTGTTGGAATTTAATAAAACTTCATAGGATGATGCAACACATTGAGAGAAAGTGCAGTGTACAGAAACCATAACTCTATTTAATCTAAATACAGAGTTATTGCCCTTTGTTACTTTTTCTTAGTTACAGAGTTATGGCCCTTTTGTTGGTCGGTCGTAAACCATATTTTGAGTCAAGGTGCTGTTTTGGGGGTATTTATCATCTTCAGTGATATTTCTAGTTTGGATCTGTAGTATTCTCTTATAAGTCAAGAAGCCAATGATATACAATATACTGTTTGATCAAATTGTCAAAACCGTATATCGTATATTGTGCCGAGCCCCGGTAGCTCAGTCGGTAGTGATGCGGGCTGTCAATCTAGGGGTTGTGCGTTCGAATCCCAGGTCGGCTAACATTCTTCCCGTCGTTTAACAAAAGTCAATGTGACAAGTGTCATTCGTCTTTCACCAATGGGCTAACAGTCTATTTGGAAAAGCAGCCAGTTGCTTGGACAGATTGTTGTGTGTATTACTGGTGCGAGAAAGCCAGGAAACACATGAATAGGTGAATTGGCCGCCGTGATATGACTGAACAATTGTTAAAAACGGCGTTAAACTCCAATCAATCAATCATTTATATAATGTGCGAAGATACTGTAAATCATAGCACATGGCATTAGTGATTACTGTAGTTCCAGATCACCCTTCACATCAGCACAATATGATTTTGGTCTACACTGTACACTTATTAGTCAAAGAAACAAACAACAAGACTGATATACAGTGTAAATTTGGTCACATAGCATGTATGTGCAATCTAATGTTACCTGATACAGATGACTCTTAACCTTTTCCCTCATATAGACACTTTCTGACGCCTCTGCAGCAGACAGCTTTTTGAAAACATATTGACAAAAGAAGAAATTGCTCAAAACAAGCAATTTCTCGTTTGCCACAATGTTTTCCACTTTTAGTTATAGGTTATCCATTCAATTTTAGAGATTTTCTATTTTTTAACAAAATATTTTCAAAGTTGTCTGCTGCAGAATTGTCATATGAGGGAAAGTGTTAATGCTTTTGCAGTAGATGCCTTTTACAATAACAATACACAAAAGGAGGAATGGAAGAGCACTTTTGTCATTTAACCCTTTCCCTCATATAGAATATTTCTGACGCCTCTGCAGCAGACGGCTTTTTGAAAACATAGTGACAAAAGAAGAAATTGCTCAAAGCGAGCAATTTCTCCTTTTGCCACAATGTTTTCCACTTCTAGTCATAGGTTGTCCATTCAATTAGAGAGATTTTCTATTTTTTGACAAAATATGTTCAAAGTCGTCTGCTGCAGAATTGTCGTATGAGGGAAAGGGTTAGGATAACCTGAGCTAAAGGATCAAGGTGTTCTGTTCAGGTCACTCTCTGTTTGTCGATAACTTAAAGCTTCAAGCGAAACCTCCTCCTAACCCACTACTCGACCAAATTAAACCAAATTTCACTGGAATTCTTTGTTGGTGGTCCTCTTTCAAATTGTTCAGATATTTAAATTATGTATAGAATCTAAGTTGCTGTGCCATCAGAAAGGGAGTATTAAGCAAAAACTTAAAAATTATTCTCCTCTGAAACTGCTTGTCTGATATCAAGATAACTTGTTAGAAATGTTTCTTGGGTGACACTCTTCACACTTTGTTAAAGCCTGATTGATTGGCTGAAAAACATGGCACCTCTACTAGGCGACATTCGAAAAGGGAAAAAAATACATCTTTAAAAATTCCATTCCTATTAAAATGCTTGCCTGTTTCAAGGTAATACAGTAGAAAATGTGTTCAAGCCAAACTGATGATAAGTTCATAATCATGGCAGCATGTGAAACAGAAATAAATGAAAAAACTTCTTCTCTGAATCTGAATATCTTATAACTTGACATAAATGTTTTTTGTGTGACCCTCTAAAAAAATAATTGTTGTAATAGGGAAAGGATTGATCCTCTTTCTCAGAGACACCATTAACGCTTTCCCTCATACGACAATTCTGAAGCAGACGATGTGGAAAACATGGTGGCAAAAGGAGAAATTGCTCATTTTGAGCAATTTCTTCTTTTGTCACTATGTTTTCAAAAAGCTGTCTAATGCAGAGGTGTCAAAAAGCGTCTATATGAGGGAAAGTGTTAAATCAAAAATAGGATTACTCTCTATTATTGAAAGAACAATTATTGAATAAAAGTTTAAAACATTGTGGAAGAGGAGAAATTGCTCATCATGAGAAATTTCTCCTTTTGTGACAATGTTTTCAAAAGTTGTCTGCTGCAGAGGCATCAAAAAGCGGGGGTATGTCGGAAAGGAAGGGTTAAAGCATTATTATAATCATATGATGGACTTTATATGTGCCTGTCTTGTTTCGTTTCTATCAGATGTCAGAAGTCAGAGATGAGCTGATGCGTGCCAAATCTGTGTTTTTAAACAAGATAACGGAGCAGGTCCGTCAAATGAGCTGGGTTAGAGCTGTTGTGTACTCTAGGGTAAGTCGAGGCTCTATAAATGTAGGTATAATTACTAAAAAAGAGTTGAAAAGATTTTGGCAAAAGAAGAAATTGCTTGTTTTGAGCATTTTCTTCTTTTGTCACAATGTTTTCAAAAGACGTCTGCTGCAGAGGCATCAGAAAGCGTCTATATGAGGGAAAGGGTTAATGGCTATGGTGATATAACCCTTTCCCTCATATAGACGCCTTCTGACGCCTCTGTAGCAGACGACTACAATTTCTCCTTTTGTCACAATGTTTTCCACTTTTAGTCATAGTAACGTTATCCATTAAATTTTAGAGATTTTCTATTTTTTGACAAAATGTGTTCAAAGTCATCTGCTGCAAAATTGTTGTATGAGGGAAAGGGTTAATTGAAATAAAGTTTAATACAGCATGAAACTCGCATCAATCAATACCTTTGCCACAATGTTTTCCAAAAATTATTTGTTATTTTCATTTATTACAAGAAACACCCATTCTAAACTTCATTTACATATAATCAGCATCAGGCAAAAGATGTCAACTGTTTTCCCACATATAACAAATCTACATCAGACGAGTGGAAGACAGTGGTGCAGAGGTAGAGCATCGGCCTCTCGTATCAAAGGTCCCTGGTTCGAGTCCCGTGATGAGCGGGTCCTGACTTTGGGATTTTTCCACACAAATGGCGCGAGTACTGGTGAAGTCTCCAGGAAGCAGACATCGAGCGTGATTAATCTAAGCCCAAGGCTTGTTTCGCAATCGATGTAAAATAAATAAGTTTAAACTAAACTACATCAGACGACTTTGAAAACATCAAGTAAAAAAATCTGTAAAATCTGTATACATGAAAACATACATCATTATAGAATAAAGTTGAAAACATTGTTGCAAAAGAAGAAATTGCTCAGCCGAAATGTTAACAAAAGTCATCTGATACAGAAGTGCAAGAAAGCATCTGTATGTGGAAAGGGTTAAGGCATTTTGGCATGAAACTATTGGAAACATAGTTCTAATTTTCATCAGTTATAACATTTATGGGTTATGTAAAGGTACACAAAAGACAATGGTGAGAGGCTTACTTGAGACTTCACTGTGCACATAAAAGCATCATTCTCGGTACCCAGGCTTTTCATAAAAATAAATGATACCCTGGGCAAATTGGCTGTAAAATCTTGTACTCATGAATATTTATGAGGTGAAATGCAGCCGCTTGATTGGCCACATGACACAAACCTCATGCGATAAGAAAATTTCTGTGTAGTTACAGAGGAAATCTTCGTGCATGCTTTAAGAAGTTTTGCAAGCCAATTTGCCCAGGGTATCGTATATGTTATGAATAGCTTGGGTACCGAGGGTGATAAGCATATACCCTATTCCCACATACAACATATCTGTCACAGACGAGTTTAAAATTATCAAGTCCAAAATGAATTAAATGTCTATAAATTATGATATGATTATTAAGTAGAGTTGAAATCATTGAAGCAAATGGAGAAAATACATGTACCTCATTATGAGCCATTTCTCCTTTTGCCACAATGATTTCAAAAGTTGTATGCTGCAGGCGCATCAGCAAAAGTCTATATGTGGGAAAGGGTTAACCCAAAGTGTTAACTCTTTTCCCACATGCAGACACATTTTGAAATTCATTGTGGTAAAAGGAAAAAATGTTCATGATAAGCAATTTCTCCTTTAGCCATGGTACCATGTGCAGTGCTTTTATCTCTATTTATATTATACTTTCATTTATAGATTTTTTTTCCAAATTTTCCCTAGATGTTAAAAGCATGCCTCTGCAGCAGACAGCTTTTTGAAAACATGGCGACAAAAGAAGAAATTGCTCAAAACAAGCAATTTCTCCTTTTGTCACCATGTTTTCAACTCTTATTATATTATTGTACTTTCATTCTAAGGCAGCTTCCAAAAGAATTTGGGTATGTTTTTAAAGTGGTCTGCTGAATAATTGTTGTATGTGCGAAAGGGTTACGACCCCCATTTCTCCTAACATGGCTCATATTTAGAATCATTTTGAAGCATCTGATGTAGAGGACTTGAAAACATTGCGGCAAAACTTGATCCAGTAACTAAACTTTTTGGATAGAAATTTTCCATCTTTTTTCCTTGATATTTTCAAAACTGTGTGCTTAAAATTTGTTGTGTGTTTAAAATGGTTGACTTGTGTTTACAGCAAAAGCAGGGGGATGTAGCTTGGATTTTGAGAACAGCTATGAGAACGGTGGAGAAAGCGTCAAAGTTCCGAACGTTGTTCCAGTACATGCCCGAGTTTTACCTAGACATCTGTATGCATTCTTACAATGCACTGAAGAACTACTTTCATCCAACTGTGCCTTTTGAAAGCTTACCAGGTAAAGTTATGTATGATAATTTATTTATTTGTAAATATTTTATATATCTTGATATTTCTTCCAGATTATTTTATTTGAAATGTTACATGTCATATAGATTTTTGTTTAATTATTCTCCATTTCTAGAAGCTGTATTAGCTATTGTCAATGACATTTTGTCTTGCCTTGTCTCTGTATGAGCTGAGCTATTAGTCGAAGGGACATTGTGATGAGTGTAGGTAAAGATCTGCCTGCTTATCCGTGCTATATTGAAAAGGTCTTGTACCAATTGTCAAACAGTGAACATCCAGATGCGGTTGGCAAAAGTTCTATGATTGTTTTCCAGAAGTGCAGATTATATGAGTGTCACTTTGCAAAAACCAACTATTGACATTTTAGCCAAGTGTAGATCCAGATCAGCTAGTGCATCTTAGTAGTAAGTGTTAGGGAAACAAAATTGATGAAATATGCTTTTAAGTATTTAAGTATTACTAAGCACTAAGTATGGTTGAACTTGGTGGGATTAAACCGACAACAATTCCTCCTTTTGCCACAGTGTTTTCAAAGAAGATGTCTGATGCAGAGGCATCAGACATTTTCTACATATGGAAAAGGGAAAGATACTGTCAATGTAAAAAAAACACTGTTCTATATTTCACAGATTATCTCGAAATAGTGAAGTCCTTTGCACTGTTTCTTGTCTCCCATTTTGCTGATAATAGGATTATTATGTCAGGTAAGGGTCCAGTTTAATATTTTACATTGCCTCTCATATAAACAAATTGGCTCTGAAAATTTGGGTTTTACACAGTTTTTAACATTATTTCAGTTATATCATTGCAACAGTTCACTAATTCATGATCCCTGAGTTAACAAACCAGTACTAAGCTAGAAAACGCGCCTTGCTCAAGGATAATGCACCATTTTTGCTGTGACTGAGGATCAAACCAGGGACAGCCGGTTCCCAATTCCCCAATGCTAACCACACAGCCATGAGGGATTCCTTGGGGTAGCGGTAAGAGCATCAACATGAAGAGCTGAATATCAGAGTTGGATTCCTGGTCATAGTATACCAACGACTTTTAACCCTTTCCCTCGTACAACAATTCTGCAACAGATGACTTTGAACATATTTTGTCAAAAGATAGAAAATCTCTATAATAATTGAATGGATTTAGATATGACTAAAAGTGGAAAACATTGTGGCAAAAGGAGAAATTGCTCGTTTTGAGCAATTTCTTCTTTTGTCACTATGTTTTCAAAAAGCCATCTGCTGCAGAGGCGTCGGAAAGCATCTATATGAGGGAAAGGGTTAAAACGGTAGAAGTGGCTTCCCTTTGGTTGCTTCATTATCATTATGACTAATGCATTGCTTGCAAGATATTCTTACCAACACTACTGATAAGAGATCTCTATAAATGAATTAATTTATTGAATAAAGTTGATAATATTATGGAAAAGGAAGAAATTACAGATTATGGGCAATTTGCTGCAGAGGCATCAGAAAGTGTCAATATGTGCGAATTGGTTATTATGTTTACAGCACATGTGTCAAAACACATCTGCGTGAGGGAAAGATAGTTAATGCAGTTATCTCTAGAAACACGCTATTGGATAAAGTGTTATAAACATATTTCAGTATTTTATCCGTTTACATCGCCTTGAAGAAATCATGCATTGTACAATGTAATTTATATTACAGATTCTAGGGACAACATAACTCAAGCTTTAGCTTGTTTCACATGTTACAGATATTCATTGGTTGCCTTAGAAAACTTGGATCGGGAAGTGTAAGTTTTGTCTATAAACCAATTCAGGATTTTTTAATCGCTTTGTATCGTATAAAATACAAACAAAAAAATTAAGCCATTCTTCGTTTTCTTTGTTTATGTGTAGTATTTAGCTATTCAACATTTTTGAAAAAATATTATATATTGAGGAAATGCTTAATTGATATTGATTAATTGATTGATTGGGGTTTAACGCCGTTTTTAACAATTTCTCATTTATATCACGGCGGCAGGTTCACCTACTCATGCATTTCCTGGTTTTCTCACACCAGTACTCCACACAACAATCTTCCCAAGCAACTGGCTGCTTTTCCACATAGACTTAGCCCATTGGTGGAAGACAAATGACGCATGTCGCATTGACTTTTGTCAATCGTCGGAAAGAAAGTTGGCCGAGCCGGGTTCGAACTCACAACCCCTGGATTGACAGCCCGCGTCGCTACCGACTGTGTTACCGGGGCTCGGCTAGGAAATGCTTAAGGATACAAGTATGAATTTGAGACATTTTATGCCAAAACCTCGTCTTGCTATGATCAGGTTCTTTTCAATTCTGCAGAATTATATAACCCTTTCCCACTTGTAGACACATATGTAGCAGAGGATTTTTGTAAACATTGTGATATAATAAGAAATTGCTCAAAACGAGCAATTTCACCTTTTGCCACACTGTTTTCAACTTATTTTTACTAATTATACTTTCATTTATAGAGATTTTCCATGTTTTCGCATGAGTGTTTTCAAAGGCAATCATCAAATTTTTTTGTATGTAGGAAAGGGTTAAACTTTTACTTTATATACTTTTAACCCTTTCCCTCATATGACAATTCTGCAGCAGATGACTTTCAACATATTTTATCAAAATATGAAAAATCTCTAAAATTGAATGGATAACCTATGACTAAAAGTGGTAAACATCGTGGCAAAAGGAGAAATTGCTTGTTTTGAGCAATTTCTTCTTTTGTCACTATGTTTTCAAAAAGCTGTCTGCTGCAGAGGCGTCAGAAAGCATCTATATGAGGGAAAGGGTAAAGATAAGACTTAAAAAGGGTTCTTATCACATCTGTGTCTAATGGAGGATACATTGACATGA
Organism: Serripes groenlandicus; assembly: GCA_031761405.1. NCBI lineage: Eukaryota > Metazoa > Mollusca > Bivalvia > Cardiida > Cardiidae > Serripes > Serripes groenlandicus. Next base: position 81,845,813 of record JASEVX010000007.1, read on the forward strand.
TCTCAACATTGCCTCCACTGTTCACCTACAAATGGAAGAGCTAGAGCTGAAAGTCTAGAAGTGGTTCCCTTTATCCCTTTCCCGCATACAACAAATCTGCAGCATACGATTTTGAAAACATCTAGGCAAAAATATGAAAAATCTCCTTAAATGAAAGTAAACTTACTGAAAAAAGGTTGAAAACATTGTGGCAAAAGGAGAAATTGCTTGTTTTGAGACTTTTGTCACAATGTATTTTCAAAAGTCGTCCGATGTTGAGGCAGGCACCAGACAGAAAGCGTCTGTTTGTATATGGGAAAGGGTTAAATGGTGCAGCATGACTTCTTTCAGTCTGAAATGGCTGCGATCTATTCCATTTCAGTCGCAATCACCTCCTTGAGTGTTTGGTGGCTCCATATCAGGACCGGTCCTGGGTGCAGACTAATTGGATTCTTGTCCGCATATGGAAGGTTAGTGAACAATTTAGAGTTTAACCTTTTCCCTCATACGACAATTCTGCAGCAGATGACTTTGAACATATTTTGTCAAAAAATGGAAAATTTCTTAAATTGAATGGATAACCTATGATTAAAAGTGGAAAACATTGTGGCAAAAGGAGAAATTGCTTGTTTTGAGCAATTTCTTCTTTTGTCACTATGTTTTCAAAAAGTCATCTGCTGCAGAGGCGTCAAAAAGTGTCTATATGAGGTTTCAAAAGGGTTAACAGATTTGACATTGATGCTTTCAATGTTGACCCTTTCCCTCTGACATATAGACGCTTTCTGACGCCTCTGCAGCCAACAGCTTTTTGAAAACATGGCAACAAAAGAAAAAATTGCTCAAAACAAGCAATTTCTCCTTTAGTCACCAAGTTTTCAACCCTAATGAATTATTATGTCTCCCCCTGTATACAGGGGAGATATATTGTTTTTGTCCTTGATGTCTGTCTGTCTGTCTGTCTGTCTGTCTGTCTGTTCGTCCCCAAAATCTTGTCCGATCCATATCTCCCAGACGGCTTGAAGGATTTTCATGAAACTTGGGTCACATGTTCACCTCATCAAGGCGACGTGCAGAACCCGCGTCTCGACAATATAGGGTCAAGGTCACGCTTGAAGGTCAAAGGTTTGAGGCTTTATTTCGTGTCCGCTCCATATCTCCCAGACGGCTTGAAGGATTTTCATGAAACTTGGGTCACATGTTCACCTCATCAAGGCGACGTGCATAACCCGCGTCTCGACAATATAGGGTCAAGGTCAAGGTCACGCTTGAAGGTCAAAGGTTTGAGGCTTTATTTCGTGTCCGCTCCATATCTCCGAGACGGCTTGAAGGATTTTCATGAAACTTAGGTCACATGTTCACCTCATCAAGGCGACGTGCAGAACCTGCGTCTCGACAATATAGGGTCAAGGTCAAGGTCACGCTTGAAGGTCAAAGGTTTGAGGCTTTATTTCGTGTCCGCTCCATATCTCCGAGACGGCTTGAAGGATTTTCATGAAACTTGGGTCACATGTTCACCTCATCAAGGCGACGTGCAGAACCTGCGTCTCGACAATATAGGGTCAATGTCAAGGTCACACTTGAAGGTCAAAGGTTTGAGGCTTTATTTTGTGTCCGCTCCATATCTCCCAGACGGCTTGAAGGATTTTCATGAAACTTGGGTCACATGTTCACCTCATCAAGGTGACGTGCAGAACTTGCGTCTCGACAATATAGGGTCAAGGTCACGCTTGAAGGTCAAAGGTTTGAGGCTTTATTTTGTGTCCGCTCCATATCTCCCAGACGGCTTGAAGGATTTTAATGAAACTTTGGTCACATGTTCACCTCATCAGGGCGACGTGCAGAACCCGTGTCTCGACAATATAGGGTCACGGTCAAGGTCACGCTTGAAGGTAAAAGGTTTGAGGCTTTATTTCGTGTCCGCTCCATATCTCCAAGACGGCTTGAAAGATTTTCATGAAACTTGGGTCACATGTTCACCTCATCAAGGCGACGTGCATAACCCGCGTCTCGACCATACCGGGTCAAGGTCAAGGTCACGTTTGAAGGGCAAAGGTTTGAGGCTTTATTATGTGTCAACTCCATATCTCCAAGACGGTTTGAAGTATTTTCATGAAACTTGGGTCAGATGTTCACCTCATCAAGGCGACGTGCAGAACCCGCGTCTCGACCATACTGGGTCAAGGTCACGCTTGAAGGTCAAAGGTTTGAGGCTTTATTTTGTGTCCACTCCATATCTCCTTAAAGGATTTTCATGATACGTGGGTCACATGTTCACCTCATCAAGGCGACGTGCAGAACCCGCGTCTCGACCATACCGGTTCAAGGTCAAGGTCACGCTTGAAGGTCAAAGGTTTTAGGCTTTATTTCGTGTCCATTCAATATCTCCAAGACGGCTTGAAGGATTTTCATGAAACTTGGGTCAGATGTTCACCTCGTCAAGGCGACGTGCAGAACCCGCGTCTCGACCATACTGGGTCAAGGTCACGCTTGAAGGTCAAATGTTTGAGGCTTTATTTTGTGTCCGCTCCATATCTCCTTAAAGGATTTTCATGAAACTTGGGTCACATGTTCACCTCATCAAGGCGACGTGCAGAACCCGCGTCTCCACCATACCGGTTAAAGGTCAAGGTCACGCTTGAAGGTCAAAGGTTTTAGGCTTTATTTCGTGTCCAGTCAATATCTCCAAGACGGCTTGAAGGATTTTCATGAAAATTTGGTCACATGTTCACCTCATCAAGGCGACGTGCAGAACCAGCGTCTCGAACATACTGGGTCAAGGTCAAGGTCACGCTTGAAGGTCAAAGGTTTGAGGCTTTATTTTGTGCCGCTCCATATCTCCAAAACAGCTTAAAGAATTTTCATGAAACTTGGGTCACATGTTCACCTCATCAAGGCGACGTGCAGAACCCGCGTCTCGACCATACCGGTTCAAGGTCAAGGTCACGCTTGAAGCTCAAAGGTTTTAGGCTTTATTTCCTGTCCACTCAATATCTCCAAGACGGCTTGCTTATGTTTAGCAACAGTTGTTAACTGTTTTGAAGAATACTTCAGTCTTGAATGTTACAGCTGCAGTAAAAATATGTGTTTCTGTAAACCATTTGAAATCATGTCCACTTTGTACCAGGTCAAGACAAAACATTAGTAATTAAAAATTGAGTACTGTCCAACTTGGTCAAATTTTTTGTTTGTCTGCTTTATAGGTTGGAATGTTTTGAGAGATTTTGACAGATATTTGAGGGGGAGACATATGTTTTTGTCAAAACAATTCTAGTTGTATTTTCATTTTCAGAGATTTTCCATATTTATTTCCAGATGTTTTAAAAGCCGTCTGCTGCAAAATTGTTGTATGTGGGAAAGGGTTAACAAAATATGGGAAATCATCTTTTCTTAATATAATTCCATTCTTAACCCTTTCCCTCATACAATAAATCATGCAGCAGATGACTTTGGAAATAAATATTAAGTTCAAAATATAGAAGTATGATTATTGAATTCAGTTGAAATCATTGTTGCAAATGGAGAAATCACTTATTATGAGCGATTTCTCCTTTTGCCACAATGATTTTCAAAAGTTGTCTGCTGCAGAGGTTTTAGAAAGCGTCTATATGTTGGTTTGGGTTAACCCAAACCCACAAAGAAACACAATTTCTGATGGACTAAAAAGAATATTCTTTAAATTTAGAATGTGTTTTTCATTCATTTTGATCTGCGAATATAGGTCCTGAAGATTGTATTGGTAAATATAGACAGGTAATGCAATTCTTTAGAGAAGTGAGAGATAAGATTATATGAGGATGTTCCTTGTTGACTATCTAATGGTACAAGCAAGCATACTGCAAGCCTTTGGAAAAATATGTCGGAAAAGAAGAATTGCTAATAACGAGTAATTTCTCCCTTAGCCACACTGTTTTCAACTCTTTTCAATAATGATACTTTCATTTACAGAGATTGTTTATAATTTTTTATCACATGGCAATGCTTGTATCCGATGTAATATACCCATTATGTACTCTTCATATGTGACACGTGTAATATAACATGACCGAATCACTATTTGTGTATTCATCCGCGATTGTTTACAAAATGGCTGAGAATGTGTATCCGATAAACACAAACGTTACGATAGATGGACGAGGTAAAGGAACCATATCGTTCATAAAAATATATTTTTGTGTGATTAGTTAACATTCTATTAAGTATTACATGTTGGGACTACTTTCTGACAGCGAAAAAACTTTTTTATGTTTCGTCATGTGATAAAAAGAATCTGCCATTCATTGTCATTTTATAAAGTTTTATTTAACTCGTCCAAGAAACTTCTTGAACACGTTTAATAAAACTTTATATAAAATGACAACTCATGTCAGATCCTATATGATTAGATTTTAGTCATCTACTATGGATTAGTTTTACATCAGAAAGGGTTAATTTCAAAACCTCTGAGGGTCATATCTCCATGTCCATATAATTCATGAATAACTGATAGTCTTAAAGACGCAGTCAGAAGACAAGATAGGGAGGAGTTTATTTATCTTTTCCACCTATATGTCTCTTATAACACAACTAAACCCTATGTTTTGGGTACTCTTAACCCTTTACCTCATACAACAATTCTGCAGCAGACGACTTTGAACATATTTAGTCAAAAAATAGAAAATCTCTATAATTGAATGGATAACCTATGACTAAAAGTGGAAAACATTGTGGCAAAAGGAGAAATTGCTTGTTTTGAGCAATGTCTGAGCAATGTTTTGAGCCGTCTGCTGCAGAAGCGTCAGAAAGTGTCTATATGAGGGAAAGGGTTAAGAATCATCTCACTGAGCAATTTGTTTTTGGACAGGGCTGTGGATTTGGTTTTCGATATTCTCACCTACCTCACTTGGTACCATCAAAGATACAGCTGACAGAGTTTGGAACAGCCAGTTTGCAAAGTGAGTTATTCCTCCAAACCTTTATTATTATGCACACCTTCGAAGAATAGGGGATATATTACTGTACGCATGTCCATCTGTCCATCCATCAGTAAACCAAAGCTTGTCCAACTGGATAATGCCTCGACCTACAGAACTCAACCTTGGCAGAGAGAATGGACATGTTTAAGTAGATGACCTCTTGACTTTGAGATCATCCGTTCAAAGGTCAAGGTCAAAGTGACCTTGAACACTCAAAGGGGTGGATAATGTTCAACAATCATCTCTCATTTTCTCATTTTGCAGCAATGTTCACAAATTTATTCAATGTTCTCAATTTCAAAGGACTGAATCATTTCATTGATTTGATATTTTAACCCTTTCCCACCTGCAGACGCATTTTGACGCAACACCAGCAGACGACTTTTGAAAACATTATGGCCAAAGGTGAAATTGCTCATGATGAGCAATTTCTCCTTTGGCCACAATGTTTTCAACTTTATTTGAACAATTAAGCTATCTTTTATGGAGATTTTTTTAGGTTTTTGTGAGTTTGTTTTCAAAGTCGTCTGCTGCAGATTTGTTGTATGTGGGAAAGCGTTAAGAGTCGTCTGATTTAAACATGTTGAAAGCTTGAGGTGTTTTATAGAGTTGAAAGCATTGTGGTTGTTCTGAGCATCTGTAATTTTGCTGCGATGTTTTGGCAACTCATCTGGTTTAACCCTTTCCCTCATACGACAATTCTGCAGCAGACGACTTTGAACCTATTTTGTCAAAAAATAGAAAATCTCTATAATTGAATGGATAACCTATAACTAAAAGTGGAAAACATTGTGGCAAAAGGAGAAATTGCTTGTTTTGAGCAATTTCTTCTTTTGTCACTATGTTTTCAAAAAGTCGTCTGTTGCAGAGGCGTCAGAAAGCGTCTATATGAGGGAAAGGCTTAAGCTCAACTGCAGCAGACCGCTTTCGAAAACATTGTAGCATAAGGAGAAATTGCTTATTTTCCATCTCAATTCAAAAATTATAGTTAATTTAAGGAGATTTGCCATATTTTAGACATGGTGTTGTCAGAGGTGTCTGCTGTAGATTCTTTGTATGTGATAAAATGGTTAACCCTTTCCCAGAAACAACAAATCTGCAGCAGACAGCTTTGGACAAAATTTGGTACTCTAGTTGAAAATATTTTGGCAGAAAGAGAAATTGATCATGATGATCAATTTTTCATTTCGCCAAAATGTTTTCAAAAGACATCTGCTGCAGAGGCATTAGAAAGCTTCAGTATTTGGGAAAGGTTTTGTATGTAAGCATTTACTTTTTTTCAGAACCCTGTCCCTCCGAGACATTTCAAAGTCAACTGGTGGACATGTTGGATACCAACTCTGAGGCAGCAACCAAGTTCTTGGATTCTCTTCTGAATCAGCTGAACTGGTCCTTCTCAGAGTTCATTGGAATGATACAAGAGGTATTGATATTTTACACTTAAATAACCCTTTCTGACCTGTAGATGACCAGACGCATTTTGATGCAATAGCAGCAGAAAACTTTTGAAAACTTTGTGACAATAGAAGAAATTGCTCAAAACAAGCAATTTCTCCTTTTGACACAATGTTTTCAACTCTATTCAAGTATTTCTACATTTTGGAGATTTTTCATGTTATTGTTGAGATGTTTTCAAAGTCGTCTGCTGCATATTTTCTATATGTGGGAAAGGGTTAAATAACCCTTGTCCACATACAACAAATTTACAGCAGGCGACTTTAATAACATCTCGGCAAAAACATTAAAAATCTCTATAAATGATGTTATAATCTGTAAAAAGTTGTAAACATTGTATTCAAAGGAGAATTTTATCCTTTTGTTACGATGTTTTCAAACGTCGTCTGCTTCAGAGTCATCAGAAAGCGTCTATATGTGGGAAAGGGATAACAGTTTCTCGTGTTCAGCAATCCTCAGGAGATGAAGTTGAAAGCTAAAAAAAAAAATCTCTCTCGTTATATTATGTTCATATAGCATTGCACCAATCCCCTTCAAACCCACCAATATAATGGAAGATCTCCTTTTTCTAAAATGTTTTCAACACTGATCTAAACTTATACTTCTAATTTCCCAGATGTTGCATTTAAATCCTTATACGTTTTCAAAGCAGATGACTCTTAACCCTTTCCCACATACAACAAATCTGAAGCAGACAACTTTGAATACATCTAGAAGACAACACGGAAAAATCACTATAAATGAAGATATAATAACTGAACAAAGTTGAATATATTGTGGCAAAAGGAGAAATTGCTCGCTTTGTAAAGGTTGTATTGATCAGGGTCTACGATAGACCCTGTATGTATCAGAATATTGATACAGACCTGGTCTCTTATAGTATAATCAGGGACATAGATAAGAGGGATAGGCAACTCCACCTGTACACCTGTTAACTGGTTAAAATATCACACATAGAAATAAAATTGTCCAAATATTCACATTTTGTAGCAAATAAAACTTTGAAGTCACATTTGGCACATAAACAAAAAAAAATACATGTTGTAAAAAGCTTAACATTTCAATTAAAGTTAGAGATACAATGAAGAACTGGAATTTCCTTGTATTTTGAACAATGACTGTTTTAAAAGACGCCCATATTGGAATTTCTGAATTATATTATTTTTTTCCAAAAATTAATAGACTGACATTTTTCATACGGATAAGATATCATCAAAACCTGTAATATATTAAAATATTTTTATCTACTGCAATAGAAGAATGTTTAAACTTCAAGAAAATATATTTTTAGCTCACCTGAGCTTTGCTCAAGGTGAGTAATTGTGATCGCCTTTTGTCCGGCGTCCGTCGTGCGTCGTGCGTCAACTTCTTCTCCTCAGTAACCAGTTGGTCAATTTGGATGAAACTTCACAGAAAGCATCCTCTCAATGACCTCACCAGAATTCCTTCAAATTTTTGGGATCCATGCAAAATTCTGGTTTCCATGGCAACGAAACCGAAAAAACTTCAAAATTCTTCTTCTCCCAAACTGGTTGGCAGATTTTCAAATAATTTTGTAGAAATGTTCCTTAGATGACCCTCTATCATATTCCTTCAAGCCATGTTGATTGGTCGAAAAACATGGCCGCCAGGGGGGGGGCGGGGCTATTTTACCTTATATGGCTATAGTGAAAACTTAAAAAATCTTCTCCTCCGAAAGTGTCAGGCCGATTTTCAAATAATTTTGTAGAAATGTTCCTTGGGTGACCCTCTATCAGATTCCTTCAAGCCATGTTGATTGGTCGAAAAACATGGCCGCCAGGGGTGGTGGGGCAATTTTGCCTTATATGGCTATAGTGCAAACTTAAAAAATCTTCTCCTCCAAAAGTATCAGGCCGATTTTCAAATAATTTTGTAGAAATGTTCCTTGGGTGATCCTCTATCAGATTCCTTCAAGCCATGTTGATTGGTCAAAAAACATGGCCGCCAGGGGGCGGGGCTATTTTGCCTTTTATGGCTATAGTGAAAACTTAAAAAATCTTCTCCTCCATAAGTGTCGGGCCGATTTCCAAATAATTGTGTAGAAATGTTCCTTGGGTGACCCTCTATCAGATTCCTTCAAGCCATGTTGATTGGTCGAAAAACATGGCCGCCAGGGGGCGGGGCTATTTTGCCTTATATGGCCAAAGTGAAAACTTAAAAAATCTTCTCCTCCGAAAGTGTCAGGCTGATTTTCAAATAATTCTGTAGAAATGTTCCTTGGATGACCCTCTATCAGATTCCTTCAAGCCAAGTTGATTGGTCGAAAAACATGGCCGCCAGGGGGGCGGGGCTATTTTGCCTTATATGGCTATAGTGAAAACTTAAAAAATCTTCTTCTCCGAAAGTGTCAGGCCGATTTTCAAATAATTTAGTAGAAATGTTCCTTGAATGACCCACTTTCAGATTCCTTCAAGCCATGTTGATTGGTCAAAAAACATGGCCGCCAGTGGGCAGGGCTATTTTGCACTATATGGCTATAGTGAAAACTTAAAAAATCTTCTCCTCCAAAAGTGTCTGGCCGATTTTCAAATAATTTTGTAGAAATGTTCCTAGGGTGACCCTCTATCAGATTCCTTCAAGCCAAGTTGATTGGTCGGAAACTATGGCTGCCATGGGGCGGGGCTTATATAGGTAAAGTGAAAAAAAAAAAATCAGGTGAGTGATTCCAGGGCCATCATGGCCCTCTTGTTTATTTTCATATCTGGAATAGTTTTTGAGTTTTACTTGCTACAATTGTCGGCACGGGTGATATTTTAGTATATAATTTAGTTATCTACCTATCCCTCTTATCTACGTCCCTGGTATAATTAACCCTTTCCCTCATATAGACGCTTTCTGACGCCTCTGTAGCAGACAGCTTTTTGAAAACATAGTGACAAAAGAAGAAATTGCACAAAACGTGCAATTTCTCCTTTTGCCACAATGTTTTCCACTTTTTGTCATAGGTTATCCATTCAATTCGCTGTGGTCGAGTGGTTAGCGTCGGGGATTTCGAAACCGGGTGTCCCGGGTTCGATCCCCAGTCGCGGCAATTCGGTCATGGTGGAGTGCTCTTGGGCAAGGCACATTTTCTAGCCTAGTACTGGTTTGTTCACCCAGGGATCATGAATAATTAAATTTAAATGCGCGCTAAATGACCTTAGCTGTCGATGCGCCGTAAAACAATATACATTCATTCAATTATGGAGATTTTCTATGTTTTGACCAAATACGTTTAAAGTCGTCTGCTGCAGAATTGTCGTATGAGGGAAAGGGTTAATATAGTTCTAAAACTTACTAAGTAATGTGAAGCAATAAAAATGGTAACATGAAATGTCACATAGCAAGAAAATGATACTGAAGAAGGTTAGCATATATTTATGACTTAATTAAATTGTAAATCCAGCATATGAACATATAATATATTTCATGCTACTTCATTACAATCTAAGAAAGTCGTCCCGGTGTTAACTTTGTGCACACATGTAATGAAACAGCAATGTAAATGAATCAAATTGAAGTATTTTTAGCTCACCTGAGCACGAAGTGCTCAAGGTGAGTTTTTGTGATGGCCTTTTTTTTTCGGCGTCCGCCTTGCATTGTGCGTTGTGCGTCAACATCTTCTCCTCTGTAACCAGTGGGTCAATTGGGATGAAACTTCACAGAAAGCATCCTCTAGAATTCTTCTCCCAAACTAGATAGCGAATTTTATCTATACCTATTTTTGTCTAGCCCACAAATTTTGAGTGAGGCATAGCAGTTACTTTTAGGCAGCGACGGTGGCAACATATTTTTCAATCCTTTATTTCTCAGCAACCCCTGATCAGATTTTTCTGAAACTTTGTCAGGTTTATTGTTGGGTCATGGGACATCATTCAACAGCAAGTCATCATTGGCCAGAACTTAGCCTTGGTTAACATTGACTGAAGAGGTCATTTTTTTCATCCAATCTTCATGAATATTTTTCTGAACATTGGTCTCTATCAAATCTTTGTTATGTTCAAAACTGGGTCATGGGTGGATATGCAGAAGTTAGCCTTTGATAGGTAACTTAACCTTGATAAGGTAATTTAACCTTGGTTAACATTGACTCAAGAAGCCATATTTTTCATCCAATCTTCATGAAAGTTCATCATTACATTTGTCTCCATCTAATCTTTGTCAATTTTATTGTAAATTTATAACATTGTAGAGGCAACATTTTTCCTCCGAACATTTGTCTGCATCAAATCTCAAATTCGAAACTGGTTCATGGGGGTCTAAAACTAGGTCACTAGGTCAAATTTTATGATAACTTTATTAATACGCTAGAGGCCATTTATCTTTTTATCTGTAGGAAAAATCATCAGAACTTTTGTCTTTATCATCAAATCTCAGTCTCATCCTTAACTGTGTCATTTGGGTCATAAACTAGGTCACTATAGTTCATATTTTAGAATAACTTTCTAAACACTGTAGAGACCACATGTTTCATCCAATATTTATTGCAAATCATCGGAACATATGGGTCAAAAACTAGGTCACTAGGTCAAATTTTATAGTAATTTTATTTACACTGTGAAGGCCACATTTCTCATCTGATCTTAAAAAAAATTATCCGAAGATTTTCCTCCATCAAATCTCACTTGTCAAGTACTAAACTAGGTCACAAGGTCAAATTTAAGAATGACATTTTGAAAATATGAAAATATGATATTATACATGTAGTGAGTTTAGATTTATCATTACATGTTGATAACAATGCATTGATCTTCATTTACTTTTGAAGTTTCATCAACTGTAGTTGTTTTTTTGCATATTGATACCATTTAATATGTGGTTTTCAAAGAAGGGCAAGACAACCTCAGCACGAGGTGTTTTTAAATCGATTAATATAAATGATGTATTCATGTGTACATGGTCATTTAATTTTCACAAATAATACACTTTTAAACTGGCTCATTGGTAAAGGGTTTAGAAACGTAACCTTGCCATTGAAAAGAAATGAGTAAAACTTGTCTTTAAAGTCATCTCTAAAATGGAACGAGGATTGTTTATTCATACAACAGATCTGCAGCAGACGACTTTGAAAACATGGTGACAAAAACCATATAAATCTCCATAAAAGATAGCTTGATTGTTAAATAAAGTTGAAAACATTGTGGTCAGAAGTGAAATTGCTCATCATAAGCAATTTCACCTTTCGCCGCAATGTTTTCAAAATTCGTCTGCTGCTATTGCGTCAAAATGCGTCTGCAGATGGGATTCAGTAGAAAATGGCAATAGATAACATCTGAAATTTGCAGCAAATGTATGGGCTAGCTATCTTGTTTACCTGCGGGTAATTTTATAACAGCTTTTTTATTCAAAAATAAGAATAATTTCATGGGTGAGTTGCGACCGTGTGTCCCAGGTTTGAATCCCTCTTATATCTGCCTTTAGATGGCTTAAGTGAAAAATTCAAAAATCTTCTCTGAAAGTATGTTATATAATTTCAAAATTATATTTGAGATTAGAAATATTTCTTTATCAGTCTACTACCTCAAGCCATGTTGATTGGTTAAAAAAAGAATATTCTCCTCCGAAAGTATCAGACTGACTTTCAAATAATGTGTGTGGAGATCCTCTACCTGACTCCTTCAAGCCATGTTAATTGGTAAAAAGACATGCCCGCTAGTGGCTTTGGCCCTTTATGCCCGGAGTGTAAGTTTTAGAAATTTGTTTCCTTAGAAAATAAATGTCTGATTTTGAAATACATACCGGTACATTAACATTTCTTTGCTGACCTTCTAAGACAACATAGGGTGTGCTTTATTTTTAACTTGATAACTACTACATGGAATCTAATAAAAATTCATACAATGGTAAAGCAAAAAGAGAGGCAGTGCAGTGTACAAGAATCATACCTCTAATTGAGCTAATTTAAGAGTTGTTGCCTTTTCTTTCTTTTTTTTTATCCAGAGAATAACTTTCAGAGCCCTTTCTTACTGTTTTCCTGTCTGAAGAATAACTTTCAAACTAAAAGATGGAATTTAATAAAATGTCATACGATGATACAACACAGTGAGAGAAAGTGCAGTGTACGGAAACATAACCCTTGTTTTTACCTTATTACAGAGTAATTGCACTTTGTTACCTTTTCTTGTCCGGAGAATAACTTAAAAAATATAAGATGGAATCTAATAAATTTTCATACAATGGTAAAGCACAATGAGAGGCAGTGCAGTATACAATAGCCATAACTCTATTTGAGCTTTTTACAGAGTTATTGCCCTTTCTTTCTTTTTTTTTTTATCCAGAGGATTACTTTCAGTGCCCTTTTAAGCTCACCTAAGCACGAGGTGCAAGGTGAGCTTTTGTGATCACTCACCATCCAGTGTCGTCCTCTGTCTGTCTGTTAACAATTTACAACAAATGACTTCTCCTACTCAACCAATGGACTGATTTCAAAATAACTTCACAGGAATGTTCCTTAGGTAGTTCCCTTTCAAAGTTGTTCTAAGAATTTAATTTCAAGTAGAACTTTGGTTGCTGCGGCATCAGAAAAGGGGAAAATTGCCAAAACTTTAAAAATCTTCTTGTCCAAAAGTACTGGCCCAATTCGAAAATTCATAATTATGCACAAATGTTCCTTGGCGTAACCTCTATCAAGATTGTTCAAATATTTTCGATCCGTTGAAAGACATGGCTGCCAGGTGGCGGAGTTTGTTTTCCTTATATGTGCATTGTTAAAACTTTCAGTCTTCTTGTTCAAAAGTACTGGCCCAATTTAAAGATAATTTGGTACAAATGTTCTTTGGGTAACCATCTTGCAAGATTGTTCAAATAATTCCGATCTGTTGAAAAACATTGCCGCCAATGAGCTTGTTTTCCTTAGATATTCATTGCGAAAACTTTAAAAAACTTCTTGTCCAAAAGTACTGGCCCGATTTGAAAATTATCTTGCACAAATGTTCCTTGGGGCACCCTCTACCAAGATTGTTCAAATATTTTCGATCTGTTGAAAAACACGGCCGTCAGGGGGCGGTGCTTGTTTTCCTTATATGTGCATTGTTAAAACTTTAAAAATCTTCTTGTTCAAAGGTACTGGCCCGATTTAAAGATAATTTTGTACAAATGTTCCTTGGGTAATCCTCTAACAATATTGTTCAAATAATTCTGATCCGTTGACAATCATGGCCGCCACTGGGCAGAACTTGTTTTCCTTAGTTGTGCATTTTAAATTTTTAATAATCTTCTTGTCCAAAAGTACTATCCTGATTTAAATATAATTTGGCACAAATTTTCCTTGGGGGACCTTCTACCAAGGTTGTTCAAATCAATCTGATCCATTGAAAAATATGGCCACCAGAAGCAGGGCTTGTTTTCCTTATATGTGCATTATAAAAACTTTAAAAATCTTCTTGTCCAAAAGTACCTGCCTGATTTAAAAATAATTTTGCACAAATATTCCTATAATATTCCTATAGTTAAAACTTAAAAAAGTCTTCTTGTCCATTGTAAAACATGGCCATTAGGGGGGGGGGGGGTGCTTGTTTTCCTTATATGTATAGAGTAAAAACTTTGAAAACTATTGAAGTTCTATTAAATCAGGTGAGCAATATAGGGCCACCATGGCCCTCTTGTTTATTTTACTTTTTATGTCACCTTTAACAATTAACCCTTTCCCTCATATAGACGCTTTCTGACGCCTCTGCAGCAGACGGCCTTTTGAAAACCTAGTGACAAAAGAAGAAATTGCACAAAACGTGCAATTTCTCCTTTTGCCACAATGTTTTCCACTTTTTGTCATAGGTTATCCATTCAGTTATAGAGATTTTCTATTTTTTGACAAAATACGTTCAAAGTCATCTGCTGCAGAATTGCCGTATGAGGGAAAGGGTTAACACATCAATCATATCTCTACAGATACAGCAGGTAATATCAAGGTTGTTTTCCTTATATGTATAGAGTAAAAACTTTGAAAACTATTGAAGTTCTATTAAATCAGGTGAGCAATATAGGGCCACCATGGCCCTCTTGTTTATTTTACTTTTTATGTCACCTTTAACAATTAACCCTTTCCCTCATATAGACGCTTTCTGACGCCTCTGCAGCAGACGGCCTTTTGAAAACCTAGTGACAAAAGAAGAAATTGCACAAAACGTGCAATTTCTCCTTTTGCCACAATGTTTTCCACTTTTTGTCATAGGTTATCCATTCAGTTATAGAGATTTTCTATTTTTTGACAAAATACGTTCAAAGTCATCTGCTGCAGAATTGCCGTATGAGGGAAAGGGTTAACACATCAATCATATCTCTACAGATACAGCAGGTAATATCAAGGTCAGAGCGAAGATTGTTGATTGAAAGTCGTCAACTCAAGATTTGTGGGACTTGCTTTGAGATTTCCGTCTGCCTGTTTCGAGTGATTGAAATGGTCGTTAGTATATCTCCCAACCTACTGAGTGACTACTCCAAACCATCTGCAGAACTGTTAATGAACAGGCTAATTCAGGTAATTATTTGGAAGGTTAAGGATCTCCCACTTACAGATGTATTTTGATGCATCTACAGCAGACAGCTTTTAAAAACATAGTGACAAAATAGGAAATTGCTCATTATGAGTAATTTCTCCTTATGCGTCTATGTTTTCAACCCTATTCAATAATTATTTTTTCATTTATAGAGTTTTTTTCTATTTTTAGCTCAACTTTTCAAAGAAAAGGCTAGCTATCCTACTTGCCTTGGTTTTTTGTACCATCTCACTTTTTTTCAAAACCATGAGAGATATTGCTTTGAAACTTACAATACTTGTTCTCAATC
The DNA here is from genome assembly GCA_031761405.1 of Serripes groenlandicus. Classification (NCBI taxonomy): domain Eukaryota; kingdom Metazoa; phylum Mollusca; class Bivalvia; order Cardiida; family Cardiidae; genus Serripes; species Serripes groenlandicus. Next base: position 81,860,983 of record JASEVX010000007.1, read on the forward strand.
ATTACCTTTATCAACAGACAGGAGTACATAACTCAGTCAAAGTTTACTTAGAATTTTGGGTTAGCATTGGGGATTTGAAACCGGGTGTCCCGGGTTCGATCCCCAGTCGCGGCTCGACTGTCATGGTGGAGTGCCCTTGGGTATGGCACATTTTCTAGCCTAGTACGGGTTTGTTTACCCAGGGATCATGAATCAGTGAACATTATAACTGAAATAATGTTGAAAGTGGCGTAAAACCCCGTAAAACTTAGAATTTTGGTTAATTTTGTTTGTACCCCCACTTTTTTTCAAAATGATCAATATAGCTTATATACTTGAAATACATATTAACCATCGTTACCTCAATCAACAGACAAGAGTGCATAACTATATGAAGGTTTTTGTAAGAATTATGGCCCTTTTCAAATTATAAAGTACATAGTACATCAAGTTTTCAGTACCACCCCACTTTTATTTAAAACTTCAGTGATATTGCCTTAATGTATACAATAATTATCTATCATCATTACTTCAATCAACAAACAACAGTTAGTAAATCTGTGAAGGGTTTTGACACTGTCATCTCTTGTTATTACATGTATCAATACTTAAGATGTAAAAGTAGAAACAATGTTATTTGTCAAAAGAAACGTTCATTCAGGTTTCGCTCAACTTCTCTTTTCTTCCTTAAATCTTAGCTATGTGATGGCCAAAATTAGAAAATGAGTGGGTGGGGTATACGAGTTAAAATTGTCAAAATGTAGAGGACCTTGGGCTATGTTACTACTATAACCTGGTCAGATAAGCTTTTATAAATGTATCTGTATGGAAAAAATGATTAAATTTCTTTTACAATAGAGTCAACTGGAGCAATTTTGTTTTTTCTGCCTTGTCAGGGTCACACACTGTGACATCACTTCTGTGTCTATTATAGCGTATCTGTTTGTCATGCTTTTACTTTTTGGCTTTTTTGTTTGTTTGTTTGTTTACGCCACTTTCAATATTTTGTTCAGTTATATCATATTATTTCCTGGGCTACCAGTACTACTTGTCCACTTATCCTGACAACATCTTGTTAACCCTTTCCCTCATACGACAATTCTGCAGCAGATGACTTTGAACAAATTTTGTAAAAAAAATAGAAAATCTCTATAATTGAATGGATAACCTATGACTAAAAGTGGAAAACATTGTGGCAGAAGGAGAAATTGCTCATTTTGAGCAATTTCTTCTTTTGTCACTACGTTTTCAAAAAGCCATCTGCTGCAAAGGCGTCAGAAAGCGTCTATATGAGGTAAAGGTTTAACCCGACAATCCTGAGCACCAAGGCGGAAAAGCCATTACCAGCTTATCTAATCACAAAAGTTATATGTATTTGCATAAAAGACAATTTAATTTATTTGACTCATATTTGTCTCATACACTTACAATTGTTTTTAACAGTTTAGCCCGTACCCACAAACAAGAAATCTGCCACAGACGACTTTTAAGTGAAAATCTCAGTGAAAATGTGGAAAATCTTTATTAGTGAAAAGATTTAAACACATTTTGGCAAAGTAATTTCTTTTGTTTTCAAAAGTCGTCTGCTACAGAGGCGTCAGAAAGCATCCGTATAAGAAAAAGGGTTATACTAAAATACATTTCTGTGTTGTTGTTTTTTTCAGTTGATATGCCTGGTTTTGAATAGAGTGACTCTACGAAATGGAATGTTTGATAACGTTGTTTCTTGGTACATAACTGGTAGGTATAGCTGTTCATCTGATCACAGGCTTCTGAGTTTAGATGTGGGGAAAAAACATTTCTTATAATAGCATGGTTCATATACCATATTAGAGAGGCTAATTATAGTAGCAAGTACTGTCTTATGGATTTTTCCAAATGATCTCAAAGAAAACTCAAGATGCCTGTGATCTGATGTATATACTATTTTTAGTGTTGTCTGCTTGAAAAACAACTTGAAAAAGTAACAAAAAAACACCCAGATTTTTCTAATAATTATGGTAATATACTACATGTAATAAAGTAGTTATTATTTTTTTAATTGAAAGTATAGAGGGTAACTGAGAACTTGTTCATTAGCAGAAATGATAGTGGAAAATTGAACAGGTTCTCTACAAACTATTTTTATTCAAATTTCCTTGGAGATGCATATAAAAGTAATAAATTATTTTCTCTTATATAGACGCTGCAGCAGACGGCTTTTTGAAAAAATAGTGACAAGAGAAGAAATTGCTTTTTCATAGGTTATCCATTCAATTATAGAGATTTTCTATTGTTTGACAAATTATGTTGAAAGACGTCTGCTACAGAATTGTCGTATGAGGGAAAGGGTTAAAGACCACCCATGGGAAGTGAACAACCTGGTCTTTGTCTAGGTGGTCTTTAATTGCAGGCTCATTTATACAGAAAAGGAGTATTTGGGAAACTAAAAGTATGGTTGTTATTAGCAGGGAACTGCTATTCTAAGGTGGTCTTTAGTCCAGGTTTTACTGTATATATGTTGTATTATTTGCCAGTGGCCTCTATAATTGATACTTAATTCTTGGTATGAGCGGTCATGCGAGAAAACCAACATTATGGCCACTGCGTAATGTTTCGACTCAGATCAGTCCGCTCAGGGGGATAGAGGTAAAGATTAATGATTCCTGAAACAAATGTCCACAGGAGGCAAAAAGTGTCTATCCGGGTAAGCCCGTGAGGCATGCTTAGGCTGAACCAGGTCCATACTTTACGCATAGTCCACAATGTTGATTTTCTCACGGGACGGCTCGTATGTAACATGATGAATGTATGTTTTCAGGCCTGGAGAGTGTTACGCATTTCCCCATTTTAGCTGTGATAGCTGGTATTCTAGTCAAGCTTGTCCTGAAAACAGACACAAACTGGTAATTCCATTTCATAGCCTTACCTCTCTTGTTTAACCCTTTCCCACATACAGATGCGTTTAAGAGCCTCGGCAGCAGACAATTTTTTAAAACATTGTGACTTAAGGAGTAATTGCTCATTTTAGCAATTTCTCCTTTTGCGACAATGTTTTCAACTCTATTTGATAATTGTACTTTCATTAATGGAAACTTTCAATATTTTTATTTAGATATTTTCAAAGTTATTTGATGCAAACCTGTTGTATGGGGGGGACAGGGTTAATACATTTTACCCTTTAAATCATATGATTTGGAGTATATAAATGAATGAATGCTGCATATGCCAAGATCTAAAACTCTTATATGAGTTACTGTGTAACCTATCTTAAAAATAATCAAATTCAACACATCTTGTCCCGGTGGTCAAAATGTTTTGACCTTGTCATTACAAAAGCTGCCTTGGTATGAAGGTAGTAGGCATATTTGCTAACTCAAAAGTCAAAAGTGATCCATAAACTAGTTTGAGTTATCGTTGTGTTCGTGTGATCACTAGATTTATGCTTAATTCATTTATGCATTTTCAAGCTTCGTAATTAAATTAGACTTGAATATTTATTATGAAAAGCGAGCAAGGGATAACAAATATATGAAGAAAATAGTGCAGCAACAGTTCTGATTGCTCTGTCAACCAATCAGAACTGCTGCAATGCTGTAAACAAAAGACAGACCCGTTTCATGAATTGGTTCTATTAAAACAATATACAGTCAAACCTGAGCTAAAGACCAACTTGGAGTAATGATACCCTGTCTATAGCAACCACAATTTTTGTTACCCAATTACTCATTTTCAGCATAAATGACCCTGCAATTTAAGACCAAGTGTGAAAAAAGACCAGATTGTTTTTTTCCCATGGAGGGTCTTTATACACAGGTTACATTATATTTGAATTATGATATTCAAACTAATGCAAGTCCACTGTAATAAATATACCCTTTAACCCTTTCCCACATATAGATGCTTTCTGATGCCTCTGTACTAGATTTTTGGAAAACATTGTGACAATGTTTTCAACTCTATTTAATATTTAATATTTTAAATATTATTTATACATGTATAGATATACCATTGTTTTGCCTTAGATAGTTTCAAAGTCGTCTGCTGCATACTTGTTTTATTTAGTTAACCCTTTCCCTCATATAGACGCTTTCTGACGCCTCTGCAGCAGGCTTTTTGAAAACATAGTGACAAAAGAAGAAATTGCTCAAAACAAGCAATTTCTCCTCTTGCCACAATGTTTTCCACTTTTAGTCATAGGTTATCCATTCAATTATAGAGATTTTCTATTTTTTGACCCAATATGTTTTAAAGTCATCTGCTGCATATTTGTTTTATGTAGGAAAAGGTATACAAACCTTTCGTGGGGAATATTTCTCTTTTTATCCAACCAAACCCTACGTTGTGAGTACTCAAAAGAATCGTCTCATTGAGACGATGCTTTTGAGAACCCACAACATAGGGTTTGTGGACAAAATGAGGATTTTAGAACAAGCCTAATGCTCCTTATCTAGAGCTCTGACAACAGTCTCGTCAGACGCCTCACTGTCCATCCATGTTTAAAACTTTCCCACGTACAACAAATATGCAGCAGATGGCTTTGAAACTATCTAGGCAAAAGTATTTTAAAACTCTTATAATGAAAGTATAATTATTAACCCTTTCCCTCATACGACAATTCTGCAGCAGACGACTTTGAAAATATTTTGTCAAAAAGTAGAAAATCTCTATAATTGAATGGATAACCCATGACTAAAAGTGGAAAACATTGTGGCAAAAGGAGAAATTGCACGTTTTGTGCAATTTCTTCTTTTGTCACTATGTTTTCAAATAGCCGTCTGCTGCAGAGGCGTCAGAAAGCGTCTATATGAGGGAAAGGGTTAAAGGGAGTTGTTTGAAACTATTGTGGCAAATTGAGAAAGTGTTTGTTAATGAGCAGTTTCTCATTTTGCCATGATATTTTTCAGAAATGGTCTGCTGAAGAGGCATCAGAAAATGTCTCTATGTCGGAACGTGTTAAAGTACAGCTATATCGTAACTTCTGAACAAATAATACTATCCCCATGGGCTGTCTGTAAACATAACCCAAAACTCATGGGGTGAAATTAATGTGAGTGAAATACGACTGTGTTAAACATTAAAGGGACTGAACACCATAATGGTCCAAAATCGTTATATTTTATACGAAAAAAAACCATAAATGGTTTTTTTCGCTTATAGTTAACGGGTGTGAGATTTTTGAGACCCATGAAGCTTTCTGAAATGAAACTGGAAAAATCCATGGGGGCCGCCATTTTGGATATGTATAAAAAGCAGACGTAAAACACAGATTGAAAATTATTGTCGGGTTTTTTTTTTTTTTTTTTTTAAATCGGTATTTTGGGTATGTATAAAATGAGCAGAAAAACACGGATTGAAAATTATTATCATCTTTTTAATCATTTTTTTTCAATCAATATTTAAGATCATTTAAGTGCTGTGTTATGTGGCAATTAACATTTGTACGAAAAGTTAAAAATAAATGGAAATCTGTAAGAAATATGTTTTCCCGTTCGTCAAAAAACCGACAGCATTAGCCTTCTACGCCCGAAACTAAATTTTGACTGTATCGTAGCCAAAGAAGGATGTGACGTCATTTCCGTTACACTTCATCTTGGCGTAACGTCAATGGAGCGACGTCGTTTCCCGCAAAAAAGTGGTATCAACATGAAAGACCCCAAATTCCTATACATGAGCTATTGACTCACTCATTCAAAGTATAATTATTTATCAAACATTGTGGCAAAAGCATAACTTTCTCATAAGAAGCAATTGTTCTTGTGGCGACAATCTTTTCCTAAATCGTCTGTTGCATAGGCCTCAGAAACCGTCTCTAATAGGGAAAGGGTTTAGCAGAAATGTGACCCCTTACATAATTTGTTCCAGTCATATTGACTGGTTGAAAAAGGCAGTCGCCAGGTGGCTTCAGAAAAGGGCTGATCTATTTGCTTCTTTGCCATAATGCAGGTGATCGATTAAGGATCATCTTGGCCCTCATGTTTTAACCTCGTTCATTATAATTTTCTGTTCAAATAATAGACAACATCAATACGAATTCCAAATATTTTTTAATAATGCAAGAAACATGACATTAACATTATTATTGTCTAGTCAATTACTTATAAATCCTTTTTTAAGTATGCTCTTTAATTTTTGTTTATAATTATCTTGCGGTTTTTTTTTCGTAAATAAGTAGCACCTATAGATATATTACTTATTCTAATTAATCCAAAATACGTCGATATATATGTAACGGAATGTTGTAGAAGGTCGTACAAGTCTTGTTTTTCATTATTTCATAGGAAATAAGCAGTTAAAAAAACGTCCGCTCCGTGTTTTCCCGTTTAAAAATAACACTATCGACTCATTACATTCATGTATGCGTGAGTGTAAGGAACGACAACTCTGCGAAGGAGATTGTCAATTCGGTTGTAGTGATCACAGGATAAATATACAGCGATATTTTTAGATTTACTGGGTTACTAACCCAGTAGATTTTACAATGCAAAATAACGAAAAATCTCCGCAATATTGATAGTGTGCATATATTGTAGTACATCAGTCAGCAAATCTCAATGCCTTACATGCAAAAACATCAAGGTAATAGCAATTTTTAACAATTTTCTTTTTTTTTTCGCTTTTTTCTCATATGGGATTCAGTCCCTTTAATACAAACTTTAAGCCAATACCCTAACTTTTACAAGTATATCTATAACTTACAACTTTTACTATTTGAAATGTGTATTTCTACTCTGTCTTCTTTTTTCCAGCCAATCCTTAGTAACAAATATACTTTTGTCTGATGCTGGCTTCCAAGTTGAATCCCTTGAGTTCATGTTAGGAAGCAATGGCAAGGAGAATGTAGCTGCTGCAGCTGCATCACCTAGCAAGAAAGATAAACAGTTTGATTTCAGAAATTGTAAGTATTTCTGCCTCTACTGCATAGGTTTTTAGCTCTACTGGCCAAAGGCCGGAAGGGCTTATGTCGTGGCGATGTCCGTCGTCCGTGCGTGCGTGCGTCCGTAAACAATTTCTTGTTAACACGATACAGTCTTCACTTTTAATTGTATCTCAACCAATCTTATACAGTAGTTAGATATCCATGCATGACTGGATTATGGCCCTTGAAATGGTCAAAATTGCTATAAAAGAGCTTGTTAACACGATACAGTCTTCCGTTTGTTGTATCTCAACCAAACTTATACAGTAGTTAGATATTCATGAGAGCTCGGTTCCTTTCGAAAACCAGCCAGATCCACCCATGCAAGACTGGATTATGGCCCTTGAAATGGTCAAAATTGCTATAAAAGAACTTTTTAACACGATACAGTCTTCACTTTTGATTGTATCTCAACCAAACTTATACAGTAGTAAGATATCCATGAGAGCTCGGTTCCTTTCCTAAACCAGATCCGCCCATGCAAGACTGGATTATGGCCCTTGAAATTGTCCAAATTGCTATAATTGAGCATGTGAACACAATAGAGGCTCCATTTACTATCTGATCTTCACCAAACTTAGATAGTAGTTAAATATTGATGAGAGCTTGGTTCCTTTTGAAAACCAGCTAGATCCGCCCATGTAAGACTGGATTATGGCCCATGAAATTGTAAAAATTGCTATAATACAGCTTGTGAACACAAAAGAGCCTCCATTTACTATCCGATCTTCACCATACATACATGCTCTGGATTGAAAATGACCAAAGAACCATACCAGTAGAGCATAGGCCCTCATGGGCCTCTTGTTATTATTATATCCCCTTCAAAGAAGAGGGGGTATATAGGAGTCACTGTGTCGGTTTGTCTGTCTGTCTGTCTGTCGGTCAGAAGCCATATTTTGTCCGGCTTATTTCTTACAAACCACAGAGTTCTTTTACTTATTAAGTTATGGTGTAGGTCAAGGTGCTGTTTAGGGGGTATTTATCATCTTCAGTGATAGTTTTAGTTTTTTGTGGAATTGATTATTACTTTTCAATGGTTTCTGCTTGTAAAGTGTCAGAGGGATACACTGTTGCAACAAGGAGAATTGAAATTCAATTTCGTTTCAGAGTTTGAACATTGTTAATAAACGACGAATTCAAGCAATTACTCCATTTTACTCGATGTTTGAATCTCTTCCGGGATAGATATATGTATGTATCTGAATACTTGATGCAACTGTTTTTCTACATGTCACCTCACAACTTCGATTTCCATTTTTTATTTCCCACATTTTGTGAGGGGGTTGGGCATTGGACTATTTGAGGGCTTGGGACTCCCATAATAAAGCAAATATTCTAGAAACTGAAAAACTTAAAATGAAACTTTACACAGCACTGTGTATCCCCTTTAGACCCTTTCACTGAAAAATATTCTGAATATTTGTTGGTTCTTAGCCCTTTCCTTCATATAGACACTTTCTGATGCCTCTTCAGCAGACAGCTTTTTGAAAACATAGTGACAAAAGAAGAAATTGCTCAAAACAAGCAATTTCTCCTGTTGCCACAATAATTTCCACTTTTAGTCACAGGTTATCCATTCAATTATATTCGTCTCTTCAGCAGACAGCTTTTTGAAAACATAGTGACAAAAGAAGAAATTGCTCAAAACGAGCAATTTCTCCTGTTGCCACAATGTTTTCCACTCCTAGTCACAGGTTATCCATTCAATTATAGAGATTTTCTATTTTTTGACAAAATATGTTCAAAGTCGTCTGCTGCAGAATTGTTGTATGGGGAAACGAATGAAATAAATATTTCGATGTTTTAAGTGTGTGCAGTTTCTTTATTTTGACTCGCATTTATGTTTTTTATGTTTTATTTACGAAGACAAAACCGTCCCTATTAGCTAGACTGAGATACTTTATTTTCATATACTACATGTAATCAAAAGGCGATAACTACCAACCATTACGTCGCACAGTCTAATTTGTTTACATACGCGCACCTGCTAGCAGCAGACTGTTTATGTGTCAATATCGAGATGAAAATCACGTCGAATTCTCCTTTTAATAGCAAATTTAACTTACTGAATGTTATTTTCATGTTCAAAGAGATGTCTTGATTTGTGAAGAATGCATTTAATAATGTTTATCCATGTATATCTAAAATATAGACTGTTTCTAAGCTAAAACTGTTGATCACATGTCACGAATTTAAGCTCGCATACTCGCGAATTGCGAGTGCAAAATTTTCAAATTGCGAGGTAAGATTTCAAGCACCAGTATATTTTTGAGAGTGAAATTTTGGGCCGAATAATATGCATTTCTAATCGTCGATCTTTTATTATTTCTTTGACAAATCGCGGTGATTACAGTGAATTTTCGAGATTTACCAAGTGGCTGGGAGTATGTTTTGCAATATGAGCAGAAGTTTAGAATCGAAACATGTCTTGTGCGCATGCGTATTCAACCATTGTTTACCGCATACATTTGGGCTTTCGGAAGTCTTAGTTTTAATTTACATATAGCAAATACGATTAGCTGGAATGGTCACGTGTATATTTTGGGTTTTCCCAAGTTGTATTCACTACGGAGATAGAAGAAATGTTTTTGCACTTAAAGCACACCCTCTACATGATAAAATGGTGACCTTTCCAAAAAATCATTTCTGTGTTTATATGTTAAAACTTGAGACCACAAAAAACATTGATACCATAGAACTCTTCAAATTGAAGAGCATATGCAAAAAAACAAGGTCACCGATTTAGGTCAGTCACTGAAACGGGGCAGTGTACGATTTATATGTCCACATTTACATTAGTTTTCAAAACATCCGATCCTAGCAGGAAAATAATTTAAAATGATTCCAAGCAGGAATCGAGAATCATACTCTAGATTCCCGTTTCCTGTTAAAAAACAATAGCTCATCAGTTTTCATGAATTACTTTTCTTCATTTGGTTTACTCAAGGCCCACAGTGTACATCTCATTTATAGATGCAATCTTCACCAGAACAGCATGCACCTGTATTATTTGGGATTGGTTCTGTGTGTTATTTGGCTAATGCATCATGTGAGGGAGCTTTTTCCACAATGAACAGAATAAAATCTGACTGGAGGTGTATAGGCTTGGTGCTGAAATACTTGATATTTTGATGAGATTAAAAATGCTAATGTTACCCTGATTCATGACCCAAAACCTGCTGTGACAAGATGGTGATTGTCTGCACTAAGCCAAAAAAGACCCTATACTCTGCCATATGGCACCAGAAACTGAGACACAGTTTCTAGACTGCTGTATATCTGACACAGTCTCAGCGGGTTCTTTTCGCAGCATAATTATATTTCAATGAAGGACATTCACTTCGTTGACAAAGAAAATGCAAGTTATGATACATTTTCACTTGACCCCACCCCTGATGTTCCAATAAGCCCCTCAGTTAAATAACTGTTTTTAGCTCACCTATGCACAAAGAAGGTGAGCTATTGTGATCACATTTTGTCCGGCGTCCATCCGGCGTCCGTCGTGCGTCGTCAACATTTCAGCTTGTTAATACTCTACAGGCTACATTTTGCATCCAATCTTCATGAAAGTGTATCAGAACATTCATCTGTATCAAATCTTGGACAAGTTCGAAACTGGGCCATATGAGGTCAAAAACGAGGTCACTAGGTCAAATTTAAGCGAAATCTTGTTAACACTCTGGAGGCCACATTTTCAACTTGAGCATGTTGAAACTTTATCAGAATGTTTGTCTTGATGATATGTAGGTCAAGTTCGAACATGGGTCAAGTCGGGTCAAAAAGTAGGTCACTAGGTCAAATTGAAGGAAAATCTTGTTAACACTCCAAAGGCCGCTTCAGCAGTTTGAAATTTTGTCAGAATGTTTGTCTTAAAAATATCTAGGTCAAGTTTGAATATGGGTCATATTGGGTCAGAAACTAGGTCACTAGGCCAAATTGAAGGGTAATCTTGTTAACACTGTAGAGGCCACATTTTCAACTTGAGCATGTTGAAATTTGGTCAGAATGTTTGTCTAAATGATATCATTTTTTGCTTCAGAAGTTTGAAATTTTGTCAGAATGTTTGTCTTAAAGATATCTAGGTCAAGTTTGAATATGGGTCAGAAACTAGGTCACTAGGCCAAATTGAAGGAACATCTTGTTAACTCTGTAGAAGACGCATTTTTTGCTACAGCAGCTTGACATTTAATGGGAATGTTTATCTAAATGATATCTAAGCCAAGTTCGAATATGGATCATGTAGGGTCAAAAACTAGGTCACTAGGCCAAATTGAAGGAAAATCTTGTTTACACTTTGGATACCGCATTTTTTGCTTCAGCAGCTTGAAATTGGGTCAGAATGTTTGTCTGAATTATATCTAGGTCTAGTTCGAATATAGGTCATATTGGGTCAGAAACAAGGTCAATAAAGGAAAATATTGTTAAACTCCGGAGGCCGCATATTTACTTTGAGCAAGTTGAAAATTTGTCACAAGGTTGTCTTGATGATATCTAGTCCATGTTGGAATATGGGTCATATCAGGTAAAAAAATATAGATCACTAGGCAAAATGAAGGAAAATCTTGTTAACACTGTGGAGGTTGCATTCAGAATAATTGTCTTGATGTGTTTTGCATTGCAGTACATTGTATAATTAAGGTGAGCGATCCAGGGCCATCATGGCCCTCTTGTTTCAACTACTATAATATAAGTGTTATGCATCACTGCAGTATGGATTTCTGGCGACATTGATGCGTTGCATCAACTTTTTCTTGTCATTATTATGTTACCTGCCTTGGCAGGGACACACATAGGGAGTCTCCATTGTCTGTCATTCTGTCTGTCCATCAAGCTTTCACTAACCAATGAATTGGCTGGTGACACTTGTGTAACTTCCATCACTCTTGTTTGTCTATAGATAAGGAAATTTCTGAAGAAGAAGTGAAGAACCTCGAGAGCCTTATTACCCACATGAGGGCAAAGAAAGAAACTTTTGTGCAGCAGGAGCGGCACATACATGAAGATGATCTATGCAACATATGCTATGCAAATCAACAGACTGCTACATTCAAACCATGTGGTCATAAGTCATGCAGGTATTGTATCGTTAGAGCCAGGTCACAAATCTGGAGCAGACGACTTTGAAATGATCGAATGAAAATCATCAAGAATTCGCTATCCCACCTGTAGACGCATTTTGATGCATCTGCAGCAGACGACTTTTGAAAACATCGTGACAAAAGGAGAAATTGCTCAAGACGAGCAATTTCTTCTTTTGCCACAATGTTGTAAAGTTGACTGCAGATTTGATGAATGTGGGAAAGGGGTTAAAGATGCAATAGAAATAAAATGTCATCATGTTATCAAAGTTGTCTGCTGCAGTTTTGTTGTGCAAAACCATGTGGTCATAAATCATGCAGCTATTGTATCACTAGAGCCAGGTCACAAATTGGGAGCAGACAACTTTGAAATGATCGGATGAAAATCATCAAGAATTCGCAATTTAAAGATGCAGTAGAAATAAATAGTCATCATGTTATCAAAGCTGTCTGCTGCAAAATTGTTGTGTGTGGGAAAGGGTATATGAATGTCATGCATACATCAGATCTTGTTAGTGCTGAAAACATTGTAAATAATACCTTGCTTGTAACATACACTTTTTTTTCTCTAACACTCCACTTATTTTAAATTTTATTGCACAATTGACCCACCGGCCCATATACAAATTATATACATTTTACAAATTGTGATTGTGTAAGGATATCTCACATAATCGATTTAATAATTATACAAATAAACAAACATATGCCCATCAACAAACACATCATTAACATAAAAATTTGCTTTACATTTATATTGCAATAATCAAACATGTCCCAATAGTTATATATGGCAAAATTTGTCAAACTATAATATGTAGTAGAACATATGTCATATCAATCACAACAGATAATCGTGCAGTAAATATATATCATCACATTTAAAAAGAACGAGCTGAATCCACGTAAGAAAATCATAATTCCTATTCATTTAGATATTGTGATCTCTTTTGAAGGTATAAGAAGAAACATTGCCAAATTACAAATAACAACCTCATTTTTGAAGACATGATACTATAGAAAGAACTTTTATCTGAATTTTTAAGATATCTCTAATATATATACTTTTGACAGATCCTGTATACACCATCAACTGCTGATCAAGAAGGAGTGTTTCTTTTGTAAAGCAGTCATCAACTCCATCGAAGATGAATCTGGAAAACCAATTTTAACCTCGCCTACTGACAAGTGATCAATGTGCTAGTTGACCCTTTCCCTCATAATACAAATCTGCAGCAGACAACTTTTTTGAAATCATCTATGCTAAAATATTGAAAATATATTCTATAATTGAAGTTTTAAGTAATGATTATTTGAGTTGTAGACATTGTGAAAAAAGCGAAATTGCTTATAATATTTTCAAAAGTTATCTGCTGCTAATGCGTCAGAATGTGTCTGCAAATGAGAACATGGGAAGGAGTTGACTCAGACAAGTTTATCGGTGTGCCTCTGAAACAGGGTTGTTGTTAAACCAGAGTTTTATGTGATATTTTAAACTTTGCCAAATTCAAACTTTCTGAAGAAACAAGGACCGAAAATCAAGGAAATCAGAGAGTTTGAGCTAGAGTAGAAAACATTTTGGGAAAGGAGCAACTGTTATCTATGAGATGTTCCTACTTTTCCTACAGTATGATCTATTGTAGAGGTTTTAAAGTAGTCGAAAGTGGTTACATTGCTGACTTTTGTAACACTTTCCCAATGCAACAAACCTGCAGCAGATCGAGGGCTTGGCGTGAAACGGTTGTAACTTAAAACCTATTTTGAAAACCCTCGTTTAGGGGCAATTTTGACCCTTTTGTAAACAATGCAAATTTAGGTGCCATTGCTCAGAACGAGCAATGGCACCTAAATTTACATTGTTTACCAAGAAAAATGCTTTAACGCTTATAAAGACTTTATGGCGAGGTGATTAACCTTGGTGAAAAATTACCAATTTTAGTTACAACCGTTTCACGCCAAGCCCTCAAGATGACCTTGAAAACAGGTAGATAAAGATATGGAAGATCTCTACATAGGAATAGGAATATACTGTTGGTAAATAAAGTTGAAAACATTGTGGCTAAAGGAGAAATTGCTCATTTCAAATTCACCTGCAAGTTCGAAAGGGTTTAGACGTCTGCTGTAGAGGTTTAAGAAGTTAACAAAAGTTGACAGAAAATTGCTTACTTTTGTAGTTTAGCTTCGACCATCAAGGACAGACTGCAATGAACCCTTATCTACTAACAGACGCTTTCTGACACCCTTCAGCAGGCGACATTTGAAAACATTGTGACAAAAGAAGAAATTGCTCAATACAAGCAATTTCTGTATGTGGGAAAGGGTTAATACCTTATTCTACCCATGACACGAGTTAAAATGTTTGTTATACCTTTTAATACCCTTTCCCACATACAAAAAATCTGCAGCAGACATATATATGGAAAATCCCTATTATTTTATTCCTTGTTATTGAACCGAGTTAAACTTGTTGTGGCAAATGTAGAAATTGTTCATTATGAGCAATTTCTAATGTTGCAGTAGATATTGTTCATTATTAGCCATTTCTAATTGTGCTACAATGTTTTAAAAAGCAAGCTTGATGCAAATGCATCAATATGTGTCTTCATGAGTGAAAGAGTTTTGTAGGGATTGATGGATTGTTGTTATTTATGAAGTTTTGTTGTTTTGGCTTGTTACTTTATTCCGTTCCCTCATACGACAATTCTGCAGCAGACGACTTTGAAAGCACCTTGGCAAAAATACGAAAACCCTCTGTGAATAAAAGTTTTGTTATTGAATAAAGTCGAAAGCATTGTGGCAAAAGGGGAAATTTGTCCATTTGAGCCATTTCTCCTTTTGCCAGTGTTTTCAGAAGTTGTCATAATGCTTATGTAGGATGAAAAGGGTTAGCTTTACCCTTTCCCTCATACGACAATTCTGCAGCAGACGACTTTGAAAGCACCTGGGCAAAAATATGAAAACCCTCTGTGAATAAAAGTTTTGTTATTGAATAAAGTCGAAAGTATTGTGGCAAAAGGGGAAATTTGTCCATTTGAGCCATTTCTCCTTTTGCCAGTGTTTTCAGAAGTTGTCATAATGCTTATGTAGGATGGAAAGGGTTAGCTATACCCTTTGCCTCATACGACAATGCTGCAGCAGACGACTGAACACATTTTGTCAAAAAATAGAAAATCTCATTAATTGAATGGATAACCTATGACCAAAAGTGGAAAACATTGTGGCAAAAGGTGAAATTGCTCGTTTTGAGCAATTTCTTCTTTTGTCTCTATGTTTTTAAAAAGCTGTCTGCTGCAGAGGCGTCAGAAAGCGTCGTTATGAGGGAATGGGTTATGCTTAAAATCACCTATTGAGATCATCCTAGTTTGTCTGTTATCAATCATGTGATATGTGTATTGTCCATCATTTAGTTTTCAAAAGCGTATAACCCTTACCCACATATTGTAAGGATAAATCTGCAACACACAACTTTGAAAACATCTATCCAAAAATATAGAAATTTTCTATAAGATAAAGTATAATTTTTGAAAAGAGTTTAAAACAGTGATCAATGTAAAAAGACATTATTGATAATGAGCAATTTCTCTTTTATCAAAATGTTTTCAATAGACGACCTTTGAATACATTATGGCAAAAGGAGAAATTGCTCATGATGAGCAATTTCTCCTTTCGTCATAATGTTTTCAACTCTATCAAATAATTACCGTAAACATGTAAAGGCCAATTTCTTTCAACCTTTGCAGGAATGATAACTTTTAATACCAATGCAGCAGATGACTTTTGGAAATGGGAAAAAGAGTGACTTGTCTCATGATGAGCATTTTAATATTTTTCCTTGTTTGACATTAGCTATTGTTTTCTTGAGACGTTTTACCATATGTGGGATAATAAATTTTCTAATCATTTTTATTAAAGATACTTAGGTGAACAGAGATGGGTTATATATATATATATATTGATATATTTCCTCACATACATCAAATCTGACATAGTAATCATCCAGACAAAAATGGGTATAATCTCTATAATTCAAAAAATAATTATATAATAGAGTTGAACACATTGTTAATAAAGGAGAAATTGCATAATTGATCATTGCGAGCAATATCTCCTTTTGCCATGATGTTATCGAAAAATGAAATTATATTTAGGAAAAGTAGATTTCTGAAGAATCATTAAAAGTTAGTAAGATTTTTGTTGAGTCTTTGTTGTATACATATAAATTTACCTAATGGTGTATTATGGGTCAGTGGCCTAAATAACAAATTAAATATACAAATTAAAAATATTGTATCTGGTCTTGTAGTCAGCTACTTTGAAAACAATTGAGGATTAAATCTGAAAAAGTTTTTTTGACAAAAAACGACTTTACCTAATTAGATAGAGAGTTATTGCCCTTTGTTATTTTTTCTTGTCCGGAGAATAGCTTAATAACTCCTAGATGGAATCTAATACAACTTCATACAATGGTAGAGCACAATAAGAGGAAGAGCAGTGTACAAGAACCATAACTCTGTTTTACCTAATTACAGAATTATTGCCCTTTGTTACTTTTTCTTGTGCGTAGAATAACTTTAAAACTACATGAAGGAATTTAATAAAACTTCATAGGAAGGATACAACACATTGAGAGGAACTGCAGTGTACAAGAACCATAACTCTAATTTTGCTAATAACAGAGTTATTGCCCTTTGTTACTTTTTCTTGTCCGGAGAATAACTAAAACTTCAAAATGGAATTTAATAAATATTCATACTATGATAGAACACATTGAGAGGAAGTGCAGTGTACAAAAACCATAACTCTGTTTTACCTAATTACAGAGTTATTGCCCTTTGTTACTTTTTCTTGTTTGGAGAGAAAACTACAAAATGGTATCTAATAAAACTTCATACAATGGAAGAGCACAATGAGAGGAAGTGCAGTGTACCATAAATTTAATATAGCTAATTACAGATTATTGCCCTTTGTTACTTTTTGTTGTGCGTAGAATAGCTTCAAAACTACAGGATGGAATTTAATAAAAACTTCATACGATGTTACAACACATTGAGAGGAAGTGCAGTGTCCAAGAACCATAATTTTAGCTTATTACAGATTTATTGCCCTTTTTGTCTCGCCCACGATAGTGGAGTGAGACATAGCAGTCACTTTTCCGGCGACGGCAGCCGCTTTTACAAATAGCTATATCTCAGCAACCTCTGCTTGAATTTTTCTGAAACTTTGTTAGATGTATTGTTTGGTCATGGGACATCTGTCAACGTCAAAATTGTCAGGGTCAAGGTCATAATTGTGCAGAACTTGACCTTTGTTAGATAACTTAACCTTTCTTATATCTCAGCAAACCCTGCTTGAATTTTTCTGAAACTTTGTCAGATGTATTGTTTGGTCATGGGACATCTGTCAACGTCAACATTTTCAGGGTCAAGGTCATAATTGTGCAGAACTTGACCTTTGTTAGGTAACTTAACCTCAAAACTTAACCTTTCTTATATCTCAGCAACCTCTGCTTGAATTTTTCTGAAACTTTGTCAGATGTATTGTTTGGTCATGGGACATCTGTCAACGTCAAAATTTTCAGGGTCAAGGTCATAATTGTGCAGAACTTGACCTTTGTTAGGTAACTTAACCTCAAAACTTAACCTTTCTTATATCTCAGCAACCTCTGCTTGAATTTTTCTGAAACTTTGTCAGATGTATTGTTTGGTCATGGGACATCTGTCAAGGTCATAATTTTCAGGGTCAAGGTCATATTTGTGCAGAACTTGACCTTTGTTAGGTAACTTAACCTCAAAACTTAACCTCAAAACTTAACCTTTCTTATATCTCAGCAACCCCTGCTTGAATTTTTCTGAAACATTGTCAGATGTATTGTTTGGTCATGATACATCTGTCAAGGTCATAATTGTGCAGAACTTGACCCTTTCTTATATCTCAGCAACCCCTACTGGAATTTTTCTGAAACTTTGTCAGATGTATTGTTTGGTCATGGGACATCTGTCAACGTCAAAATTGTCAGGGTCAAGGTCATAATTGTGCAGAACTTGACCTTTGTTAGGTAACTTAACCTTTCTTATATCTCAGCAAACCCTGCTTGAATTTTTCTGAAACTTTGTCAGATGTATTGTTTGGTCATGGGACATCTGTCAACGTCAACATTTTCAGGGTCAAGGTCATAATTGTGCAGAACTTGACCTTTGTTAGGTAACTTAACCTCAAAACTTAACCTTTCTTATATCTCGGCAACCTCTGCTTGAATTTTTCTGAAACTTTGTCAGATGTATTGTTTGGTCATGGGACATCTGTCAACGTCAAAATTTTCAGGGTCAAGGTCATAATTGTGCAGAACTTGACCTTTGTTAGGTAACTTAACCTCAAAACTTAACCTTTCTTATATCTCAGCAACCTCTGCTTGAATTTTTCTGAAACTTTGTCAGATGTATTGTTTGGTCATGGGACATCTGTCAACGTCAAAATTTTCAGGGTCAAGGTCATATTTGTGCAGAACTTGACCTTTGTTAGGTAACTTAACCTCAAAACTTAACCTTTCTTATATCTCAGCTACCCCTGCTTGAATTTTTCTGAAACATTGTCAGATGTATTGTTTGGTCATGATACATCTGTCAAGGTCATAATTTTCAGGGTCAAGGTCATAATTGTGCAGAACTTGACCCTTTCTTATATCTCAGCAACCCCTACTGGAATTTTTCTGAAACTTTGTCAGATGTATTGTTTGGTCATGGGACATCTGTCAACGTCAAAATTTTCAGGGTCAAGTCAACTATGTTGATATTTTATGTGTAAAAACTTACTATCATAATCATAGTGATTGCAATTATTTACAATTTAATGTAGTATTATTGATCACTCTTTATTTCATGTGTGAATAAATATATTAAGATATATACACATGTAGTGAGTTTATTATTTATCATGACTTGTTGATAACAATGCATTGACAGACACTTACTTTTTCACATTTTATCAACTTTACTTTCTTTTTGCATAGTGATACCATTTAATATCTGATTTTCTTAGAAGGGCGAGACACCCTCAGCCCGAGGTCTTGTTTACTTTTTCTTGTCCGTAGAATATTTATCATTGCCCTTTCTTACTTTTTTCTTCTCCGGAGATTATCTTTAAAACTAAAAGATGTAACTTAAGATGGGGTTTCTTAATATTTCACTACCTTTCCTATCAGGGCGGCGTTCGGGGGTATTAATCACATTAAGTGATAGTTCTAGTTTATTATGGTTGAAGTTTAATTGGAGACCGAGTTTTTGCCCAAATCTATACAGATGTTACTGTATCTTTAACCCTTTTATCACATACAAGAAATCTGCAGCAGATGACCTTGAACATATTTTGTCAAACGATTGAAAATCTCTATAATTGAATGGAGAACCAATGACTAAAAGTGAAAAACATTTTGGCAAAAGAAGAAATTGCTTGTTTTGAGCAATTTCTTCTTTTGTCACAATGTTTTCAAAAAAGCTGTCTGCTGCAGAGGCGTCTATATGAGGGAAAGGGTTAAGACAGTTTGCTATTACAACTGTTTTGAACAAAACCATGGCTCTTGCTGTTTTTGATTGGATTTATTCTTTAATCTTTCAAATAATCTATAATCATGATAAGACATTGCTAGAAGTTATCCAAGTGGTGACGGTAGCGGTGACGGTTAATCTCAGACATTCGCATTTCAATTCACAACCAAAAAAAGACCAGATGTTTGCTTTTTACGTAACTGAAACATTCTTCGTCTGCTTTCTTTGAATACATCTTAGGAAAATATTGAAACATGTGCGATACTGGAAGTGTAGACTGTGTGGTATTGAATTTAAACATCAATTGTGTGAAAAGGGGATATTGCTGGTTTTAACCCTTTCCCACACACCTGCAAACCTGCAGCAGACGACTTTGAAAACATCTTTGCAGAAACATGGCAAATCTTTATAAATGAAGGAATAATTACTGAAAGGAGTTGAAAATATTGTGGCAAAAGGAGAAATTGCTTGTTTTGAACAATTTCTCCTTTTGTCACAATGTTTTTAAAAGCTGTCTGCTGCAGAGGCGTCTATATGAGGGAAAGGGTTAAGCGATGTCTGCTTTGAAAACTTGAAAGAAATCATGTTTTCTCCTTCTGCAACAGTGTTTTCAACAATTATTTGCTGCAGATGCGTCAAAATGTGTCTGCTTGTGGGAAGGGTTAACATTTGACATACAAGGATTGAAATTTAACTTATTTTTACTTGTTCTCTGTATCTACTTTGTAAAGAATAAATAATAATGAAATAAATTTGATCAAATAGATAATGTTGTTTATAGGCACAGTGGATTGGTGATACAAATTATCCAAGGCCTTGGCCGAGTGGTTAATATATGGATTTGCATCCAGTCGCGGCGGTCATCGTTGATTGTCCTTGGGCAAGGCACATTTTCAAGCCTAGAACTTGTTTGGTTACCCAGGGATATAACTGCAATAATGTTGAAAAATGGCTGTCATCTGCAGATTTGTTTTATGTGGGAAAAGGATAAGCAACAGTGATATTGATTATTCTTAATGGCAGGGACGTAGATAAGATCTATGTCCCTGATAATGGCAAAACTATTAATTATGATAATTATAATCTAGGATAAATTTGGGAAATCTTTTGCTTGAAACTTTGTCAGAATGTTTGTTTTGATTATAATTAGGCCAAGTTTGAATATGGGTCATGTTGGGTCAGAAACTAGCTAACTAGGCCAAATCAAAGGAAACTCTTGTTAACACTCTGGAAGCCGCATTTTTAAATTGAGCATGTCGAAACTGTGTCAGAATAATGACCTTGATTATGTCTTAGGTTGATTTCCAATTAAGGTCATGTCCGGTCAAATCTTGGTCACTAGGTCAAATTTGAGTAAACCTGTTAGCAAAATGGAGACTGCAAATTTGGTGTCTACATATTGATAATTTTCCAGAATGTTTCTCTTGATGATATCTAGGCAAAATTTGAATATTGTTTATGTTAGGTTTAAGAACTAGGTCACTAGGTCAAATTTGAGAAAAATCTTATTAACATAATGGAGACTGCAAATTTGGCGTCTACATATTGATACTTTGCCAGAAAGTTTCTCTTGATGATATCTAGGCAAAATTTGAATATTGTTTATGTTAGGTTAGGTTTAAGAACTAGGTCACTAGGCCAAATTGAAGGAACATCTTGTTAACACTCTGAAAGCCATATTTATAGCTCAACTGAACACGAAGTGCTCATCGTGAGTTTTTGTGATCGCCTTTGGTCTGTTGGTCGTTCTCAACAATTTGCTTGTTAACACTCTTGAGGCCACTAGTATCATCCAATCTTCATGAAACTTATTCAGAATGTTTGTCTTGATAATATCTAGGCCAAGTTCAAATATGGGTCACAAGGTCAAAATAAAGGATAATTTTGCTAACACTCTGAAAACTGCATGTTTGCTTCAGCAGCTTGAAACTTTGTCAGAATGTTTGTCTTGATAATATCTAAGCCAAGTTCAAATATGGGTCACAAGGTCAAAATGAAGGATAATTTTGTTAAAACTGTGAAGACTGCATTTTTTCTTCAGCAGCTTGAAACTTTGTCAGAATGTTTGTCTTGATAATATCTATGCCGAATTTGAATATGGGTCATGTCTGGTGAAAACTAGGTCAGCAGATTTAATTGTGTAAGCACTCTGGAGGCCGTATTTTTAACTTTAGCATGTTGAAACTTTGTCAGAATAAGTGCTTTGATGATATCTAAGCTAACTTTTTATATAGGTCATGTCCAGTCATAAACAATGTCACTAGGACAAATTTGAGAAATATCTTGTTACACTAGAGACTGCATGTTGTGCTCCACATGGTCAATTTGAAGGAAAATCTTGTTAACACTCTTGAGGCTGAATTTTTAACTTAAACATGTTGAAAGTTTGCCAGATAAAATGTCTTGTTGATTTCTAGCCTAAAATTCTAATATCGGTCATGTTCTGTCTAAAACTAGGTCACTAGGCAAAATTTGAGAAGTATCTTGTTAACATTATAGACTGAATTTGTTTTTCTTCAGCAGGTTGAAACTTTGTCAGTATGTTGTCTTGATGATATCTAGGTCAAGTTCAACTATAGGTCATGTCCGGTAAAAAACTAGGTCGCCAGGCCAAATTTGAGAAATATCTTGTTATCACTCTAGGGACCGCATTTTTTGCTTCAGCAGCTTGAAACTTTATTAGAATGTTTGTCTTGATGATAGCTAGGCCAAGCTTGATTAGGTCATTTCCAGACAAAAACTAGAAGCCACTTAAATTCTTTGAAATTTTCAACTGAATGAGTTTTTAGATAGATACTTTATTCGTTTGACAATGATATCCTCTACGCCAGACCAAACAACAGTAATCCATACTTGGTTATATAAGCATTATAAAACATAGCCTTCGTGTCTGGTGTAAGGAAATGGATAATATGTTTCAAAAGTGAAATCCTATTATTTTTACAAACGCTATCAGTTTGTACTTTCCAGTTTAATTTGTAATCAACGTATACGCCAATGTGGTAACATTTTCTAACATTGAACCAACCATTCAAGTACAGATTAAGTGTTTGAGTATTTAAATCATTTTGTAACTTGTTTTCAATTTGTGCCATATGATATCCGGATTAAAATACAGTCGAGTCGTCTGCATACAAATCTAGATTCATGCTTGGTTTTAAGAATGCCATATCATTTTCATTTTTGTATAGAATAAACAGAAGTGTTCCCAAAATCGATCCTTGGCTACATTTTGCATCCAATCTTCATGAAAGTGTATCAGAACATTCATCTCCATCAAATCTTGGACAAGTTCGAAACTGGGCCATATGAGGTCAAAAACGAGGTCACTAGGTCAAATTGAAGCGAAATCTTGTTAACACTCTGGAGGCTACATTTTCAACTTGAGCATGTTGAAACGTTATCAGAATGCTTGTCTTGATGATATGTAGGTCATGTCGGGTCAAAAAGTAGGTCACTAGGTCAAATTGAAGGAACATCTTGTTAACACTCTAGAGGCCGCAATTTTTGCTTCAGCAGTTTGAAATTTTGTCAGAATGTTTGTCTTTAAAATGTCTAGGTCAAGTTCGAATATGGGTCATGTCGGGTCAAAAACTAGGTCACTAGGCCAAATTGAAGGGAAATCTTGTTAACACTACAAGATGCATTTTTTGCTTCAGCAGCTTGAAATTTAGTCAGAATGTTGAATGTTGAGCTGAATGATATCTAGGTCAAGTTCGAATACGGGTTATGCCGGGTAAAAAACTAGGTCACTAAGCCAAATTGAAGGGTAATCTTGTTTACACTCTAGAGGCCACATTTTCAACTTGAGCATGTTGAAACTTTATCAGAATGTTTGTCTTGATAATATGTAGGTCAAGTTTAAATATGGGTCATATTGGGTCAGAAACTAGGTCACTAGGCCAAATTGAGGGAAAATCTTGTTAACTCTGTAGAAGCCGCATGTTTTGCTACAGCAGCTTGAAATTTGGTCAGAATGTTTAGCTGAATGATATCTAGGCCAAGTTCGAATACGGGTCATGCTAGGTCAAAAACTAGGTCACTAGGCCAAACTGAAGGAAAATCTTGTTAACACTTTGGATGCCGCATTTTTTGCTTAAGCATCTTGAAATTTGGTCAGAATGTTTGTCTAAATGATATCTAGTTCAAGTTCGAATATGGGTCATATGGGGGTCAGAAACAAGGTAAATAAAGGAAATTATTGTTCAAACTCCGGAGGCCGCATTTTTTCTTTGAGCAAGTTGAAAATTTGTCAGAATGTTGTTTTGATGATATCTAGTCCATGTTGGAATATGGGTCATATCAGGAAAAATAATTTATAGATCACTAGGCCAAATGAAGGAAAATCTTGTTAACACTGAAGGTTGCATTCAGAATAATTGTCTTGATGTGTTTTGCATAACAGTGCATTGTATAATTAAGGTGAGCGATCCAGGGCCATCATGGCCCTCTAGTTGTGTATTATATTAGTTTTTTCGAGGAACGGCTTCAATTGTGTGGCAATATGGCGCTCAAAGACTTTTGATATTGCCGCCAGAATGGAAATTGGGCGGTATTTATTACAGTCACTCTTTTCACCAGATTCGAATATTGGCAAAACTCTGGCTTCTTTTAGTTTATCTGTAAATATACCCTGAGAAACACTACTGTGTATAATTGATGACATGTATGGAGTTATATGTCACCACAATGCTTTAAAATCTTTGGACCTATGCCGACTAAGCCAATGGACTTGCAGGGATTCAGGGTGTCCATGAGTTTTCGAACTTCATACGGCGTTATCGAAGACAACCATGCCAAGTGCTTCGTAGATTGTTTCTTTAAGTGACAAGAAATTGTCTTTTTACAAATTTACAAATATTTACGAAATGCCTGTTCAGTTTGTTTATTACATTAATGAACCTTCTATTTTTTTTTACTGTTATTGTTCAATGATTTTGGAATTAGTAAAGCATTTGATTTGTTCAGATTTGATATATCTTTTAGATTTTTCCATAAATATGTTGGCGTTTTATTATCACAGGTGGCTTTGTTGAAGAAATCTCGTTTACTTCTCTTTACCATTGAAGAGCATTTATTTCTAAGTAGTTTGTATTTCTCAACATTTCTCATTTTGCGACATTTATCACGTTCATATATATTTGACTCAACCACTGTGGCTGGTGCGCGCGCTTAGACCTGTTTTCTTTCTTTTAGATAAAATGCTATGAACAATGTCATAACATATATCCAATGCATAATTCGGGTGAGCAGTTGATTCAATATTTCCTAGCCTGGAAAATGCTAACTTAGTTTGAAAAATACCTTGATTGAACTTTTTAAAACACCTGTATGTCATTGTTTTATAGTGTGAATGCTTAACATGTAATGAAACACTATCAACACGAATGAGACAAATTGGAAAATGGTCGCTAAGCGATAGTTCTGAAATGGTTAACATTACTTGTATATATGTGATCAATGATTCTTGAGCTAAATTTTGAAACCCGAGCCGGATGATTAATCAGTTGTTCCAAGCCATATTTTATAGTGATATCTGACCATTTTTTATAACTGTCTTATTAACGTCATCTGCGTTATAGTTGATGTTGAACTCTCCAAGTATATAGTATTTCATACAAAGCTCATTTTCATTTACGGAGATTTTCCATAATTTTGCTGAGATGTTTTCAATGTCGTCTGCTGCAGATTTGTTGTATGTGGGAAAGGGTTAAATAATCTGGACATGGTTCTCGTACAGTCTTGTAAGAGGCATCTGAAAATCACAATGTTTTAAAAATGCTACATGGTTAAGTGATATGAGCCATCCTGCAAGAAAACCAACATTATGGCCTCTGCGTAATGTATCGACCCAGATCAGCCTGCTCTGTTCGACTTATTCGGCCCGATATATTCCGTCTCAGGGGGATAGAGATGTAGTGTAATGATTCCTGAAACAGAAGAAAATCCACAGGAGGCGAAAAGTGTATATCCTATATCCGGTTAAGACTGTGCGACATGCTTTAGCTGATTCCTTGTCGATACTTTACTCAGTCCACACATTTAGAAATTGCATGAGTATTTGACACGAAACATTATGTTAATGTGTCACCATTCAATATCCGAGCTCTAAATAAGGGGCATGTTTTCATGTTCTACGTTAAAGTACTCACAACAAAGTGTTTGTTTGAGTAATAAAAGAGATATTTAGAGGAAAATACCAGTTTATCCGCAGGCTTATCTTGTCCTCTGAATACCAATGATTTACATACTTCAAAAATATTCAAATTGTTTTAAGATGAAATGATTTAAGAAGTTGATTGATTGGTGTTTTAAGCATCATGATCATCAAGTATGTAGTCAACTCTTTAGACATAATCTGATTTTGGTTTGATTTCGTAGTGCATTTGAATCACCACATATTAATTACATTTATTATTAACGACATTATAACCAATCCAACTCTCTAAAGAACTATAAAAGTATCCAAACATCTAGATACATTTTGTTAATTAAATAAATTCTGAATCATAAAGTTAAAAGATTCTTTTCTTGCCATTTTCGACATGCGACAAATCTGAAACAGACGACTTTCAACTCATCTGGGCAAACATTTGGTAATTCTCTTTAAATTAAAGAGCAATAATTTAAAAAAAAAAAGGAAAACATTGTAGCCCAGGGAGAAATTGGTCATGTGGTGCAATTTCTCCCTTTGCCACATTGCGTTCAAAAATTGATTGTTTGGTGTTTTACGCCGCTTTCAACACTTTGTTCAGTTATATCATGGCGTTTCTAGGTAAGTTACCAAGACTACCGGTCCTTTCATCCTGACACCTGCCAGTCAGTCGTAATGCTAACCCTGCAACCCTGAGCGCCAAGGAGGGCAGTCTTTGGTATGAATCGACCGGAGATCAAACGGGTAGTTATAACTAAGTATATTTACATTAACTCTAACACCATCTGAAACACGATCCGCAATTGCATACTGTGATGCATTTGGTGTCATTTTTGTGGCGATTGTGGTAACGATAGCCACTGTTCTATGACACAAGAAGAACAATATATAAGAAGATTACGTCAGTACGTCAGAAATGCTTAATGTAGAACGTTTACCGCCAAATAGTTCCATCATGTCTGCAGAGATATGGTTAACAATTATAATGTCAGTGCAATTTTGGTACAAGATTAATACTAAGATTTTAGAAATATCGAATTAAGATGTACTTTAGTTAAAAAATGGAAACATTAGCCTTCTTTGTGTCTGGAGAAATACGCCCATTGAGGATGACGTAGTAAGCAGATGCCCGTTAATTCTCCCGACGTTTGGTTGGCACCGGATTGATACTAAGATTTGAGATTCGAGCTTACGGTCTACATTGAGTTAAAAGATGTAAATATTAGCATTCTCCATGTTTGAGCAGATAATACATATCATTGCGCGTTTTATCAGCCATGCAAAGTATGACGCATGAGTCTGGAAATTCCAAGATGTCCATCTGGCAAATAATTCTGATATAAAGGGAGGTAATTCATAAATGATTACATTATTCTTAAGATTCTATGTTGAATATAGTACAAATACATTTATTTAACACTTTTCGAAGTAAAATCCATCTATAAAGTTATATTTTGTAACCGAGTTGGAATTAAATCGAAAATATTTTGATAATATGATCACCATAAGGTGGCGTGTGGTGCAATTTGTACACTATTCTGACACAGGGTTTCAACATGCTTCATTCGAAAATGTGGTCTCTAAAGTGTACAAAATATTTTATTTTAATATAGCCTAGCGACCTGGTGATGAACATGTGATAACCCCCCAAAAATAGCTTACATAAAACCAAGACAAACATTCTAATAAAGTTCCATCATTCTTGAGCTAAAGTGTAGGTCTATCGAGTTCCAACTAAATTTTCCTTAAATTTGGTATGGCCTTATTTTACACACATCAGGATCCATTTTAAACCGTAACTTAAATATCACCAAGACAAACATTCTGCCAAACTAACATTATTCTACTGCCAAATGATGGAGCTTTACTCAAATTTACCCGCAGCAGAGTGCACTTTTATTGAAAACCGCAAGGCCCACACCGAGATACTGCTTGTTAATTTGCAGGATTGTCTACACG
This sequence comes from Serripes groenlandicus, assembly GCA_031761405.1. NCBI lineage: Eukaryota > Metazoa > Mollusca > Bivalvia > Cardiida > Cardiidae > Serripes > Serripes groenlandicus. The sequence goes on from JASEVX010000007.1 coordinate 81,888,595, forward strand.
ATCGCCACTACAGTGCCTTCGGCGCTTTGATTTAATTCTCTAATACTGTCAAACCCAGTTGCTTTTTCGTATTCGTTACAGTTATACTCGTCAATTCAATATGGAAACATGACGAAAAAAAGCTTATTGAGCTTTCAAATAAACATGCTTAACATACATATTTAAACTAAAAAAACATGCTTCTATCCTCCATTCTGTACCTTCATTCTTTCTTTTTTCTCTATATACTTCATTTATTTCTATTATTCTCAATTTCTCTCTCATATTGATTTAATTACTACGCCTTTTGTTGCCCTCTGATCACGTTGTTTAATATATTGCAGAGCTGTCATTTATGTATTATGTACATACTCGGCATCGAAATAAAAAATATTGTATTGTTGTCAGGGGGCCACAGCGGGAAACAAACACGCGGAAACTATAAATTAATACGACCTAAATATATTTTTCTTTTTTTAACAATCCTCCAAAAACCCTACACTTTGTAAGACGTTTTTTTCCAAGCGTTCCCTGTAATTACTTTTTTTGTTTAACTTGTTTCCATTGAGCGATTAATTGAAGTTGAACGCCGTTTTCGACAATTGTTCCGTCATGTCATGGCGCTCAGTTCACCACCCCCGTATTTCTGAGCTTTCTCACACCTGGCTCCAAAACTATAAAAGTTTAATCTGTACTCAGAATTTGTGCTCAAGTAATTGATTGGTCAGAAGCTAATCATTTCTCCAAATTTACCAATCAGAAGCCTTATTCCAAGCAAGGTGGTCATTTCTGAGCACCGAGAACGTTTTTAGAATTTAATAGTTTCGGACTCAGGACTACACACACAAAAGGCTATAAGCCCATTGCTGGAAGACAAATGACGCTGGTCGCTTTGTTATTTGTCAAACGTGGGAAAGAGTGTCGGCCGAGCCGGAGTTCGAACTCGCAACCCCCTGAAGTGACAGCCCACGTCAATATTGACTGAGCTACCGGGATTAGCTCCTTTCCTGTCATCATTCGATGATGCTGCTTTCTTATGTTTCCCTCATTATTACAATTTTTGGTGAAATTGCGACTTTGAAAACAGGGGGATTGAACATTGATCAATTTATACGACAGAGGTCTCTGAATCTACTTTCTGGAAGTAGCAGTTTCCTTCCTAGGCAGTTTAATCTCTTTCAATTCTGAATCTTTAAAATGGAGTTGTAAAACTTTGCATTTAGAAGAGACTTGAGAGTCCATAGCCAATTATAGGAAAATGATGCGCCGGCTGGCTTGGCTCTATACTGGTGGCACAAAATCGGCTCCTTCAGTGAAAACCCCATATGGCGGTACTCGATCACATCGATTCAAGGTTTAGTTACCGAGACATCTATGTCGCAATGATTAGAGCGTCCGCCCCGGGTGCGGGAGTCCAGATTTGGTTCACCGATCGGATCATACAAACTACTTTAAATGGCTTCCATTGGTATGACGTGTAACGTGCAATTATAATCAATTTGGTTCTTTATAGTTCTTATTTTCTAGTGTTCTTCTTCGGTCAATTAACGATTGATTTATTGAGTTTTTTATTCCGTTTTCAAGAATGTGTCAGTCATAGCACGGAGGCCAGTTCATATACACATGTGTTATCCAAACCAGTACTCCACATTCCATATATACTGTAAGCCCATTGGTGAATGACGAATGGCGCTCGTCAAACTTCGGAAATAATCTTGGCCGAGCTGGGGTTCGAACTCCCTTGATTGACAGCCCGCGTGGCTACTGGTTGAGCTATCGGGGCTCAATTTTTTGTTATTGAAGTTGTATAAACTGTTATATGTCTACCATCCTATGGTATGTATGGTCATTATGAGCAATGCAAACATACTTCTTCGTAATATGTTTATGTTTTTTAAGCCTATCCAACATACAGACGCTTCCTGATACCTCTGCAGCAGACGACTTTTGAAAACGTTACTCAATAATTGTTCTTTCATTGATAGAGAGGTCATATATGACTGAATGTTTTTAGTGTAGTCTGCTGCAGATTTCTTGTATTTGGAAAAGGGTAACATATCATGCATACTAGCTTATGTGTATATGTGTTGATTCATAGCCTAAAATGGTCAACAGGAAGTAATTAGAAATGAAGTGGATCCACTGTTTAAAGACAACCCATGGGAAGCGACAAACTTGGTCTTTTTTTCACAACCGGTCTTTAGTTGCAGGGTCATTTATGCAGCAAATCAGTACGGGAAATTAAAAGTATGGTGTCGCTATAGACAGGCAATTGCTATTCAAATGTGGTCTTTATCACAGTTTAAAATGTGGTTGAGAAGATGGTAAAGAACAGACTCGTGCGTAGATCATTTGTTGCTGTCCTACAGGCAAGCCAGTCATAATGAGCAGTAATTAAGTAAACAGAAATCAAACATGTATACTAGTAAAGGTAAATAAGGGCATCAGTACTAAACTGGATCCGTTTTTCATCAGGCAAATATGAGACTTGCTAATAATTATTGGATATGTAAAACCTACACGATAACCTTTTTTTCTTTACATATATCCGGTAATTTTAGAACAGTAGGTATTTTTTAGAAATGATCTTTTCGCCGGAACTACTTTTCTAAATGTACATATGTGGACAATTAAGCTGTCAATGTAAACAAATCGGGAAGACACAGCTATGATTTACTAAACAAACACAACTTACAACATAGTTTTATTACGAGGAATATTTGTATTTTAAACATGTTTACTCAACATTTCTCATTGTATTTTTCACACGTTGATATAAAACTCTACAATTACAAACATTGTGAGATATAAACTTTTTTAGCATGAATATATTTTGTTGTTTTGGTAACCAAATAAATTAAAAGTCAAAACATATTTCAATGAAATAGATAGAAGTACTGCCATTTCAGTTTAAAAATATAACAAGTATTTATTTATTTAAATAGTGTTTTTATGTATGTTATATTTGAATGACTCGATGGCGAACATTGGACATCCTGTTCACTTGTTTGCTACTGCTCTTCGTTTGGCTCAGGCGTCCAAATGTCGCCTTTCCAATAGCGTCACCGAAAGTGTACGAACACGTCCATAAAATGAAAACACTCAAGCTGTACGGCGGCTTTACAGCAACGCAGTTAATTTGTGCAATGCCACAGATTATGGACCATCTTGAAAAACTCTTTTCGAAACATTGATCCCGTCCACATATATATCAGGAAGTTAAACGTGTGATTACACAAAAGTATGAGATACAGGATATCTGCGACGAGTTTATTAGATTGGCGTCTTTCTGCTGGTATTTCAAAAGTCGCGACGTATATTCTGTGAGTATAGAAAGGGATTACTGTCAACATGTGAAACACGTTTACTGCAACTACAAGTTTCGTTGACGCATTGACCGCTGATCGAGAGTTTTGGTTGATTAAAGGTAGACCAGTGTTAAGTTTCTTTACGATCAGAACACTATTGAAGAGGATTAGACATATTGGTATACCTCCATTTATAAAGAAAATAAAAACGATCCAGCGTTCGGCATATTCCCCGAAGCTCTCCGATACAATGGTGCATTCAAGTTGCCCGTTTATGGTGAAATTATGCCATTCATGCTGCGGTATAAATGCCTCAAAACCGAACCCCATAAAGCTAAACGCGGTAATACAATACCCTGCCAACGCTAGAATAGCAATGATGCATCTTCTACGTGTTAATAAGCGACGTGATTTAAGGGGATAGTATATCACACAAGATCGAATGGTTGCTATAAGAGTTACAATGGCTCCAGACATACATTGAGAAGCAGCTGTTGACATAGCGACTATCCTGCATAATGTGTTTGAAGTAGAATTGAGATCGATGCCAAATACTTCTCCAAGAACCCTTTGAGTAACGGCATTCCAGACGAAGACAATATCCGTACAGCTTAGACACGTCAGGCAAAAGAACGTCACGTGGTCTCTTAGTTCTTGTCTTCTTAGAACAATTAAAGCCAACAAGTTTCCGAGCGTTGCGATGACGAGTATTGTGGGATAACCGACAATGGCAATCCAGGATCCAATTTGACAATTGATGTCAGAGGTAGGTAAACACTGTGAAAGGACGTTGTTTGTTTTTTTGTCATAGAGGTGCATTTTCTCAGGCCACGATCTCGTGTCTTCTGTATCTAAAAAATAATTGCAATGTTATACAATGTAATGTGAGCGATCAAATGCTCCGATTCAACATAACATAAGCTTTATTGCTTCCACAGGCCTAATTGATAGTGTAAACTTATCATGTACAGGCATCTGACAAGTGTAAATCATTTCAAAATACAGAGTTAGATACAAGGGAGTCTGGGTGCGATACCCTAGCTCTTTCCAAACAAAACAACAACAAAAGATTATTTAACGTGCTCATTGTATAGCACCGATACAAAAACAAGGTCATGTTTTCTGGAAATGACCAGTACTTGACCTCTCGTTGAATGGGAGACACTTAAAGCACCTTCAAATTCAAGAACCCGGTATTTCAGTCATATCACGGCGTTTCCTGGGTAATTTACCGGACTTGGTCCTTTTTGGACGGTACCCCATAGCCATGTGCATTTTGAGAAATCGTACAATAATTGGCTCCCTGATTATAAACAGTATGACAGAGTAAAGCTGGGAACCAAAAATCGAAATGACTCTTTTTAACCCTCAACAAAAAAGTAGTGTCAATTATCAGGCAATATAACTGCATTTTCGAAAACATTAGTGAATCAAGATATCTGAAATTTGAAAAAGGACTGTAAAAAGGCAGCATTAGTGGTTGAAGTATTACGTTTACAATGTTGCGTTTAAGTTTGAATTAATATATTCATAAACAATGTATGAATATATACCAATTTTTTACATGTTTGAATCATAAAGAATTTAATCTTTAGAAACGAAATAATATTGACACTATTAAAATTCATACGTTATTATGTTTCTTAAAATTTCGTTTAATATAAAATCGTAGTACGGCACTTTTGATGATATCACGTGACATTTTCAATTTTCATTGTTGATCAGAAGTGGTTTCGTGGATGTTTGGTAGTATTAACAATAATGCCTAACCCCCTAACCCTAAACGCTTCGATGAAAAACTATCTCCCAACTAATTATCTAGCCAATCGATTCATTTTACTGAAAGAAGATGGTAAGGAACGACAACTCTGCGAAGGAGAACTTGCAACTTCCGTTCAAAATGAAATTAGAAATCTGACAAGCTGCCCTGACGATAGATTGTTATTGTTTTTGTGGAGAAAAGACACATGAAGTTTTATATTGAGGAAGACTGACAGGAAAGAAATGTGTGCACGCCTAAAATGCTCATTTAGTCATCAATCCGTAAAACGTTCGAGGTAGGTCTGTCAATTAAACTGTAATTTGGAGTGGAAAACTTGTTTATTTTTATTTTCGCCCTGTGCTGTATCGTAACCGGATATGAAAATAAGTTCACATGTATTTCATGTACACGTATGTCTGAAAATAGCCAAATTCCTGTAGACATTCGCTTGTCCGTTTTATCATCTGACATCTGTTAATTATTTAAAAAGGGTGGCATATGAAGGAAAATAAAAAATAAAAAATGAAGGACCTCGGAGACTTCGTACATATATTCAGAGACATATATATACATTATATATTTCTATTTAGGTCTCTGATATATTGTACAAGTGTATAATCGTTCTTGTATGTATACACTATTTAGGCTCATTTAAGGACTTAGGAGACAAAGTGATGTGAAAACTGCTTTCAAACTTAAGTGTGTACAATTATTTGTATTGATGATATTATGTATACAAGTTTTATTATGGACAAGAATGAAGAAATAAATGTATATTTATAAATGAATTTTCCAGATTTTGTCTATACATAGATGGAGCATATGCATGATGCTTTGCAAAAAAGGTTATTCAATTAACGCACAAAAACATATGTATATTTGTATAAGTTTGTGTACGCTATGTTATAATTTGTCTAGTGAATCCATGTCTAACTGACACTCTGCCTTGGCGTCATTTATAAAGTTATATTGACATAAAAGTAGTGAGGCTAAACTGTTTCTAGGTCTAAATTTACATGTTTATGGTCAGTAATATGATACATAGGCTCCTCTGAGTCTTCACTGGATACAGATGCATTATCTAACCCCAAATAACTTAATGCAGATCAATAATTGCAAAGTATCTATTATAAACGGACTATTTTATTATTCAAATCATAGCATACGTATATATTGATACAAAAATGGTTTTGCACAGACATGTATACACATCTTGATTTTATTTGTATTGTGCAATCAGTAACTGTATGTATTTTTGTTTCGTTTCAAATCATGGAAATGTTGATAGATTATATAATGCACTAAACGCAACATTACTTGTGAAGAAGATTCATAATGTCGATGTATGGGACATTTTTACAACCAACCTATATGTATTGGAAAAGTTGGGGTATATTAAATGTTATTTCCGGTTTGGATTTTAGTTGAATCAGAGAAATAAAAGACAAATGGCAAGTCGTGGACGCAACAAAACGGGTAGAAAACAAAAACAAAACGCCGTTAATGACATTCTTCAAAGCCGGTAACAGCAGCGAGTCGTTGTGACAAGTATTCTGGATGAAAGTGTTTATTCTGTAAAGGTAACTCGGAAAACAATAACGGAATGGAAGTGTAATTAACTAATTACTATGAACAAGACATTCAAGTAAATCATTTTGAGCTATAATACAGAGATGACACTTGTACATGATAACTAACATTAAGTAGATCATTTTGAACTACATATTGTGTCACACAGGGGGATCATTTGTTTTGTTAAATGACCAAAGATGTAACATTTAAAAGTAAAGTTTACTAGCATTTGTCAACAGTGAGAGGCATGAGTAAAAAGCATTGTGACAAAAGGAGAAATTGCTTGTATGGAGAAATTTCTTCCTTTGCTTCCATGTTTTCAAAAAGCCGTCTGCTGCAGAGGCGTCAGAAAGTGTCTATATGAGGGAAAGGGTGATTGAAATAGTATAATTAGCTCCACTGGCTAAAGGCAGTCGAGCTTATGTCATGGCGAATTGTCCATCGTGCATGCGTTAACTTATTGCTTCAAACGACTTCTTCTCCCTAACCACTTGGCCAATTGGAATGAAACTTAGGAAGCATCTCCTAAGTTCCTTCAATTTTTTTGGATTCATGCAAAATTCTGGTTTCCATGGCAACCGAAAGAAAAAAATAGTGAACACTTAAAAAAATCTTCTCCGAGGAAAGTGTCAGGTTGATTTTCAAATAATTTTGTAGAAATGTTCCTTGGGTGACCCTCTATCAGATTCCTTCAAGCCAAGTTGATTGGACGAAAAACATGGTCGCCAGGGGGGGCGGGGCTTTTTTGCCTTATATGGCTATAGTGGAAACTTAAAATATCTTTACCTCAAAAAGTGTTTGGCAAATTTTCAAATAATTTTGTAGAAATGTTCCTTGGGAGACCCTCTATCAGATTCCTTCAAGCCATGTTTATTAGTCGAAAAACATGGCCGTCAGAGGGTGGGGCTATTTTGCCTTATATGGCTATAGTGAAAACTTAAAAAATCTTCTCCTCCGAAAGTGTCCGGCTGATTTTCAAATAATTTTGTAGAAATGTTCCTAGGATGGACTGTTTGGAGATTTAATTTTTGCCTAATGGCCGTGGAGCGATACTGGCCCTCTTGGGCCTCGTGTTTTTTAAATCTGATCAAAGCTTTCTCTGTCTAGATTCCAGAATTATTAATCTCAAAAGGAATCAAAGTACTGAAAGTACTAGTAACGAATTATTTTGAAAATGTAATTAATAATTGCATTTGATCATGTTTTTTGTTTGTTTTAAACTTGCTTTAAAACTTAGTTTTTTTAGCTCGACTATTCGAAGAATATGAGAGCTATAACAGTCACTTGTGCGTCGGCGTTGGCGTTGCAACTTTGGTTAAATTTTGAAACTTCACTCACTTATTGGACATCATCAAATGACCTTGCAGGACAAGTCCCATAACTCTATATCAGATTTTGACACAATTATGCGCCTTTTCTAACTTAAAATTTTAGTTAGAGTTGTGCATGCATTTTGACCTTCCTTATTGTGGGATGATGGGCTTCCTGCAGTGATTCACTCTTTAATAATTAGTTTAGGGATTGAAACATATTTGACCCAAGTAATTATCTGGAGCTCTGTATCACAGAGATGCGGATTTGTGGAAGTATCGTTGTGCAATTCTATTTGTTTCCTTAAGATGATAGAAGAAAAATAAAATGACAAATAACACTTAAACGCACACAGGGAAATCTCACCGTTTTGTCTCCGTTTCCAACTTGAAAACGATGTTCTAATTATGGACCATTAATTTATATTTATCAGCCATTCGGGCAAAGGTGCGCGTCAAAATGCTTGTTTTATCAAGAAAAGCGTCTATTTGTGGGAAAGAGTTAAGTATGCTTGTCATTATCTATTTTTGTTACCATCTGAAACATGTTTGTCATGATGCATTTGATTTATCAGGGTATTCATACCATTACAGTATTGTCTATTCTTACTTGAACACATTTAACCCTTCCGATGGATTAAAGTCAGGTCTCCAGAATGATTCATTGGTATGCGAATTAAATATTAAATAATATTGGTAAATCACTTAATCTTGATGAACTTTATTATTTGAGGGACACATTGTGTATAACTAGGGGAGAAAAAAACAAAATACATCACTGCATCAGTCAAAATCATCCACGGGAACTCCCGTATGCAAAGATCGATTGTTTTGGGGGGAACTTTTTCATGATATTTTCTTTAAATTGGCCGTTGTTTATTTACCATGTCATCGATTAAATTATTAATCAAAGTGCTGAAAGCGCTGATGGTATAGGGGCATATGTAAGTTGAAAATATATGGCATAGATACTATAGACAAACATTGTTGAAACAATGACCTTTAAACAAACCAAACCAAAAATGTGCGAAGCACACATATTGCCTGCCTATACAATACAAATACCTAATTTATCAAAGTTTGACCCTTTTCTTGTATAAACAAAATAAAAAGATTGACAAAAAAATGAGCAGCGACCCTTAATTAAAATATTTCCAGTTCAGAAATCACTAAAGATTCACAGTGTATATTGTAATCATGCTGATAAATGAAAGACAATCGAAAGCATGCTAGAGTTATGTTTCTTTTGCACTGCACATCTGTAGCTCTGAGTTTCCTATACAACACGCCTTAAATTGATACATTGGACATCTATTGAGACAATAACCGAAGAAATGAAAAATGAGTTTTACACCTAAAAAAACCAGATCAGATTTGTGTTCAAAATATTGTATCGATCTCTTAATCCCAATGTATACGTGTGACGACTTTGAAATGGATCCGCGAAACAGAAACAAAGTTTTGACCCATTAATGCAAACCGTAACGGACAGACGGACGGATGGATGAACACAAAGACGGACAGACAGTCAGTCGCTCTGGACAAAGTACAACGCTTGGGAAACACTCATTAACGAAACAAGGGCATTTCACGGAACGCATGTGTTGCATGCGAAAGTCATATAATAAGTGAGAACATGGAAAGACAAAAATATACACACTCCAAACGCAGCATGCTAAAGTTATGGTAATGGTGCACTGCAAATGTGTAGGTCATAAGTTACCTACAAACCAAGTTTGAAATGGATACAATGGAAATTAATTGAGACAATCGCTGAACTAAATAAGGAAAAATGAAGATAACTAAGATAAGCAGACCAGAGTTATGTACCTAGTATTTTGCCGTTCTCCTGATCACACGGTATAAGTGTGACCACTTTCAAATAAATCTTCAATTAGCGCAAATGCATATACATTATAATTTTAGTTCCAAAATTGGTAGAAGCGCCTCAATTTTAAATAAATAATGACCTTGCGGTTATAACTCGTGTGTATGTTGACATTTTCGGCCAACTTTCTTTCCGACGTTTGACATAAGTCAATGCGACATGCGTCATTCGTCTTTCACAAATGGGCTAAGTCTATGTGAAATAGAACCCAGTTGATTGGGAAGATTGTTGTGTAGAGTACTGGTGTGAGAAAACAAGGATGTAGATGAACTGGCCGTCGTGATATAACGTAGAAAATGTTAAAAACGGCGTTAAACCACAATCAATCAGTGTTGAAATCTTATCTCTAATTTGTAGATTTAATTCCTATATCCTAGTTGGGTCGACATACAGCGACACGTGAGAATATTCAACACAACACGCGACCTGTTTTACCAACAATTATCCAGTAGCGGTGAGACCGTTAGTACCATTCTTTCATGGCATGTATACACAGTAGGACCTCTCTCTTTGGACGGATTATCTAATAACAAGTCCTTACCCTTGACCACGTAGACTAAATATACAGCAAACAACATTTAACTAAGCCTGAAAGTATTATTTTGAATAGTAATTAAAACATTGTGGAAAAAGACAAACTTGCTGATTATCATTTATCTGTTAAGGTTAGTCAAATGTGTATAAAAGGGGCAAAGGTTAAAATAATAACTGTAGACAAATATTTTCGTTATCTAGGTTATAGAAAAAAATTGATTCATGTTTCAAAGCATTGTTTGGAAAGGAGGAATTGCTCATTGTCAGCAGTTGCTCCGTAGGCAAATATACTTTCAACATTCGTATGTAACTAAGTAGCTATAACGGAAACGGTTCAATCCTTTCCCGTTTAAAGTCGCTTTTCGACGCATGTGCAGCAGACGGCTGCAGAATGGTTATTCGTGACCCATTTCCTCTTTTTCCACAAAGCTATGTATAAACTATATATTTTTCCTCTTGATGTAAGGCAAAATGTGTCTGGAAAGGAGATAGAGTAAAAGAATGTCCACAGTAAAACGTTTAAATACGAAAAGAATGAATTTGAAACGTGTTTGAAAGCATTGTGTAAAAAGGAGAAATTGTTCATTGTCAGCAATAGCTCCATTTTCAACAATATTTCAATATTCGAACTGTTATATTATCACAGAAAGGGTTCCGCTTCCATGGGGAGGGTGTAACCATTTCCCGTTTACAGACGCATGTGCAGCAGACGACAATCGGAAACATTGTGACAAAAGGAGAAATTGCTTATCGTAGGCAATTTATACTTTTGCCACAATGGTTTCCACTCCTTTCAATAATTTTATTTACAGTGATTTGCACATTTCTCTATGTATGTCGACTGTTGTAAACTAATGGGGTCACAGCACGGTCGACGTTACCTTACACCACTGACATTAAGGTCAATCATAGTTCATAGTGTGTTTCACTCGTTTGAACTATTTTGTCTATTTAATTAATGCAAGCGGATGGTTTTTCGTGATTCGGTCGAACCAATGAAATCGTTGAAAAGGCAGATTATAACCAATCAAAACTCGATTCTGGTGTAGGTATACACATGTGGACTGTGGTTGCAGCTTTAATCCGACTTTTCGAAAGCAGCATGAGTATGGGATAGGCACGAAACGCCCCTATCCCAAAAACGTATTCTGCTATTGCAGAAATCAGCAGTTCTTCCATTTTGATATATTTTAATAACGAACCAGGTTTAATTGGTTGTGCAGACGGATCTTTTTCGCTTGGAGCAGACATTATTTGTGTATAAATTCCGAAGCGTGAGAACTCGTTGTTCCGTAAAAACTGCACATACCGGTGAAGTAGGCGAATTACATACGGTGTTAGGGTAATTTATTCGACCGCGATTATATAACGATCGGGATTTCTCTGGAAAATACGTCACTTTCATTTTGTCTTATGATTAAAACGACGCACCGAAAATGTTCTATATTCGTTATTCCGGATTTAAATGCGTGATACGACGAACAGGAAATATTTTCATTCGTTTTTCCTGCATTTCAATGCGGTGATAATGTATTCACGCACCTTATCTGGAGCTCTGCAGATACATTGCTCTACAACGTTGGGTCGAAGGTCAGGTTTGCTAGCGTTACATAATGGGCACCTGTTAACTACGTCACTCACTAGTCAATGGGCGTACAACTCAAAATTCATACATGCCTGCAGACACATGAAATATATGCCTTTATTATTAAATTGATATTCTCTTGAGAATTGATTCTCTGTGTTGATTCGGCATATCTGTGAGATTTACATGGTTCTTCAGCATGGGTTTGACTTCCGTTAACTACGTCACTCACTAGTGAATGGGCATATAACTAAAAATTCATACGCTTGCCGACAAATGAAATATATATACATTTACTGTTAATTTGATATTTTCTAGAGAATTGATTATCTATGTTGATTCGATAGTATAAATATGACTTCACTGTATTGAAAAAACACGTAGAAGTCATTTTAATATCGAAAAAATACTAGGACTATTTAGGTGCAGCTAATGTGTATTCTAAGCGGAAGTGTAGTTTAACCATGACTTCCGCAAAGCAACACGATCGCGTTAACCGCATTAATTTTTGAGAAAAAATAATTCGTTAAAAAGCACATTATGAGATTTAACTTCTGACATAAAGTTTAAAGATTTTCTGTTGCATCATTATTGTCTACAGCCTATATACATTCAAAGGTCAGTGTACTATATTTTTCTATGTATATTCAAGTTGATATGTACTCATCATGCAACAGAATTTTTTTCATGGACAAAATATATCCCCAATTTTTCAATTGTTGAACATAGTAATGGGAAGAAAAGTTTGATTTTTTTAACAAAACTGTACATTTTGACCTGTTGATTCTTTTTGCAAACTTCAAGGATTGGAAGAAATATTTGAACGGAAACAATATCACAGGCTCTTTTTAAAAAAACTTTACCCAAATTTAACCAATCTATAGCAGACAACTTTGAAAATATCTTTGCGAGCTCACTTTGGTACAGCATGTTTCTTATTTTATTACTCAGTTTACCGTCGCTCAGTCAGTAGAGACACGGGCTGTTAATCCAGGGGTTGTTAGTTCGAACCCCAGCATGGCCTACATTCCTTCCGACATTTGACGTGACTACCACCAATGGGCTTTCAGACTATGTGGAAAAGCAGCCAGTTGCTTGGAAAGAATGTTGTGTGAAGTACTGGTATGAGAAAGCCAAGAAACATATGAGTAGTTGAACTGGCTGCCGTGATATGACTGAAAGATTGATGAAAATGGTGTTAAACCCCAATTAATCAATCAAACTATTTTATTACCTAATACTTTGAGACTTGGAAAACTTGTTCATCTAATACCCTTCTTCTCATTGTATACTAAATATGCTGAGTGTAGCCTATTTTTTGATGTATTTTGGTTGTATTAGAGAATTGGACATTGTTGGTTAAATTACAGGTCAATTTGACAGAAAATCCACTGGTAAAATGTGTCTATCCTTGTAAGCCTGTGTGGCATTCTTAGGCTGATCCGGATCAATACTTATGCAGAGTCCACAATGTTGGTTTGCTCGCAGGACTGCTCAAATTAAAGGAAATCTAGTTAACCCTTTCCCTCATACGACAATTCTGCAGCAGATGACTTTGAACATATTTTGTCAACATATAGAAAATCTCTATAATTGAATGGATAACCTATGACTAAAAGTGGAAAACATTGTGGCAAATGGAGAAATTGCTTATTTTGAGCAATTTATTCTTTTGTCACTATGTTTTCAAAAAGCCGTCTGCTACAGAGGCGTCAGAAAGCGTCTATATGAGGGAAAGGGTTAACACTCTGGAAGCCGCATGTTTTACTTGAGCATGTTGAGACTTCCTCAGAATATTTGCTTGTATGATATCTAGCCTAAGTTCGAATATGTGTCAGATCCAGTAAAGAACTAGGTCACTTAGCCAAACACTGTAGAAAAATCTTGTTAACACTATAGACACTGCATTTTTGTATTGAGCAGTTTGATACCTTGTCAGAAAGTTTGTCTTGATGATAGGCCAATTTCAAATATTGGTTATTTTGGATAAAACATTAGGGCACTAAGCCAAGTTGGACGAAAATCTTGTTAAGACTCTGGAAGCTGCACTTTTAGCTTGAGCATGCTGAAACTTTGTCAGAATGATTGTTTTTATTATATTTAGTTTGAATATGGGTAATGTTTGTTAAAAAAATAGGTCACTATGCCAAGTTGTAGGACAGTCTTGATTTAACACTTAAGAGACCACACTTTTGACTTTAGCGGCTTGAAACTTTGTCAGACAGTTTTTCTTGACGATAGACAGGCCAATTTAGACATTGGTCATGTTGAGTCAAAAATTAGGTCCCTTGATCAAATTTAATAAAAATCTTGATAATGCTCTGGAAGTCATGTTTTTAACTCTAGCATGATGAAACTTTACCAGAATGTTTATCTTGATGATATCTAGACTAAGTTCGAATATGGTCTGGTTAAAAACTAGGTCACTAGGCCAATATTGAGAAATGTCTTGTAAACACTCTAGTCACCACATTTCTCTCAAATGTTCATTGGGTGACTCCTTACTAAGAGTGTTAAAATTAAGTTGACTCTTTAGATACTATAGATAATAAATAGCTTTGCTACAGGTACTATTTTACCCTTTCTACACTACAGACACATGTTGTCTTATCTTCAACAGATAGATGGTATGAGAAATTTCTACAGTTTTCTCAATGTTTTCCTCACACGTCAATACTTTTAGTTTCGTCAATACAGATTTACCAATATCTTTAGTTAAACATTTTCAAATCATCTGCTGTAGAGTTTATTCATGTGATACATTACCTATCCCAAATGTGTTTGTTTATCTAACTGTATCTACCGTCTACAGTTCAAGAGTTTAATTATAGATCTCTGGAAATAAGGTTAACTCTGTCTTAAATAAATATTTGAACCGTATGCATCTCTGCTTTTTTGTTTACATTTTTTGAAATTATGTGACTTGTGTTGTAACTTTCCAAAAAATGGAACAGTTGACCATCTTTTTCCCCTCATACAATGGGTACCGTCCCACAGCACTTTCAGTGCTTTGATTTACCTACATTGCCAACTTTCGGGAATCCGGTGTCTCGAAAGCTCCTATCGTGTATAGGGAAAACATGGTTAAATTACTCCTACGAATTAGTTAATGAATGGATCATTTCATTTCAAACGAATATGTGAGGAAAATATTTGCTTTTTAATATGATATTTCTAATATGATTCTTTGATTTTTAAATTTAAGTCCTTTTTTAGGTTTTTGTTGGTCACCCAAGGTTATATTGAAATAAGAAGGAGCTAAAAATGATTCTGCTTTATTAATGTATTTTACAAAATTATAATTATAACAAATTACAGAATAAGTATAAATCAACAAATACATGTATTGAGAAAGAAATAACATCGATAAACAATATTATGAAAGAGAAAGTAATTATAAAATTATGGAATAAGAATATATAAATTTGGCTGATAATAATCAGGGACGTAGATCTTATCTACGTTCATGCAAAAATGGCTAAGTCTATGTGGAAAAGCAGCTAGTTGCTTGGGAAGATTGTTGTGTGGAGTACTGGTGTGCGAAAACCAGGAAACACATGTGTAGGTGAGCTGGCCGCCGTGATATGACTTAGAAATTGTTAAAAACGGCGTTAAACCCCAATCAATCAATCAATCATGTAATAATGTATAAGAAATGAAAGGCCACTTGACTGGTATCAACCTTTTATTATAAAATATTGTTACTTCTGATATTTCGAAGTTGTTGGAAAATAAATGAATGTATAATAAAAAATAATCCTTAATGACTGCAAAACATATTTTCTCTTTGTGTACACGCGCATTGGAAGTTAAGAAAATACAGCAGTACTAATTTTCGTCAAAGCCTTAAATAAACAAATATCAACATTTTCACTCTTCGAGAGTAAATCGAGACTGAGAACATAATAAAACAGAACTTGTTATGACCCCTATACCTTACTCTAGCTTATCTGATCTAATAAAGCCAAGCGGACAGCGACAGATGACTGGTAAACTAGCTTATGCATACGCCAGTATTAATCAGAGATATATATCGCTCGATAGCCTGCTAAGCCCAAAGTTGGCAATGGTTATTATTTATTGTGAGTTTTGTAAACAAAAAGTAGGACATGTAGTTTCTATGTATTGTGGATGTCTATTTACCTCGTATATACATGTATATTGTAATTATGTTGACTAGTAGTAACCATAAGTGTTAAAATCTATGAATAATGCTTCTGTTCTGTTCTGTTTAGAGAGGAAAGGCTTTGTGCCACCATCGGCCACCAAGAATATATCGACAGTGCTGTTTTAGTAACGGTATTGAGCGAACAAAAGTTCGTTGGGCATGTTGAAAAACGTGCCTACATAGAACGAAAGAATTGCTCGTTCATATACATGATGTCTACAACGGCTTTGTAATGCAAATCAAGTCGTCACTTGTATTACCCGGCTGGGTCATACCAAAGACTTTAAAAATGGTATTAATGGCTGCGTTTCTTCGTGCTCAGGGTTGAGGGTTGAGGTTTTAGTATTACGACTGAGTGACTGGTGTCAGGATACATGAACCAGTATTACTCGTAACTTACCCAGGAAACGCCGTGATATAACTAGAAAATTATTGAAAGCGGTGTAAAGCACTAAACAATCAATCAATTAATCAATCGCTTTTATCAACTGTTCAAGTTTCAAATAAAGCTTAAATATGTTAGTGTTTTATACGAGACAATACCCCCACCGATAGAAATGAACGGTAACAAATGTATTTGATAAATTCTTTCTTTTTTTCCCCCTGCTTTTTAAAGTGAGTTTATAGGACACACTCCCCACACCCTTTCCCACATACAACAAATCTGCAGGCGACTTTGAAAACATATAAGCAAAAATATGACAAATATCTGTAAATGAAAGTATAATCATTTAGTAAAGTTGAAAACATTGTCTCAAAAAGTAGAAATTTCTCAAAATGAGCAAATTCTCCTTTCGCCACAGTGTTTTCAGAAATTGTCTGCTGCAGAGGCGTCAGAAAGTGTCCGTATACTGGTTAATCTAACAAAAATGACATCGGAAGCATGTTTACTTAAATTGAACTGTGTTTTAAGCCACTTTCAACAGTAAGTCAGTTATACCACTTCCTGATAGATAACTGTACCGCTGGTAAGTATACCACTTCCTGATAGATAACTGTACCGCTGGTAAGTATACCACTTCCTGATAGATAACTGTACCGCTGGTAAGTATACCACTTCCTGATAGATAACTGTACCGCTGGTAAGTATACCACTTCCTGATAGATAACTGTACCGCTGGTAAGTATACCACTTCCTGATAGATAACTGTACCGCTGGTAAGTATACCACTTCCTGATAGATAACTGTACCGCTGGTAAGTATACCACGTCCTGATAGATAACTGTACCGCTGGTAAGTTTACCACTTCCTGATAGATAACTGTACCGCTGGTAAGTTTATCATGACCCCAGTGTACAATCGTAATGGTATGCACGCAATCTTGAGAGTCAAGGAGGGTATGCACTACTACTATTTCAAATCTTTTACAAAACATTATCAGTAGACGAAAATAATTAAGAAAAATATTGAGACTCTCTATAATTGAAAGAACAATTATAGAATAAAGTTGAAAACAAAGTGGCAAAGGTAGAAATTGCCCCTTTTTGCCACAATGCTTTCGAAGTCGTCAGCTGCAGTGGCGTCAGAAAGCGCCTGTATGTTGGAAAGTCTTTGGTATGATCCAGCTCGGCATCCAACTCTGGTTTCCCGCTCTTAACTTTTTCTTGGGAAAGAAAAACGCTAACGATCAGCAAGTTCTTTTCACATACAATATGTCACTCATCTAATAGTCTACTTTTTCCAAGAGTTTCCATTGTATTCATGTTTCCAGATTCTTTCAATTTGGGAGACAGTAATAAAGCCTGGGCGATTTTATTGCCGAGTCGCGGAATGCATGTGTTTCTTCTGGCGATTTTGGGTCTCCGGTTTCTGTTATTTAACCCTTTCCCACTTGCAGACGCTTTTCGACGCATCTGCAGCAGACGACATTTGAAAACAATGTGGCAAATGGAGAAATTGCTCATGATGAGCAATTTCTCCGTTTTCCACAATGTTTTCAACTATTTTAGGCAATTATACCTTCATTTATAGATATTTTCTGTGTTTTGCCTACATTTCTTCAAAGTCGTCTGCTGCAGATTTACTTAAAGTGGGAAAGGGTTAAAGTTACTTTGTCATAAAACTAAGGAGGTTACACTTCTAGTTTGTTTTGGGTTTGATGCTATGTCTTTACAACGCAAAGACCGACAGTGAAGACTATAACCAGAGTTTCTGTTTCCAGATACGATAAGAACCCTAATCTACAGACAACGCTCGCCGAGTTTCGGTAGCCCAGTCGGTAACGACGCGGGCTGTCAATCCAGGGGTTGTGAGTTCAAATCCCAACTCTGCCAACAATCTTTATGACATTTGTTAAAAGTCAATCTGTCATTCGTCTTCCACCAATGGGCAAACAGTCTATGTGGAAAAGCAGCCAGTTGCTTGGGAAGTTTATTGTGTGGATCACTGGTGTTGGGAAGCCAGGAAACACATGATTAGGGGAACTGGCCGCCGTGATATGATTGAAAAAATGTTGAAGACGGCGTAAAACCCCAATCAATCAAACTAGACGCTGCTCAAATATAAATACTACGATAATGCTGATATTGATACTAATAATTATAATATGCATTCATTCTCTTTATTTCCTCCGTTCGGAGATTAATTGAATGCATTCATTTTATCAACTTTTTACACACATGACAGGGAAATTGAAATAATAATAATAATAATAATAATAATAATAATAATATGATAATAATAATAATAATAATCAATAATAATCAATAATAATAATAACAAGAGAAAGTTGATGCAAGGCATAATTATCGCCGGATTTATTTCTTTTTACCACACATCGTAAAAAAGTTTTACAATTGAGTCAGCGTGACATTCAGTTGTTTAAATATATACACGGTGCTTTGATTAAGGAGTAGCTTCAAGATTTTTGAAATTCCACATACAAATGTTAGATTTCTTTGGTCAGAATTTTAGAAGTGTTGTTGTTGTCGATAAAACTACAATAACAGAACATTTGGGATTTACATGCAATAAAATTCCATTTAATTCCCCTTTCTCTGTTTAAAGCAAAATTGGACATCTTCGCATAGTCTACTTTTGAAATATTGAGAGGATGGTTATAATGCTGAAGACATGAACTTTCTCCTTTTCTCAAAATGATATTAACTTTGCATCGGAATTATAATCAAAATTTCAAAGATGTTTGGTTAGAAATTAGATCACACTTGAAAAACTTTATCAGCTCAACAGTTAATTAACATTTAAATTATTGCATATATATATATATATATATATATATATATATATATACAATGTATACAAGAGAAAGTTAATGCAAGGCATCAATTTCGCCGGAAAAGACAGCATTAATTTATTTTTTAACACACATGCATTCAAGACTTTCATTAGTCTAAACATACACATAATGTTTTCATTTAGGACTAATTCCAGGATTCTTGAAATTTCACATACAAATTTCAGAATTTCTTTTGGTCAGGATTTTGGATTTTTAGTATTTGTCAATAAAACCAGAACAAATACAGTTTGGAATTTAAATCTACCTGCAATAAAAAGCTATTTAAATCTTTCCATGTCTGAAGCAACATTGAAAACCTTTTAACGTTTAAAACATTGAGAAAAAGGTTAAATTGCTTTAGACATGAACTTCCTCCTTTATAATAATATTTATAATAAGTATTTCACAGATGTTAAAATTTATCCTCATATGTTTAAAAAGTAGACCACACTTGAAACACCATATCAGCTAAATTGGTTATTTAAATCATTGATGCATACAATATATGTATGCACAAGAGAAATGCCAGTTGCGAGTCCCATTACTATTTAAAAGGTGGCAAGTATGAAATTAATCAGATTTTCTTTATTTCTAAAATTATTGTTTATCAGAGTTTGTTCTTTTCTTAATTTGTTTCAAGCCAAATAAACATTTAATATCACATATATTTAATCATTTAAGTGTGTAATATTAGCTACCTATCTGTAATATTACGTGTTCGAGCATCTTTCGAAATGGCGACCTCGTGTCAAGATCGAGTCGTTGTGACATCGAAGGAAGTGAATAAAAGATCAGGCAAAGCATTAATGCATGTTTTATTCCACTGCATTCGAGAGAAAAAAAGCATTTCTATATTATCTTTTATGTGAATGTTATATTTTGTGTTAAATAAAATGATTTAAGTCTGTGTAGTGAATTAACCCGCGAGAACAGTGGTAAACAGTGACCTGTGCAAGAATTACAAATCTACGCAGTCGGTATGCGCTAGTCACGTGATTAACATTTTTCATAGCATACTATATAATATATTTAGCTTATTATTAACAGTTTCTATTTTAGATATACATGGATTAACATTATTAAATGAATTCTACACAAATCAAGACAGCTCTTTGAACATGAAAATAACATTCAGTAAGTTAAAATTGCTATTTAAAGGAGAATTCGACTTGATTGTTATCTCGATATTGACACATAACAATCTGCAGCAAGTCTAACAGGGACTCTTTTGTGTTCGTAAATAAGACAAAAAAACATAAATTCGAGTCGAAATAAAGAAACTGCAAATACTTAAAACATCGGATTATTTATTTCATTTTGGATGTGTCATAACTAAGTGTTTTTTTAACAAACACAATTGTAATATGTTTTTTTTAATAATAACTCGTCCTCCCATGTCATTTCCGATAAGCTATTAAAAATATAAGTCGCAGGCTTCTGCCCGGCGACTAATAATATTAGGCCTACATATACCATGTAAATTAATAATTATTATTTCTTTATCCGTTTTAAAAAGTGAACTAATGCAAAAACAAGTTTTATCAAGATGAGCGCCATCGGTCATTGATGCATCAAATACATGCATGGCGCAAGCAAAATGCCTGTTGTGAGCCCAATAACACATCTAAACAAATGTCAAGTACGAAATTTAACATCTCAAAGCACCTATATTTTATCCTTTAATGGTATAATATTAAGTATTTGAACATCTTTTGAAGTTTTCAACTCGTATCAATATCAAGCGTCATCCTAATTACGATCGTTCATCGTCGAAATTGATTAACCCTTTCCCTCATATAGACGCTTTCTGACGCCTCTGCTTTTTGAAAACATAGTGACAAAAGAAGAAATTGCACAAAACGTGCAATTTCTCCTTTTGCCACAATGTTTTCCACTTTTTGTCATAGGTAATCCATTCAATTATGGAGATTTTCTATGTTTTGACAAAATATGTTCAAAGTCGTCTGCTACAGAATTGCTGTATGAGGGAAAGGGTTAAGAAATCAATCAAATAATTGCAATTTTTCAAAGTAACATTGCATTGTTGAGAGTGAAAAAAACACGTTGCGGTGAATCAGAAGTCTTGTTTGCAAAATGATTTCTTTGTTAACTTATCAGCCAAGCAGAGAGCAGCCGGCTTGACTAGGTCTAGAGTAGAAACAGTCCATACATTAGACTATTTGAGAAATACTTGCATGAAGATTTTATTAAATCTACTCAAATCAAGTCATCTGTTTGAACTTTCAGTAACGAGGAGCTACTACGCAAAAGACAAACATGACGTTATTAATGCCGATATTGTAATGGTACTTCAACATTAACGTCTCCTGAATGTCTAATGACTGACGAGTAAATACTCGCAAATAACATAAAAAATATGATGTAAATGAATCACAAACTTAAATTATTGGAAATATAAATTTCATTTCAAATTTATCATAACTTAGTGTTTTTAAACAATCACAACTGTGATGTTTTCGAGGCATTTACATTTAGTTTATCCTAATAACAACTTGTCCTCCCATGTGAAATCTGAAAAACGAATAAAAAATATAGTCGGCGGCCTCCACTGGCGACTAATAAAAACGGTAATAATAATAATAATTAACAATTAATTTATTTAACGATAATAATAATAATAATAATAATAATTAACAATTAATAATAATAATTATAATAATAATAACAATGATAATAATAATAATAATTATCATAACATAACAAACACACAAACAACAAAACTGTATACCTGATTCACTGTGAATTGGATTGATACTGCACCCTGTTAGCTCAGCGGAGAATGAACAAATGGAAGATGGCTGGTTGTTTTTGTACTCCGCCTCAGAGATAACAAACCTATCAAATGTGGAAATACTGAATACACGTGACTGTTACTTTAACGCCTTTTGATGCATCTAAAGCAAATGACCTTTGTAAACGTTGGGATAAAATGAGGAATTGCTCCTAATGACACATTTTTGTTTTTACCGAAGTGTTATAAAATCTATTCAATTATTAAACATATGTTTATAGATGTCTTTCATAGTTTTGCATATTTGTTTTAAAAGTCGTCTGCTGTAGATTTGTTGTGTGTGGGTAAGGGTTAATTGTGTATACTGATTGGTTGATTGTGTATACTGATTGGTTGATTGTGTATACTGATTGGTTGATTGTGTATACTGATTGGTTGATTGTGTATACTGATTGGTTAATTGTGTATACTGATTGGTTGATTGTATATACTGATTGGTTGATTGTGTATACTGATTGGTTGATTGTGTATACTGATTGGTTGATTGTGTATACTGATTGGTTGATTGTGTATACTGATTGGTTGATTGTGTATACTGATTGGTTGATTGTGTATACTGATTGGTTGATTGTGTATACTGATTGGTTGATTGTGTATACTGATTGGTTGATTGTGTATACTGATTGGTTGATTGTGTATACTGATTGGTTGATTGTGTATACTGATTGGTTAATTGTGTATACTGATTGGTTAATTGTGTATACTGATTGGTTGATTGTGTATACTGATTGGTTAATTGTGTATACTGATTGGTTAATTGTGTATACTGATTGGTTAATTGTGTATACTGATTGGTTGATTGTGTATACTGATTGGTTGATTGTGTATACTGATTGGTTGATTGTGTGTGTACTGATTGGTTGATTGTGTATACTGATTGGTTGATTGTGTATACTGATTGGTTGATTGTGTATACTGATTGGTTGGAGTTAAGCGCCGTTTTCAACGATAATTCAGCTATAAAGATGTCATTTATCGTCACAAAGATGTATTTTCTCCTTTATGATAAGTTTAACGAAATGATGGTGAGATGAATGATACACTGTTAATATTTGATTAACCCTTTCCCACATACAGACACGTTTTTGAGCAGACGACTTTTTAAATATTGTGACAATAGAAGACATTTCCATACGAGCTAAACAGTCAATTTCATTGAAGGTGTTGCATAATTTCAAACTTTACTTCAAACATAAATAGTACCATACCACTATAACATGCTTATTCATTATTTTTCTTTCTAAGATTATTTATATAAACTGAGAAAAAAAACTAGTATTTTTTTAAATCATTGAGATGAACACCTTTATGTTACTTATGCATAGCAAAATATATATGAGCCGTTCCACGAAAAAAAAACACATTGTAGACTCTGCGTAAAGTATCGACCCGGATCAGCATAAGCATGTCGCGCAGGCTAACCCGAACAGATACTTTGCGCCATATGTGGATTTTCTGTTTCAGGAATCATTACTCTATACATCTATCCCCCTGAGACGGAATGTGTATCAATGATAATATGTGTGCAAAGAAACTTTGAGCATTACTGCCCAATGATGAGTTTTCTGGAGGTAGATAGCATGTGAGTAATAAAAAAAGTGTGTCCCGTTGTACGACTTAAACACTTGTCAATAATCTCTATTTCGTATTCACTAATAAACCATGATTTAATGAGGAAATCAACAACACCTGTAGTTCCTGTCGGTTGTGATCGTACCTGTTATATCCTTCAATTTGAATTTAGTTTCGTCGATGAAATGAGTTTCATTTAAAGAAATTATGTCCATGTTTATTCCATTATAATCGCGCATCGTAACTCGTGATTGGTAATCGTCAATCCGCAAACATTTCGATGGGCTAATGACAACACACTATGAGACCGGGTGGATTTCCTTATGACTGTCGTTAGTTGATCTAGAACTGCTATGTTTTGTTTTTCTCTTATTTTGCCGTTTGAATCCACTATCAAATTGTGTCCATCAGGAAGTTTCTTAATAAGAGCTCAAGCATTCAGCCCTATCAATCTCTCCGCATGGGATTTCCTGCTTTTGAGGTTCACATTATTATGGCTTAACGAGTGGAGTAAGGCGGATTTGTTTCTTAGCACGAGCACATTTTCTGCCAATGTTTCGGATCTAATTTTCACTAACCATGTTGTATTCGAGTAATTATTTAAGAGTATTTTTGCTACAGTGATATGAATATTTGAAGAAACCACCAAGAGCTTTGATTAAAGAGTGAGCTTTATCCAAAATTATTTCTCCCTCAGTATAACTCATGCCACTTGCGATTATTGTGAGGTCAGGGTCTTTTAATGGGTCACTGATAGTACAAGCACCTGATGTGATGGTACCTTTACTCTCAATATTTTCCATGGCGACTGTAGTTCATGAACACTTTTCAATAATGAATCAATCCTACATGTTTCTTTGGTTGGATCAATAGACATTTCTGTTTTTAAACTTCCAATTATTGAGTCTATATCTGCCATGAGATTTGATCTTCATTTGTCTATTCAGTACTCCAGTAATTTTCTCAATGTATCTTGGTTTTTTCCTTATTTCCCCTACAGCAAATAACACTAAATCGAGCTTAGACGCCGTGTCTTGGTGCTGATGAACTGTCTTTAACGCCATTTTGAATTGAGGATTGGAACAGGAAAATTTGTCAGAGGGGTGGGTTGAGTCGGACTTTACGGTGGGAGATGGGAGATGGGAATACTGGTATAGCAGAAGAGCAACACTCAGGAGAATAACCTCTAACCGATACAATGTTGTTTGTCTCTGTTACTACTTCGTCTATGTCTCCTATTATCAATTCACTCTCACCGGAACCTCATTTGTTCCTTTGTGTACCTTTTTCGAATTAGAATCCGAATCGCTGCTCTTCTTGCGTTTGTTATTAGCCATCCTGTTGTGAACACAAGTCCACTGGAAAATATTTAGCTACAGCAAAATCCACTTTAAAATAATCCAGTATTGTTCAATATTAACAATATCCAAAAGTAATCGAGAGCTTCTCGAAATCGTGACCACTCGATTACATATACATGTGGGAAAGCAATATTTCTATACTTTTTTACGATTGTTAAAATTGTATTGATTTTGAGGCTTTCTGCCTTTTTGAAAAAACGACTAGTTTATGTGTGTTTTTTTACAGCATTTACTGTAAGTTTCCACCTTTTACAATATAACTCAAAAACATTCAATAAATTGTGTACATGTGTATAGTAAAATCTTAAATTGTGTTCTTGAAACGTCCGATTTAAAAAATAATTTGGCACACGGGTTCCTTGGTGAAACTCTAGAAAGATCCGGACTCACACTGTCATTAGCCATTTGCATGTGCATGTGACTAAAATCAAATATTTAGGAGTAGACATTAATGGCCGATTATTCCACAGATTTTGCTAGGCAAAATGGTGTGATTGACACCTTCAGGTTAAGTGTAACATGGATTAGAGGGTCCCTTATATTTGAAATTTCTGTTCATCCTCCTCTGAACTTGTCAATATCTATTGTTTATCACATGATATTAAATATTATGTAAATATGTTTTGTATGTAACAAGATACATTTATATGTATACGTTAATAACATTATGTTCTGTTCAGTTCTATAATAAGTGTATATTAAAGACTGCTTTGAAAATTATCAGGGGCTTGATTTCCTTTTATGTTCATGAACAACTATCTAAGTTATGTTTTACAGGTGAGTACAAAAGGACCATACTGGTCCGTCCTCGTATTTATTAATAATTTTAATGAAAACTAAATAAATTGTCTTTTTCTGCCTTTAATGACCATTAATTAAGTTACATCCTGCAGATTTTCACACATAGTCAATATAAAAACCCATGGGCATGATAAAATTAAACTGCTTTTTCAAAGTGACTTACCTCATTGGTAAAAGAATGCATTCATATTTGGCAAACATCTCTTGTGTACATACACTTGCAACCGCCTGTCTGACCTTAATTCATGAATACCAACACAACCGACCCACTAGTACTTTCAGTGCTTTGATCACATTATTTGTTTGCCGTGATAATCACTCCGCTTAGAACTATTTGTTTCGGCTGCCTGTGTTATTAGGAACGTAGTTACTCCGAAAACCGTTTATTTATTGAGTAGTTTGTTGACTCTGAAATGGATGTCTATCGACAACCGTCCCAAAAACGTTAAACGCACATTGAATATTTCACATTTTAAAATAAAAGAAAATGGTACTTATACGGCTGGTTATTGTAAAATATACACCAAATGTTGTAAGAATGAATAAAGGACTTTACCATCCGCATTGATCCAATAGCTTTCGATTTTGAATTGTTCTAAATATTAAGATGTCCTCATAATTATTGAAAGGAACTTTCTGGCTGTTAGACTTCACAACGAGTATGAACCTCCTCTATAAACAGGGAAGGATTCTAAATTTAAACTACATAGGCTAAATTTGATCATTGTTGTGAACTGTGGTACCAAAAAATACAATTAAAAAAACCCAAGCTGCATATATGTATATACCATTATATTGTATTTTAAAATTTTATATTCAATGTGGATTGAAAGTATTTTTAAGAAATGTTTGGTACATTGACTGTTTATTATTGAAAAAAAAAAAAAAAAAATAAACTTACATATAGGCTAAATTTGTTCATTTTCACACGACGAAATCTGGTACAAAAAGATACAAAAAAAGCTGCATATGTACCATTATGATGTATCTTAAAAATTAACATTTAAAATGCATTTAATGTTTTCTAAGAAACGTGTTTTTTGTACATTGGCTGCTTATTATGTAAAAAAGAAATTTGGTGCAAATAGATAATACGTTTGAAAATTAGCAAGCTGCATGCGTACCAATATAATGTATTTTAAAATTGAATATTCCACGTGCGTTGAGTGTTTTTAAACGTGGTTTGGGTACATTTGCTGTTTTATTATTATTTAAACGTGGACAAATAGGTAATTAGCTGAACAGTTGGTCGAATCTGTTTTTTTATGCAAGGGATTTAACCGCTAGAGAATGTTACCATTGACACGGGGTGCATCATTTGGCGTGTACTTTCAAACTCCAAGAAAGAAATGCATAGCCCTGATTTGAACGGCGTTTATACAAGAGTAGACTTTAACGACCCATATAGGCGCATCATATTTGAGTACGTGCCACACTATAGAGTCGTATAACTTTGTAAAACACTTTTACATTTTTAAATATTAAGACAAAGTGCGCGACCAGCACTCTGAGTAAATACTTTCGCTGTAACATTCTAGTCAAAGAATTCGTTAAGAACTAGGCCAAAATAAGTGTATTTATCGACGACACTTAAATTGTCATTTCCCCACCTGAAATTGTCAGCAGTACGCTGAACACTCTTGGGTTGGAAATCAACAGCATTACTTTAAGAGCAGTAAATAGTCATAGCATTACGGTTTCACCAAACACACAATGCATCAAATAGGGTCTGCAGATCATCATCATTAGGGGCTAGAAGAACAATGTCATCAGCATATAACACTATAGACACTTTTTCATTTTCAATAGAAATGCCAATATCTAAGCTTTTAATGTATTTAACAAGGTCATCGATAAAAAGGTTGAACATCAGAGGTGAAATACCACCGCCTTGTCTCAGTCAACACTGTGCTTCGAAAAAGTCTGTACATGACAAGTTAAGTATGAGAATATGGAGGTAGCACTATTGCATTATTTACTGCAAATGGACAGAATATTAAATAATTCATCAGTGCCGTATCAGTGGGGCTCTACGGAAAAACAACGAGAAGGCAGTGGCGATTAGTGAATATAAAGTTCAACAGGTGAATAATCAGCGGGGCTCTACGAAAAAACAACTGGAGGGCAGTGTAAATAAAGTTCAACAAATGAATACCTGTTTTAATTTTCACGATTACATTCATGTCCTTTGGTAAATTTTTAGCGTATTTTGGGTCAGGCCTAAATATTAATTAATTAATAAACTTTTTGTATTTGTATGTGAACCATTTACGGTAGGATTGGTGTTCACAGTTAATCCGTCAAAATAATTAACCCTCCTTTCCTTAATATAGACTCTTTCTGACGCCTCTGCAGCAGACGACTTTTTGAAAACATGGCGGCGCCCAAATGAACAAATTGCTCAAAACGAGCAATTTCTCTCTTTGTCAACAAGTTTTGTAACGCTATTCAATAATCGTATTTTCATTACAGGTTGTTTCGTTGGGGTATGTTTTCAAAGTCGTCTGCAGCAGATTGGATGTATGTGGGAAAGGGTTAGGGATCGTAGCTAATTTGTACTATCAGCGCTTGGAATGATTACATTGTTAACAAGCGATATCACTTGGTGGCAATATTATTAAAATGTTGCTTGATTACATATGATCTCATACTGTTAAGTAAATTAATTTATTAACACAAAATAACTTCTGTCCGCATAAGCAGTTTTTCAGGAATCGGCCAATCTCCAAATGGGCTTATGTCCGCCATTCGTACATTACATAAATGGCGGGTCTTGCACTATATGATATATCGTGATCTGAGGGCAAAAATAGGCTTATTAATGAAAACAATATCAGAATGAAATAAGAAATTCATATAGAGAGGGTAAAAAAACAAAAGGTGCGATGTACATACTGGAAGATAGAAGCATGTTTTATAATGCTATATTAGTTTTTGTTACAAAAAAGGCAGCAGCCAACTTTTGAAAACAATGTTGCAAGAAAAGAAATTTATGATGATGATCAATGTTTACTTGCGTCACATTTGTTTTCAAATCTATTCAATAAGTTTACTTTCATTAACTGATATGTTCAATAATAGTGTCTGAAATACAAAATAGAACTATTAAGAAAACTGAAAACTGCTGATCCGAACAATATTGGAATATCATAAATTTCAAAAAATAAGCAATACAGAAAATATTCAAAATATAGAACTAAATGAATATATAAATTGCGCTATAACCGAGGAAGAAATTTCAATTGCTATTAAGGGTCATGTTTGGGTAGAATTGCGATAGCAAGGCTACCTTAGTTAACAGTGAAATGTTTGAAGTCACGTCATGTAAATGACTGAGAACACCATTTCTATCATATCAATACGCCCACAAAATATTGCAAATCATTCTAGATTAAATTACGAATGGAAACATAAGCAAGAGTCAAATAGGTAAATTAAATTCCACTTATTCTAGGTAATGTTTTTTTTTTTAAATCTACATTCTTATGAAAGTGCTTGCCTGATTTCAAGATAATTTAGCAGAATTGTTCATTTAGTGACCCTCTACATGTTTTAAGTCTTATTGATCGGTTGAATATCGTAGAAACCAGCTAGCATTTAAACAGTGTAACATTTAACGTTAGGGTTCAAATAACATCATATACTTATCCACTGGACAAATCAAAGCACTGCAAGTGTTGACGGCCTGGGAGCTGCATGAAGGTTGGGGAAGTAGGGAAAATGTGAAAGGAAATAACAATTGCAGCTTATGTTTATTTATTTATTATTAAGAAATTGAAATATCATATCAAAAATACTAATTATTATGAAACTGGCAATTGGAAAAAGGGAGGACCTTGTTGGCCCTATATCGATCACTCGAGTGCAAGAGCTCACAAGTTTTCAAATTTAAGACATAAAGAATCAAAGGAGAATTTGACAGCAGGTTTAGGCAGAAACATTTTGAAGTTTCTGCCTTATTATATTGAGAAACATGTCAATGTTATATCAACTTCCATCAAGTAGAGATAATTCTCTAAACCTAACCTAAACCTAAGTAGTTTCTGTGTGTTTTACAAATTGCACCCACTCGAGCAAACTTGGTGGAGGTTCAGAGAGATTCAGTCAATGTTACAGGACCACACAAACACTAGTATATTGAATACAGCATTTCTTGTTTAAGGATGACCACAGTTGTGGTCGAAACGGATAAGTGTAATTTAGCGTAGTATTTGGTAAACAATAAAGTATGTATGCAATTGGATCAAGCAACTAACATAATGAAACATTAAAAGACATACACTATTACTTACAACTAGTTACAGAACTAGGTGAATGAATGAAAAATAAGAAGTTTCACAAAGAGCAATATGCTGCACTCCATAAGCATGTGTTACTCCTACACATTGAAAACATTAATTCATCATGTATCAGTTATGGATTGATTGGGTCCACTTTAACGGACAGAGTGGAAAATAGTGGAGTAAGAGAAATATGAGAGCATTCTGAACCCTTAGTAGACCATTTTTAATAGCGGGCTGGTAAGGGATTGGGAAAATGTGTATGTATTGAGCACAGGGTTATGAAGCATTTATGTGAACAAATGCACCATGGTCAATTAGTCCCCATGAACCATTATAATGCTTCGACAAATGACCTATTTTGAGCATATTGGACAGTTTTGAACAAGTGTCATGCTGATTAAATAGAAATTTAAAATCCTGCACCAATGCTGAACTGGAAATGATGTTGGAAAAAAAATGATTTTTTTTTTCTCTTAACCATGAACTAGACTGTGAGAATTTGTTTGATCATGGCTATACTGAAAATAAAAAAATAAAATTAATGATAACAATTAACAGCACATACTGAACGAATTAATACAAGAGAAGCACATGAGAGTTTTTGGCGCTTTTTGTCCTGCCCAGATATTTTAATTAAAACACTGAAGTGCTGACGGCCTTGGGACTGCAGGAAGGTTGCGGAAATAGGGAAAATGTGAAAGGAAATAACAATTGCAGCTTATGTTTATGTATTTATTGCACACAGTTGAAAGATCATATCAAAAATAGTAAATATTATGAAACTGCCAATTTGAAAATAGGAGGACCTTGTTGGCACTATATCGCTCACATGAGTGCAATAGCTCACAAGTATACACATTTAAGACATAAAGAATCAAAGGAAAAATTGACAGCCGGTTTAGGCAGAATATTTCGAAGTTTCTGCCTTATTATAATGAGAAACATGTCAATGTTAAATCAACGTCCATCAAGTAGAGATAATTCTCTAAACCATGTAAGACAATTCATTAACTCATTAAGACAATTATTCTGACAAAAATTCAACCTCATCTAGAGTGTTATTAAGCTTTTCCTCCATTTGCCCTAGTGACCTATTTTTTAACCCAGCATGACCGATATTCGAACTTGGCCTTGATATCATAAAGATAAACATTCTGACCAAAATTTAATCAAAGTACTGAAAGTACTGAAGGTAGAATTGCGATCGTTTAAGAAGAGATACAGAAGTGCATATATGAATATTTATTTTAAATAAATCCCCACCATCATATTTTACCTTTGACTTGATGTTTAAAAAGAAAATTGAAATCCTGGACGCAACATGGTGCATTCTGGTGACTTCTGAGGGTGTTTTCAAAATGTTGAGGGAAGGCTTTCTTATGTCATATTTAACAAGAAACTGCTGAAGACTGTAACACCGGATTGTCGGCAATTTGACCTTGAAAATTGACAAACCAAGGTCAAGGTCAAAGTAACCATATAAATCAATAGAACTTGTTACTGGTTACCTTCAGGCAAAGTTTCAAGTGTGTAACCCTTTCCAGTGCTGAGATTTTGCCTCAACCTGAAACTTTAACCAAAATGTTGACGAACAGACAGACGGAGAGACAGACATCGCCAATCTATAGACCGGAATTGCTAGAGCAATCCGGCCAAAAATATAAAAAAATCATCAATTTTAGCAGTAAAATCCTGCCAAGAAGTAATGAATTGAGAAAAAAATGTGCTGAGAGGTCCATAATTTCAAACTTGCTAAGATTTGGTCTGTGCAATGAATGTACAAATTGAAAAATGTATTGTTGACATGTATTTTCTACACCATCATTGTAATGTTGTTTATCATAAATAAAATTATTCCTTTTTTTAAATAAACTTTTAATCAAAATGTGTGTCTCAGTGTTGTCTTCTTCAGCAGTTTGACAGAAACAAAGCCTAAATCTGAAATTGTGTCAATGTGTTATTTGTCAACTCTGTCCCATAAGTTTTGCTTGTGATTTGAACTCTCATAAACAAAGCACGGAAAGGGACAACTTTCCCAACTTTGATTAAATATGTTTTCAATTAAATTGTAAAAAATATTTTTCTTGTTTTTTTAATGTTTTGTCATTATTATTTAAGACGGACATTATATACTAGAATAGCCAACTGACTATCATTTGAAAAGGTGTTTCTTATTTAAACCTTTCCCACTTGCATACGTAATTGCAGCCGACGACTTTTGAAAACATTGATGCAGAAGAAGAAATTGCTCATAACAAGCTTTCTCCTTTTGCAACAATGTTTTCAACTATATTCAATGATTACACTTCCAATAAATGTGATTTTCTGTATCTTTGCTCAGATTTTTTTTAATTCGTCTGCTGCAGAGTTTTTATATTGTGGGGTGGGTTGTGATTTGTTAAAGGGCAAGCAGGATTGGGAATTGAGTGTTGCACTTATCCTAATGAAACACTCGCCTGCCTGTGCATGTTTTAGCTTAACTTAACTTGTTAATGTTCTTTCCATCATCAACTTAGTCATCTGTTAGTAATCAACTCTATCAAAGACATGTGTTATTAGGTCTTTGACTCTATGAACGAAATAATCGCGTCAAAATCTTGAATCGCGTCAAAGTCATAACGAACAAACTGTCAAAATCTAATTTTGAACTGTTTAATACAAATTTAGAATAAAAGGATGAATCAGTTATGTTGTAACAACCAATATCCGCGGGTCATTTAACTGATTTTGGCCGAAAGAAATGATCGATTTCTTGCAAGATTTATTCGTTATTCGTTCTGCCTATTATAATCAAAGTATTCATAACGCTTTATAAACAAGTGATTTAAAGCGCTCAAATCATTTGATGAAATTTGTTTCTTTAGACGCGGACCTTGTCGAAAGCACCTATCCAAAATGCATCGTTGTCGAAGGAATAGATGGACTGAGAGAAAGAGAAAGAAAAGGCTTAGCAATGCATACTATCTTTATGAATAAGGACATGAATGAATATGTATGGACTAGCGCCTAGAATTTCGTACTAGCCGATCCTTCATTCCACTCGCTTATGCTAGCGGGCGAGTGGATGTTTACATCTCTACCGAGAGGGAAAAAAGGGTTACAATTTACAAAAGGTAATTGCGCGGTGCAGTGCTATATTGGCATTGTGATATCTAAATAATTGTGTACACTTTAAATATGATATTTACACTTACAAGACTTGTTATTTTCTATTATAAGCTTGAATAATCGGATTTTTTTTCGTTACTCTATGTTTGCTTTTGTGAGCATTCGTAAATTAGTCAAACCAAAAATTGCACTTAATTGTTGGTGGTGAAGGGCATATACATCACGTGACTTCAAACTCACTATGACTATGGCAGCCTCTGCGCATGCGCAAGTCTACCAAAAAATGTGGCTTCTACAGTGCTGACAAGATTTTCATTTAATTTGGCCTAGTGACCTAGTGTTTGAACAGACATGACCAATATTTATTTAATATTCAATATTCAATTCTGATACAGTTTCAACATGCTCAAGTTAAATATAAAGCCTCCAGAGTGTTAACAAAATTTCCCTTCAATTTCCCTTCAATTTGGCATCATGACCTAGTTCTGACCCAATATGACCCATATTCGAACTTGACTTATATATCATTAAGACAAATATTCTTACGAGAATGCCGTTGATACCTCCACAGCGCTTGTGGGCACCTGCACAGCGCGATCGGGTCGACATGTTGAGGGATAGGTTGGCGTTTGCACGCTACCGCTACAACTTAGTTATTTGTGCATTGGTGGCTGAAGAGGAGAGGCAAGGTTTCATACACTTAACTGCCTCTCTCTCTCTCTCTCTCTCTCTCTCTCTCTCTCTCTCTCTCTCTCTCTCTCTCTCTCTCTCTCTCTCTCTCTCTCTCTCTCCCTCTCTCTCTCTCTCTCTCTCTCTCTCTCTCTCTCTCTCTCTCTTGTGGCGATGAGTCGGCTTTTATAACCTGCGAGCCACAGTGGGTGATCGGCCAGACGCCGGCCTGTCCCCGGTCAATGTCTGCCCGATTTCCGGCCGAGCTCTGAGCAGCGAGTTTGGCCCGGCGCTCGCCCGATATGTGTGATGCCGGGCCGGACATCGGCCAGGCATCAACCGATTAGTGTGCGATTAGTTAGCGATGAGGTTTTAAGTCGAGTTTAAAGAAACTCGATGCCCGCGAGGTGTCCCCGAAATCCGCCGCAAACCACTCGCAAACCACTCGCAAACCAATGACAAGGTAATTGTGACTTGGGTTTAAGTGATACTAGATAGGCTACATTTTTAATTCATAAATATGGTTTGGAAAACAATATAAATCTGCAGCAGAAGACTTTTGAAAGCATAAATGTTGATATCCATATCTCTATATGCAGACATAAGGCACATTCCTGTTCACGAGGCAAAAAGTTGAAATTCGTTCTTCAAACTCGCAACTTGTCACCGAAAATTTGATAGCTATCTAACGAATTGTGTGGACATTCGGACCTATGGACCCCAGCTAAATCCGCCACTGAAT